>CAJQZJ010004796.1:8131870-8144121 GCA_907164525.1 Lophiomys imhausi
ACACACACACACACACACACACACACACACACACACACACACACACAGAGTAGATAATTGCCCAAAACACTACCCAGTGTCCTCTGGGGCCAGGGCTACTCTGGGGCTGGGTGGGAAAAGTGGTTTAAGGGGCTGTTGGGATTCATCAGTGTTAGAGGTTGGATCCATCCATAAATTTGGAGCACAGGAAGTGATGTGGAGCACTGTTCATCTGTCTGCATATCTACGGGTCCATCCCTTCATCTACCCTTTCCCCAACCTCATCTGCCCAGAGTGCACATGCCATACCCATGGCTCAGGGCAGCTGTGCCCACGGACTTCTGGTTGGAGGTTGTGTACGTTTTCATGTGACCACTGTGGAAGCTTCTCCTGGATGTGGGGGAGACCTCCAGTGTGGGGTGCTTAGCAGGGCTCCCTCAAATCCAAATACATGACCGTCCTATCTAATATCACCACCAGAGTACTTGAGTCAGGAGGAGTATGTCACCTGGAGCCAGAGAGGGGACATCATCCAAGAGGGAGACTCAATAGGTGACCACCACTGGGTCACCCGGCAAGCTGTGGAGTCCGTCATGAATATGGTAAGGGAAGGGTTTAGAGGCTGCTCTGGGATGGCAGCTCCTGCCAAGATTTGGGGAGTCACTTGTTGGGCCCAAGATACCCTGCTTCATGCTCTACAGAAGGGGGGGGGGGATGCAGAAAGACCCAACCATGTTCTCACCATTTGGGATCCATTTGATGATGCTGGACCACCCTTAGGTGGGCCTTTGGGCCTCAGTTCCTTTAACTTGGTATACTTAATAGATGTTAATAAATGAAATAAATGGCTATATTAAGACTGTCACTTTATACAGCTCAGTGAACTATCAAGGAGCTTCCACAAGGAGCAGGAAAGACAATG
Organism: Lophiomys imhausi; assembly: GCA_907164525.1. Classification (NCBI taxonomy): domain Eukaryota; kingdom Metazoa; phylum Chordata; class Mammalia; order Rodentia; family Muridae; genus Lophiomys; species Lophiomys imhausi. The sequence continues at coordinate 8,132,772 of CAJQZJ010004796.1, forward strand.
CACACACACACACACACACACACACACACCATGGAGGGTGACAGCTGGCATTGTCTGATTTTTTTTTTTTAAGATTTATTATGTGAATAGTGTTCTGTCTGCATGAATGCCACCAGGCCAGAAGAGGGCACCAGATCCCATTAAAGATGGTTGTGAGCCACCATGTGGTTGCTGGGAATTGAACTCAGGACCTCTGGAAGAGCAGCCAGTGCTCTTAACTTCTGAGCCATCTCTCTAGCCCCCTTGTCTGATTCTTAAGGTTTTCATCCCATGCAAAATCTATTTCAATGCCAAAGGTTTTCCCAGGGGCAAATCAAGTATCAACTGGATATCACCCTTTGAGATCTACAGTGAGTGCCCAATGCATGCCAAGCTCATCTCTGCCCGGGTCTGCCCTACACAGCCCCAAGCTCTGCTTGCACAGGGTCCCCTCTCACTTCCTCCCGGACCTGAGGCCCATGCTTAACTTGCTTCTTGATGCCCTTCCAAAGAGCACCCACGCCCTGCTGGATGTGCGGCTGGACAGCATCCCAGTCCTGCACAGAATGGACATTTTCCCCATCATCATCCATGTCTCTGTCAACGAAAAGACAGCAAGGAAACTCAGGTAGTTGCTTGGTGAGGGCTGGGCAGTGGAGCTGGGTCTGAAGAGGTGCTGGAGCTCCGGAAAAGCTTGGCATGTGCCTCAGGGACACACCAGAGCTCTTTCTGTTCCAGCCCCAGCTGTGTCCCCACAACTTCAGGCCAGAGATCCAGCTTCCCCTCCCTCAGGCAAGACCTGGTCCCCTGTGCCAGCTACATTACACTGCACAGTGCCCGAGACTCACGAAGCCTAACCCTCCCCCCCCCCCCCATGGTATCAGGACAAACACCCTGCTACCCCTAACCTCTGAGAAGTGCGATTTGCTCTGCACACCCATCAGCAGATGCCACTTGCTGCCAGGCCCTAGCTTCCTTACGAGCTTCCCTGATAGGACTCCCATGCTTGTGCCGGAGGATGCATGCCGAGTCTTCGCAGACTCTGGCCTGGACGCCTACAGACCTCTGTACTGGAAGGCCGACTGTGTGCTTTCCTGGCTACCTTGCTGTCCTCGGGCTGACTGTCTCTACTTTGCAGGAAGTGCCTACATCGGCTAAGCACCTCGGAGGAGCAGTTCCTGGAGATGACCCGGCAGGAGGAGGGGGAACTGGACAGAGTGCCCTGTCTGTACAGCAGCCTGGCCCCCGACAGCTGGAGTGACCTGGACAGCCTGCTCAGCTGTGTGCGCCTGGCCATTGCAGACCAGCAGAAGAAGGTGGTGTGGGCCGAGCAGAGCCCCTGCTGAGGCCTGACCCTGTGGGGACCTCACGTGACTGTTAATGCTGTCAGTAACAACACCACTTCCTTCCCTGGTCAGGGTCTGACCTCACGTACTCACAGCCATCAAGGAGAAATGATGAAGCCACCTTCACACAGCATGGCCCGGGCTTACAGAGGACCCAAGAGCATTCCGCCATGGGGGGGTCCTTCCTGAGACCTGCTCAGGGCCAGTGCCCCAACCTCCTGTGAGAACAGGAATAGCTTTGTGGGGACTGTCCCCTCCTCTTACATTTCTGATGTCAAAGGAACCTTGCAAACTCCCTGGAGCAACCCTTCCACCCAGGCAGGGGTACTGGCTCATCTCAGCTGCTGTCAGTCAAGTGCTGCTGCAGACGGTGGCTCTTTGACTCACATGCTTGGTGCCCAGCCCCAAACACCCGGTCGCTTTAGTAGATGTCCTGGACACAACCAACAGACCCTTCCTGTGTGAAGAACTGACTCTCAAGCAGACATTGCCCCCTGGTCGTCCCTGGGATGCATCACACCCCCCCTGCCCGTGGGTGAAGCCCGCATCTCTCCATTAACTGAGTCATTTTGACAGAGTACTTGAGTCTCAGTGCCTAAGGTCCAGTGTGCTACTGTGAAGTTCTGTGTACTACTACACTGTTGAAAAAGGTTTTCTCACACTAGGGCCCATGGTTCTCACTGCCTCCCAGGATAGAGCTGATAGACGGATGAAGGGGCAGACCCTCTCTTTCCAGGTTTCTAGGCTGTGCTCTGGACCCTTGGCAAGTGGAGGAAGGGAAAAGCTGGGGCCAGATGCTCGGGGTTACTCAGAATAAAAGGCAAAAGAGGGAGCACTGTCACACCTTGTCCTCCTTGGTCACCCTCAGAAAGGACAAGCTGAGGCCAGAAAGATCACAGGATCAAACACATCACCTCTGAGATCCAGTGAGAAGCCTGGCTAAGCGTCTACTTGATGCAGGTAGAATGAAGGCAAAAGCAAGTCCCAGGCCTGCTAAATTCTTCCTCTAGGCCAAATGTTGGTTAAGTGTGGTCTCCCCACTGCCCATGTGGCTAACAGAAGCCCTGGGTTCCTCTTAGGGTGAGGGGCTTGAAAACATCCATGGGCTCCCAAAACCAGAGGGCTTCAGCCCCCAGGCGCTGCCCCTCCATCTGCAGGTCTCCAAACTCACCCATCGAAACTTGGGGTTCTGCCCTGCCCAAGTTTCCCCTAGAACTCCTGGGGCAGGACATGCAGACAAGAGGACAGCAGTGTCTCTGGTGTGGCAGCACACGGGGACTGCATGCTTGAGCATCCTCTACAGGATGCAGGAATGACATCCCACATTATGGAGAGGCCCTCTCAGATCCGTGTGTATAGGGTGGGCTGTTGGCACTGTCTCCTTTGGTCCCTCCCTTCTAGGGAGGGTTTCCTGTCTAGGAAGGCTGGCGGGTGCCCCGGGGACTATCAGAGTTCATTGTGCAGTGGTTGGCACTGAGGTATGAGCTTTTCCTCAAGGACCCCGTCAGGGGCACACACCCAGGGGTCATGCGTCTCCCACTGCCACTTGACCAGCTGAGCTTTCAGCATCTCTAGCGCTTGAGCAAAGTGTGGGTCAGTGGCCAGGTTCTGTGTCTCTCGAGGGTCCCGGCTGACATCATAAAGTTCCCAGCGTTCCCGATAGTAGTAATGGTGGAGATCCTTCTACCAGCCCGTAGGCTGGCTTGCTGTGGTGCGGTTCAAGATGTCCTGGAAAGTTGGGGAGACATAGAAATCTTGGTCGATGGGAAACGGCATCTTGAAGCTGAGGTTGTGAATGAGGCAGAAGTTCTGGTGGTGCACAGAGCACATGGGGTAGGACCTCGTGGTGACTTTGGCTACTGAAGACAGTGGCCCAAAGGGGCTCTGTCACCAGCACTGGCAGGAGGGATCAGCCTGTAAACTGGATTGTCTTTGAGCCAAAGATGGCATAGCTGGGATATGGAATGGAGAACCAGTCCAGGATGGTAGGGGTGAGGTCTGGAAAAGAAGGGCCTCTTAGCACACGGAGCCCTTCAGAAGGGCTGAATCTGTACTCTCTGGAAATTCCCCAGGTACCGGTAGGATCAGATCTCCAGTGAGGAGGGACTACTTTGGGTCGCACCTCTCATTGGTCTCTTCTGGCCTGTGAAGCTGATAATGGTGTAACCAGAGGCCATGGCTTGCTGATATCTAGGGACCTGGTACTTAAGTAATTGCCAGGCTTTGAGGCTTTTCTCATCTTTTGAGTCTACCAAGCCTTTTAATGACCCTTGGTCATCTCAGCCTGGCTGTGGATATTGGGTACAGAAGAAGAGATTTTAAACAAATTGGGGTTGCTGATTGGTTAATTTCAGAGCAATAAACAGTAGACATTGTCATAAACAGTATGTATTAGGAAATGTAAGATAGCCCACCCACTCTGTCGGAGGAGCCATTGGCAGCTACGGCTGCTGGGGAGAGGGAGTCATTTTTCTTCGGTGGTATAGCTACTGGTCAGTTGTCCATGCTCCATGTCGAAGCAAGACTCTTTACACTTGCCCTGTGGGATAGCGACTGGCTTCCTTACATATACCGCTAGGGAAGTTCCAACAACAGGCCTTGAACCTGTGATCACCAGGATAGGTCACAGTAAAGGTTCCTGGGTGGGACAGATGTTGGGTAGGCAGAGAGTGGTAAGTGTAGGCCAAGATCTTATTTCTTGGCTCCCAGCAAAGCAGTGGTCCTGGCTTTCGTTTAATATGGTCTGCAGTGTCACCTGGGGAAGACCCTTTGCTGGCCTTGACCTACAGTCCCTCAGCTTAACTTGGCATTCACAATAGCCACATCTCAGGTACTCTCTTAGCTGCAACCCTCTCTGGGAGGTGGATGTCCTCTCCATGGTTACTGATAGTGTCTTTAACGTGTCAAGAGGCCTCAAATGGCAAGGCCTGAGCCAGATCTACATTAAAGTTAGGCTAGATGGGGCTTGGTGACCCACAGCTGTGATCTCAGCATTCAGGAAGTAAGGACAGAAAGCTCACAGGTTCAAGGCCATTCTCAGCTAATGGCCACACTGGGCTTTAAGAAATTTGTCTGAAAAAGCAAAACCTGGTCTGAGCGGTGGTGGCACATGCCTTCAATCCCAGTCTTGGGATAGAGAGTCAGGAAGATCTCTGTGAATTCAAGGCCAGCCTGGTCTACAAATTGAGTTCCAGGACAGTCAGGTCTACACAAAGAAACCCTATCTCAAAAAACAAAATGGGGCAGGGCAAAAACCTAGAATTAGAGATGGGGGGTTGAAAAGCTAGACTCCAACATAGGTAAATGTGATAAAGATTTGGTTCTATTCCCTGGAAGATCATGGGGTGTGGGGTTCAGGTCCTTCCCTCCATCTTTCCCCTGTGTGGTTGTGGATTTGATTACCCTCGTCCATGCTTGTTTTTTTTTCCTTCTGCCTGATGTTCCTGCCAGTCCTGGTAAACTTCTGTTCTCTCCCCAGGCCTCACCAATGTGCTAGGCTCCCTCGTCTCATCCTACCCAGTCACTGGCAGCTTTGGGCGGTGAGTGGCCGTATTTTTTCTGTTCCCTGCAATTAAGGTCAGCAGGGCCTAAAGACCATTTTTCCCCCCGTCACACCCTTAGCCACCTTGGACATTTTCCTCCTCCTCCTCCTCCTCCTCCTCCTCCTCCTCCTCCTCCTCCTCCTGCTCCTCCTCCTCCCTGTTAATCCACCAGGGAGTCTAAAGTCCTTTGGAAATCTGTGACCATGTCCATTAGAAGGCAAGTTACACCTGCCCCACAGGATAACTCCTGGCATTCCTGCCATGCATTTAGTGGAAGAAGTTCCTGGCCCATTCAAGTTTTCCAGGAATGAAAGTACCTGAGTTAATTCAAAAGGAAAGTGGAGAGAGAACCTGGTATAGTGACAGACACTTTTATTTCCAGCACTTGGGAGGCAGAGGCAAGTGGATCTCTGTGAGTGAGGTCAAGGCCAGTCTCGTCTACATAGCGAGTTCTAGAACATCCAGGCCTATAAGGGGAAATGATATTTAAAAAAAAGGAAGGAAGGACAGACGGAAGGAAGGAAGGAAGAGGGGACAGGAAGGTCTCAATCTATTCCCTGATGAATCAAGTTTGGAGGCAAACTTTCCCGGGGTCTGGAAGATGGGATGTGGGAACCCTGAGGCTGAAAGAGGAGCTGTGCATTACTTAGTAGAAACTGAGGACATAGGTATATAAGAGCAGAGATTTGGAATTGGAGTTATTGATTTGTGCTTTTATACATAGAAATAAACAGTATGTGTTAGGGAAAACAAGACAGCCCACCCACCCCTAGTTGAAGAATTGGGGGCAGAGTGACATCTTCAGTGGTGGGGACAATGGTCAGTTGCCCTGCTGCAGTAATAGCCCACACCCATGCTCCTGCAAGAAGCCCTAATTAAACAAGTGGACTGTTAAAACATGAGACATGAATGTGGGGGGAGGAATGTTGGAAAGAAAGAGTCCAGAGGAAGTGGAAGAGACATGCAAGAGAGGAATGGGGGCGGGTGGCAAGATAAACATGTATAGATTTGTCAAAGGAGTTTAAAAAACAAAAAAGACAGCCAGGGAGATTGAGGCCAGTGATCTGCAGCTGCTCTAACTCACGTTACTCTGCTGAGCAGCTCACCCACTGGTGTCAAGTCCACCTGCCCTCACGCCCGTCTCAGGCCTCACTGGAAGGTCAACCCCACGATGAGGCCAGGCAGCTCCCCTCTCAGCCACTGGGCATTGACTGGTTTCTTTCTGTTGTCTTCCAGGACAGCTGTGAATGCCCAGTCTGGGGTGTGTACTCCGGCAGGGGGCCTGGTGACTGGTGAGCTCCACACCTTCTTAAACTAGGGACCCTGTGGTGGGAATGGTGGAGGAGGGAGGAAGCCCATAGTCCTCTGACTACGTAGGACATTCCTACCAAGTCTTGTAAGTCCACAGCTCTGTCCCACTGGATACCAGACTCCTCCATAAGTCAAATTATGCTGCATCATTTTGTGGGTGCCAGGTGAGAACCTGCCCCAGATGACCCACCACCCCCACAGGCGTGCTGGTGCTGCTCTCTCTGGACTTCTTGACCTTGCTCTTCTACTATATCCCCAAGTCTGCACTGGCTGCTGTCATCATTACGCCTATGACCCCCCTCTTTGATGTCATGATCTTTAGGAGGCTCTGGCATATTAAGAGTATGTATGCACTCATTCAAAGCAGACAACTCTGACATGGTGTCTGTGAATGCCAAGCATGTCTTTTGTTTCCCTTCCTGTGGGCTGGGCTGTGGCATTGCGGTAAACTTAGGAGAGGACACACAGAAAGCTAGGAAATGGTACCATCACTCAAGGTAGCTGCTTGGAGGAGCTTGGCGTTGGTCCACCCAGAGCCAAGCTCTATAGGTACTGACTGGAGTCCAGGGTTCCCCCACTCTGTCCCCCCATCCTTCTCCTTCTCCCAACTTCCTTCCTTTCTCTTCCCGTGGGTTGGTGACTGCCAGTCCCACATAAACAGCCTCTTTGTCTCCCACTCTCCTGACTTGAGGGTCCCTGACTCAGTAGTTCCTTTAACGGATCAGATGTAAGTTCCTCATTGGCCTCAGGTAACAGGTGTGGGTGTGGACAGTTGTTCTGTGTCCCAGTCTTCTGCATGTCACCACCTTCTTCTTTAGGACAGCCTGGAATTGTATTAGTGTATGTGTGTGGAATGTAATAGATGCTTCCAGAGGAAACTGGAGCTCCATGGAGGGTGGGGCCTGCCAGGTTGCCGCATCAGAGATGGAACCCCAGACTGAGTCCATGTACTGTGCCCCCAGGACACTCCTTCAGTCAAGAAATCTCTGGGTCTCCTGGAGTCACAAGACCATGTACCACACACGGAAACACTCACACATACTCACACACACACTCTCTCACTCACCACACACACACACACTCACTCACTTTTCCCTGGGTTCTCTGATGAGCCCCCCCTGATCACCTGACTCCTCAGACATTGGAGGGCTGGGACTGGACCAGGCAGGTCCTACCCTGGTAGACAGGGACCCCATTGTCTATCTCTGCACTTGCTCTGTGGGCCAACTACAGCACACAGCTTCTGTTCCTGTTAGCAGATTTTACCCTATTGTGCTTTAGGTTCTGAGAACCACTATCAACCTGGGAGATGCTAAGTGGCTGGCCGCTGTGCCATGGGCTTGGTGAGTGGGGGGATGGCCCTGAACCAATGCTCTTCCTAGGGCTGGATCTGCTGCCACTCTGCGTGACATTCCTGCTGTCCTTCTGGGAGGTCCAGTATGGCATCCTGGCTGGGACCCTGGTGTCTTTGCTCATTCTCCTGTACTCTGTAGCTAGGCCCAAGACCCAGGTAGGCCCAGAGCAGGGAGGATGTGGGTGGGAATCCCCTGCTTCTGACCTCCTTGATTGCTATCTTAGGTGCTCCTGAGGGAGAGTATTTTCTAGCTCTCCTGAGTGTGCGGAGTGTTGGGAGCTCTCCTGCCTGATCCCCCTCCTTCTGTACCCCATATGCTAGGCTTGGGTCAGGGCTTCCTGGTCCAATGAGAAAATCTAGAAGACTGTCCCCACCTGTCTGCTTCTGGCGTTCACTCTTGCCCTCCTCCATCTAGGTGTCAGAAGGACAAATTCTTGTTCTGCAGCCGGCCAGCGGCCTGCACTTCCCTGCAATTGATAACCTCCGAGAGGTGATACTGAACCAGACACTGGAAGGTATGAGGGCCGGCCATAATGAGCAGAGGTCTGCACACACTCCTACAGTTTACAGCTTCAGCACCCTCAGGCCAGCCTCAGTGGTCAGGGAGACACTCACCTGCTTTCACATTTCAGGCATCATTGAGTAGTGTCTGCCACAGATAGGAGAGTCCCATCGAGCAGCAATCCTGTGACCTCCCTATAGCCTGTTTCTGTAAGGGCCACATTTGCTTCTGTTCCTATCTGGAGAACTGACATTCAAGGGAACCTAAAAAAGAAGTAGCTGTCTCTAGACAGCCATTGTGTCTCCCCTGGCCCCTTTCCTGAATGACAGCCCTGGGGATGGTTGCTCGATGGCCTCTCTTCACTGCCATGGCTGCAGAGGGACATGCTCTGCCTGCCCAGTGGCAGATTCTTGACCTGTCTCCCCAGTATCCCCACCATGCTCCACAGTCCTGGAGTGCACCCATATCAGCAGTGTAGACTACACCGTGGTTGTGGGACTTGGTGAACTCCTGGAGGACTTCGAGAAGCAAGGTGTCGCCCTGGTCTTCGTAGGCCTGCAGGTAGGAGAGCCAGGGCACCTTGTGAGGTGGAGAGAGAATCTCTTGTGTCTGTATGGAAGCTTCACCTGTCAAGAAAAAGCTGATTGGCCTATAGCTCAGGGAGGAAATAGGAGGTGGGAGTTCCAGTAGAAAGAGTGGATGCTGGGATAGAGTCGGGCATGGAGAGATTTACCCTGAAACCTGAAGAAGGAAGATGCATGAAGTTTAGGAGAGGTAACTGGCCATATGGCATGAATAATGTAAGTAAACGGTTTAATACATTATGAGCTAGTTGGGGAGCATGCAAAGCTTTGGCCAAGGTGTTTGTAAATAATAATAAAGTCTCAGAGTTGTTATTTCTGAGAACAGGGGTATAGGTGGAAAACACAAGCTTACAGAAAACACCATATTACAGTGAGGAGGGTCCCCAGCTTCCCCATGGCCATGGGTTAATGTGACACCTGTGGACAGATGTGGCTACACATAATGATAGTCCAGGCATGCAGGAGGCCGAGACAGGAGTATTGACGTGAGTTCAAGGCCAGCTTTGGCCACACATCAGATATGAGGCTAGTCAGAGCTACAGAAGTAAGACTTTGTCCAAAAAACATCAAAACAAAACAAACCGTGCTGGGAACTTCAGGCAGGGCTGTGGACCAGGGCCATCCTCATGATACTCATGGCCAATGTGCTGTGTGTATATGCAGAGCTCTTGTCCTCATGGCTGTTAGATTGAGATTAATGGGGGCAATGTGGAAGTAAAAGAAACAGGAGCCGGGTGTGGTGGCGCACGCCTTTAATCCCAGCACTCGGGAGGCAGAGGCAGGTGGATCTCTGTGAGGTTGAGGCCAGCCTGGTGTACAAAGCAAGTCCAGGACATCCAGGGCTATTACACAGAGAAACCCTGTCTCGAAAACACAGGAGACCCACCTCTGCAGGAGCAGGGTGACCTTTAATCAGAACAGTGGGGGGCTGGGCTCTCCAATGAAGTAGATATTGTGCCCAGGGGGCTCCGGCTTTATAGGGAAGACAAGAAGGCTTTGAGGGAGGAAGGTTTTATCTTTAGATGTGCTCTGTGTAGTTTCAAGACTGAATAATATCAGCAGATGTTCTCATTTCTGTGTTGGCTTTCTGGGCAGGCAGTTTCTTATCACAATGCTGAGTCAGAATTGAGGTTGTTCTAGATCATTAAACCGTTCTGGTCACTGGAGACATTCATATGGAAGCTTGTCTGGCAGGAGGACCCAGGGCCCATCCTCCTTCCCCCTCCATCCATTCGAGCTGAAGCAGAATCTCACTGGAACACTCAGAGCACCCAGCTAGGCCACACACCCTGCATCGCAGAGCGGGCATACCCTGCCCTGCATTGAAGCGTGTCTGTCCTTTAGGTGCCTGTGCTCCGCACACTGTTGGCTGCTGACCTCAAGCGGTTCCGGTACTTCACCACTCTGGAGGAGGCTGGTGAGTGAGGGGAATATTCCTCAGCTAACTATGATGAATATGGAACAGGATGGGTCAGGAAAGGCCAGAACCAAAGCAGGGACCTGGCACAGGCAGACCCACCCTTTCTTCCCCAGGCACTAGACCTGGGTGAGTGTCATTCCTTGATCCCCATGCAGTGGTAGGAGCCAGTCTTATGTAGCATTTCCATCACTTGATAAAGTCCTGTGTGTTTTGCAGAGAAATTCCTGCAGCAGGAGCCAGGGACTCAGCCCTACAACACACATGAAGATGCTGTCCCAGAGCACAAGATCTCCCTGCTGAAATCATAGTTGGGCCCCTGAGGGGCAGCTGGTATAGGAAGAGTCTCTAGAAGGTTCAGTGACTGTGAGTTTTGCTGATGTCACCTGATAGACTCCCCAACTTGGTGGGACTGGAAGGGACTGAAAAGATGGCTGTGGGGAAGAAGGAGCCATTGTGACCCCAGATGTCACTTTCCTGTGGTCCCCTAGGTGTGAGAATTTGAGGGCGGGGCTGGAGATGAAAAGGCCAAATGAGACAGGATGGCCCATGGCTTCCGGCCTGAGCTGGCAGGGTAAGCTGGCGCTTTCCAGATCCCAAATTCCTCTTTGGAGTCAGACCCTACCAGAGAAGAGTCAGAGAGATCGGGCATCTCAGAGAGGTGTCTGTCCAGTGTGGCGTCTAAGCTGATCTGAAGAGGGAACCCCAGGTTGGCACAGTTCTGTTTAAAATTGTGTGTTTTAAAATAGAACTCATCACTTTGGTATTTTTTGAAAACAAAACAAAACAAAAATTATTAATGTTTGTTTAAAAAAAATCCAAGAACTTATCTACCCCATTAATTGTCTGTCGTCTTCATCTGAGGTCCCCTGCCTGGGACAGGTGCATACCTGCCAGGGTGTACACATGTGGCCATCTTATGTGAAGAACCCAGTCACTCCATCAAGGTGCTATGTAGATGGTCTTCACGCACTCATTTACTGTGAATTATTTATGACAGTTGCAATCTTGTTCTCCCCCCACCTGCCTCTTTGTTCCCAGAAATGTCAACTCTAAGACTTATATTATTTTCAAAAGCCCTGGCCACAAGCTTTGGTTGGCTTCCTGACTAGCTCATAATTTATAATCCCATTTATTTAATCTTTGTATGGCACATGGCTGGTTACCTCCGCCCAGTTTTTAGGCGTTATCTTCCTCAGCTTCCGGGGGGATCCTCCAGTGCCTGGCACTATTCCAGGATCCACTCTTTCTACTGGAACTCCTCCCTCCTATTTTCTGCCTAAGGTATAGGCCAATCAGCTTTATTTTTATTTTT
>CAJQZJ010004796.1:8189121-8201683 GCA_907164525.1 Lophiomys imhausi
CTATTATCTAACAACTAATCCTAAACTTTTAAAAGGATACAGTCTCTGGGGAAGGTCCTCCGTTGTCAGGAACACAGTCTGTGGGACAGGTCCTCAGTTGTCAGGAACACCTCAGGAGTAGATCCTTTAAGGCACTTAGTCAACAGTCTTTCTTCAGGAATATCTCAGACGTAAGTCTTTTAGGGTAAATTGGCTATGGCAGCTACACCTTAAATGAGGCTTGAGGCTTCTCTCTGGAAGGCCTCAGCTGTCCGTAAGCCAGCTCTACATCTGGATCAGCAGGAAGCAGGAAAAGGGAGACACTGGGCCTGGTTTGAGCATCTGAAATCTCAAAGCCCCCCCCACCCCACGAAATGACACATTTTCTCCAACAAGATCAATCTCCAATAGTGCCAATCCCTATGGGCCTGTGTGGACAATTTTCATTCAAACCACCACATTTCACACCCTGGCCCCCATAGCCTTGTAGCCATAAAATAATACAAAATGCATTCAGTCCAATTGAAAAGTCCCCATAATCTGTCACAATATCAGCACTGTTTAAAAGCCCAAAGTTTAGAGTCTCTTCTGAGACTCAGGCAATCTGTTAACTGTAATCTCCTGTAAAATCAAAATCAAAATGCAGAGCCAGGCATGGTGGCACAGGCCTTTAATTCCAGCACTTGGAAGGCAGAGACAGGCAGATCTCTGTGAGTTCGAGGCCAGCCTGGTCTACAGAGTGAGTTCCAGAATATCCAGGGATACACAGAGAAACCTTGTTTGGAAAAACCAAAATAAATAAATAAATAAATAAATAAATAAATAAATAAATAAATAAATAAATAAATAAATAAATAGATCAAAATGCAGATCACATGGTTCCAACCCACAATGGCACAGGATACACATCACATTCCAAATGGGATCAAAGGAAATAGAGGAAACACGGGACCAAAACAAGACTGAAAACCAGCTGGTCAAACTCTGAATTTGCATCTCCATATCTGATGTCAAAGCTCTCTCCAAATCTCCACCGCCTTTCAGCTTTGTTGACTACAGCACACTTCTCTCCCTTGGGGCTGGGTCTTCCCTATAACAGTAAATTTTTATTTATACTTATATGTTTATTATACTTATCAAATACCTATAAAGTTCCTAAATCCTAAAACCCAAACCCTAATTCTAAAACCTATAATCTAACTAAAAATATCTTAATGCCTAAAATACTCTAATATCTATAAAAAACAAACACTTAACACTAACTTAAGTTTCTTAAAAGGATATTAATTCTCTCAGTTTAATTTTTGGTGTGGATCTGTATGGGTGGCTGGTTTCCACCAAGTTTTTCAATCTTAAAGTCTGTGAGTTTTATTTGTCAGATCTTAAGGCCAGTTTATAAATTTAATATGTTTCGGCCATTGAAGTGGGGCGGCCTTTTAATCAGCCAAGAATTGTCTCTATTGTCCTAGAGCCCAATTGCAAGGTGGGAAGTTTCTTGGGCTCACCATTCCAATGCTCCAGGACTCCAAGGACTCTGCTCCAGTGTTTTGGGCATTCTGATTCTCTGAGGCCAGCGTTCTGGAGCACCAGGGAGGGTCCACCTTTACTTTCTCCACTAGTGGTGATTCCCAGCAGGTTGATGTAAAATGGTGATGAGCAGCAGAGCATGGTCTTTTAACATATTTTGCCAGAAGAAGACGAGGAAGAGGCGGGGCTGTGGCCTCATGGGCTTCAGATTTAAATCCCTTGTGTCGTAATGTGTCCTAATGATCTTAGGCTGTGTATTCTGGCATTTTGTTGCCATAGATACTGGCAGCATTCTAAGGCATGCCTCCACAATAGTGCATCTTGTGGTCCCATGATCATCTGCTCTTGGTGGGGTTTCAAGGCACACCCCTCAATGTTAATCACATCCAGATGTAACTGGATCCACCCTTACCTTTTATCTGAGATGCCAAGCTTCCCAAATCCCTATGCTGCTAGATTCCATCCTACCACACCTCCCTGTTAGCAGCCATCCTCAGCAGGAATCCCAGAGCTATGGCATCTCTAACATCTTACACAGATAAACCTGTCTCACAAAACTAAAACAAACAAACAAACAACAACAACAACAACAACACACAAAAAAAACAGTTCCTTTTCCAGTGGGCTGTGACAGCGTGCGCAATACAGAGTGCCCATGATGCTCATTCAGAACCACGGCTACGGGTGAAGTCATGAAATGCAACTTGGGGAGCTCGGCCAGAAGCACCTCAGATTCATTTTCCATTTGATTTTTTAATTTATTTTTGTATTTCTTCAAGTTACATCTCAATCACAATCCCCTCCCTACTCTCTCCTCCATTCCCACCCTCCTACCCTCTTCTTCCTCAACCCCCCATCCTCTTTCCCCCTTTTTTTAAGTTTAAGGTATATCTTTTCACCCCCAACCCCTCCCCCTTTCAGTCCAAGAAATGGTTCTTTCTCTTATAACAATACAATACAAAACAACAGAAATAAATAGGCCACAATTATGAGAGTTATATGGCTTAGCATACATTCTCAATGTCCAGTCCATATGTATTTGGCCCCTGACTTTAACATTCTACTATCTAACCATCTCCATGAGTTTAAAGTTCTATATCTAACTCAGCTTTCATACTAACTTGCATCACAATTTTAAAAACATCTTCTTAGATCCAGATCACCCTCTTGATTCCTAAACAACTCAAAATTCAACTAAGAGACTCTAGCTATCTATTCTTCAACCACCTCAGAGACCTGAGAGGGATAAATATACCTGATTATATAGGAAGTGCAGGGCCCACAGCTTCAACAACTAAGAAATGACATACCAGTGGCTGCCTGGCAGTTCCCATTTTCTCTCCATACATTACAGCAACAATCTTCAGCTGTTGGGTCCCATTTCTCTGACAGACATTGATAGTAAAGCAGGAATTATGAAGGACTTGCTTGCCCTGTCTTGGCAGAGCTAGACTGTCGACTTACCTGCATCCAAGTTTTGTCCTTTTTAGACAGCATTCTGTCTACATTTGAAGCAAGGGGGTTTTCTTGCCAAGAGATAGGTTTGCCACTAATTCAACCATCTCCCACTGGAGATTCTTCGATGCTCATCTTCTACTTGGAGTAGAATAGGGGGTGCTGTCAGGAGCTGACATGTCTCGATATAAAAAAAAATCTTAAGTTAAGAAAACATTTTTGAATGCCATATTCTGCAGATCTCTTGAGGTTTTTGAAGACCCCCTATCTATCTCTTATATTTAGATAAGCAAATGTTGCTTGTCTCTTAGCAACTTGATTTCTGATTAACTTAGAGAATATCTGTGATAGACTGTCATAGTACCTAACTAAATGTCAATCTTGAATTACTATTAGTTTGCATTTCTTAATTATCCTAAACAGTTTATGACAGTTGGTAGCAAAAGGCCGAAAGTTCACATTTCATTTTTAAGCATTACCTAGGTACAATACCTTTAAAAAGCGTTACCCTTAATTTTGTATCAATATACAAAGATCAATACCAATGTGGCCAAATATAATCTTAATTTTGTATCAATATTTAAAGATCAATACCTATGTAGCCCAATACAGTCTTAATTTTGCATCAGTATACAAGGGTCAATACCATTGTGGCCAAATATAATCTAAATTTTGTATCAATATACAAAGATTAATACCAATGTAGCCCAATACAATCTTAATTTTGCATTAATATACAAAGATCAATACCAATTTAGCCAAATATAATATTAATTTTGTATCAATATACAAAGGTGTAAGGGCAAATTCAATAATCTGTCCTTTTTTCTTGATCTTTCCTATATTATGTCTATGTCCCATTTTTTCTCAAGTCTGCTCACTTCTACATAGGAGAGGAAGAAGGATACAAAAAAGAAAAAGAGAGAAGTCCCTAGGTCTAACCTCCAAAACCCATTTAACAAGACCATTTAACAGCTTGTATTCTTGTCCCCTAAATAACAAGAATTTCTGTTATCCATCAAATGACCAAGGGGGGGGAAACACCCTCCCCACCTTCTGGGGATGGGATGTCGCTCTCTTAAAATGACTTCCTGCTGATTTGGGACAAAGGAAACCTGTTTGGGGCCCAAATAAGAATGGAAAAATGGTTAAAAATGTTAATAGAATCATTTGATGTTCAGTCCTTTTGTGCTCAGCTATTTAAATGTCCTAAGAAGTTCGTAGACAGAAGCTGAACTTCAGGGCTTTACTGAAGTTCTGGCTGAAGCAGTCTGTGGAGCCGAACAATCTTAGCAATTTTGAGTTGTTGTGATTGCAGACTTTTGAGGAAACAGCTATTGAGGAAGTCTGCAAGGCTGGATTGTCTGGGCTACTTGTCTTCTTTGGTGTCTGATCAGTTTTCTTCTGAGGTTTCCTTTGTCCAATTGTCCTGGATTCCTTGAATGGATGCTTTAAATCTGGAAAGATAAGAACAGAGCCCTGCCCTAATCCTAACTCTGGGACACTACCTTTTTTGTGGGGAGGGGTCTGGTAATATTTTTCCTGGAGGAAATTTGTTTTTTTGACAATATAAAAAGTATTATCTTTCAATTTAGATTGAAAAAAGAAATTATTTTGATATTTTGGAGCTAAACAAACTTTTAAGTGTATATATTTTGAGATCTCAAAGGACAATTTGTTTGAATTTCAGCATGCCTTTTGTAAGTAGCTTTAACTTAAATACTTCCAAATCCTATGTGCCTGTCTCTGCATTCTAAGTATTGGGATCAAAGACATGTGGTTCCCAACTGATGGGATTAAAGATGTGCTCCACCACCCCTGAATGGACATTTTTCTCTATTTAGAGCTTGTTTTGTGTCAGTCTGACCTTGAACTCTGAGATCTGCCGGTTTCTGTCTCTAGTGTGTTGGGATTAAGGGTGTATCCTTCTCAAATGATGGGATTAAGGGTGTGTACCATCACCACCCTGTTCCTTGTAACTCTAAAATTTATAAGACAACTAACTCTATAGTGATCCTCCTTTCTCTGCTGGAGTTAAAGGCATTGGCTAACACCATGCATTTCATGTATTTTACCTTAGCTCCAAATTTTTTTCAACTCTTGGAGGTTTAGAAAACGAGGTTGAACAGCAGTAACCTTTAATTTATTTACAGTATTTTAAACCTGTTACCTGTTTTTTAATGCGAAACCATGAAAATATCCTATATATCTACAAAAAAACTTTTAAGCTGCTATCAAGTTTGTGTAATCTATGTGGCCACCTGCAGTCTAACATTCTAATCTGAAATTAAGGCCATTTTCCTTTCATGCCAGTAAGGCAAGTATACCTTTGGTAAATTATAGTTTGAAATTTTTATATTGTATTTTTTATATTTTTTAAGCTTATTAACTCTTTTCTTAAAAAATTATTATTTTGTTTTCTCAAGTTACTTCTAGAACATAGTTTCCTCCCTCCTCCCCTCCTGGCCCCTCCCCTCTTCCCTCCCTCCTTCCCTCTTTCCCTCCTTGTTCCTCTAATTGGTACTCTCCTGCTCCTCAGATGAGGTGGGCCCTCACATATCATACTCCCTTAGATCTTCAGTCATGTGAGGGCCAAGAGCTTCCACTTGTACTGGGGCTTGAAATGGCACACCATCTAGGGTATGTTGTTCCACTAACCTGCAGCAGATTCCATGACTCACTGGTGGGTAAAATTTTTCCTAGGATAGATATGCTAGGTTCCTATCTATTTGGGTGTGTGGGTTGTAGGATAGTTATCCTGTGATGTATGGTTAATACCATTTATAAGGGAATACATACCACGTTTATCTTTCTGGGACTGCGTCACCTCACTTAGAATGTGCTCTTCTAGCTCCATCCATTTGGTTTTGAATTGCATGATTTCCTCATTTCTGATAGCTGTGTAGTATTGTGAAAATGTACCACAGTTTTTTTTTTTTTTATCCATTCTTCAGTTGAAGGACATCTGGGTTGCTTCCAATTTCTGGCTATTACAAATAAAGCTGCTATGAACATTGCTGAGGCAATGTCCTTGTGGTTTCATTTTGAATCTTTTGGATATATGTCCAAGAGGGGTATGGCTGGGTCTTGAGGTAGAATTATTCCCAATTTTCTAAGATATCTCCAGATTGATTTCCAAAGTGGTTGAACAAGTTTGCACTTCCACCAGCAATGGGGGAGTGTTCCTCTTTCTCCACATCCTTGCCAGCATGTGCTATCATTTGAGTTTTTGATCTTAGCCATTCTGACAGGTGTGAGATGGAATCTCAGAGTTGTTTTAAGTTGCATTTCCCTGATGACCAAAGATGTCGAACATTTCTTCAAATGCCTCTGGCCTTTAGAGATTCCTCTTTTGTGAATTCTAGGTTTAGCTCTGTACCCCATTTATCGATGGAGTTATTTGATTTTTTTGGTGTTTAATTTCTTCAGTTCTTTATATATTTTGGATATTAGCCCTCTGTCGGATGTTGGGTTGGGGAAGATCCTTTCCCAGTCTGTAGGTTGCTGTTTTGTTCTAAGGACAGTGTCCTTTGCCTTACAGAAGCTTTTCAGTTTTGTAAGGTCCCATTTATTGATTGTTTGTTTTAGTGCCTGAACTATTGCTGTTCTATTCAGGAAGTTTCTACCAGTGCCAATGAGTTCAAGGCTTTTCCCCACTTTCTCTTCTATTAATGTTAGTGTGTCTGGATTTATGTTGAGGTCCTTGATCCACTTAGACTTAAGTTTTGTACAGGGTGATAAGTATGGATCTATTTGCATTCTTCTACATGTTGACATCCAGTTAGACCAGCACCATTTATTGAAGATGCTTTCCTTTTTCCATTGTATGTTTTTGGCTACTTTGTCAAAAATTAAGTGACTGTAGGTGTGTGGGTTTATTTCTGGGACTTCAATTCGATTCCATTGGTCAACTGGTCTGTTTCTATACCAGCACCATGCTGTTTTTATTACTATTGCCCTGTAGTACAGCTTGAAATCTGGGATGGTAATACCTCCAGATGTTCTGTTATTGTACATGATTGATTTAGCTATTCTGGGTCTTTCGCTAGTCCATATGAAGTTGAGAATTGTTTTTTCCAGATCTGTAAAAAAATTGAGTTGGTATTTGGATAGGAATTGCATTGAATCTGTATATTGCTTTTGGTAAGATGGACATTTTTAATATGTTGATCCTACCTATCCATGAGCAAGGGAGATCTTTCCATCTTCTGATATCTTCTTCAATTTCTTTCTTCAGGGACTTGAAGTTCTTATCATACAGGTCTTTCACTTGCTTGATTAGAGTTACCCCCAGGTATTTTATATTATTTGTGGCTATTGTGAAGGGTGTTGATTTCCTTATTTCTTTCTCAGCCCATTTATCTTTTGTGTAAAGAAGGGCTACTGATTTTTTTGAATTGATTTTGTATCCAGCCACCTTGCTGAAGGAGTTTATCAGCTGTAGGAATTCTCTGGTGGAATTTTTGGGCTCACTTATGTATACTATCATATCATCTGCAAATAGGGATAGTTTAACTTCTTCCTTTCCAATTTGTATCCCCTTGATCTCCTTTAGTTGTCTTATTGTTCTAGCTGAAACTTCAAGTACTATGTTGAAGAGATATGGAGAGAGTGGTCAGCCTTGCCTTGTCCCTGATTTTAGAGGAAATGCTTTAAGTTTCTCTCCATTTAGTTTGATGTTGGCTATTGGTTTGTTGTAAATTGCCTTTATTATGTTTAAGTATGGTCCTTGTATGCATGATCTCTCTAAGACTTTTAACATGAAGGGGTGCTGTATTTTGTCAAAAGCTTTTCCAGCATCCAATGAGATGATCATGTGGTTCTTTTCTTTCAGCTTGTTTATGTGGTGGATTACATTGATGGATTTTCTAATGTTGAACCACCCCTGCATCCCTGGGATGAAGCCTACTTGTTCATGGTGTATGATACTTTCGATGTGATCTTGGATCTGGTTTGCAAGTATTTTATTAAGTATCTTTGCATCCATGCTCATAAGGGAAATTGGTCTGAAATTTTCTTTCTCCATTGGGTCTTTGTGAGGTTTAGGTATCAGGGTGACTGTGGCCTCATAGAATGTGTTTGGCAGTATTCCTTCTGTTTCTATGTTGTGGAAGAGTTTGAAGAATATTGGTGTTAGCTCTTCTTTGAAGGTCTGGTAGAATTCTATGCTGAAACCATCTGGCCCTGGGCTTTTTTTGGTTGGGAGGCTTCTAATGGCTTCTTCTATTTCCTCAAGGGTTATAGGACTATTTAATTTGTTTACCTGTTCTTGATTTAACCTTGTTAGGTGGAATCTATCAAGAAAATTGTCCATTTCATTTAGATTTTCCAATTTTGTGGAGTACAAGTTTTTGAAGTAGGACCTACCAATTCTTTGGATTTCCTCAATGTCTGTTGTTATTTCCCCCTTTTCATTTCTGATTTTGTTGATTAGGGTATTTTCCCCCGCCTTTTAGTTAGTTTGGCTTAGGGCTTGTCTATTTTGTTGATTTATTCAAAGAACTCTTGGTTTTGTCGATTCTTTGTATTGTTCTTTTTGTTTCTAAGTTGTTGATTTCAGCCCTGAGTTTGATAATTTCCTCTCATCTGCTCCTCTTGGGAGTGTTTGCTTCTTTTTGTTCTATCTCTTTCAGGTGTGCTTTTAGGTGGCTAGTATGGGAACTCTCCAGTTTCTTTTTGAAGGCACTTAGTGCTATAAACTTTCCTCTTAGCCCTGCTTTCAATGTGTCCCATAAGTTTGGATATGTTGTGCCTTCATTTTCATTGAGTTCTAAGAAGGCTTTAATTTCTTTTTTTTATTTCTTCCCTGATCCGAGGTCATTGAGGAGAGAGTTGTTCAGTTTCCATGTTTTTGCAGGCTCTCTGTTGTTTTGTTATTGTTGAAAGCTAGCTTTATTCCATGATGGTCTGATAAGTTACAAGGGGTAATTTCAATTTTCCTGTATCTGTTGAGGCTTGCTTTGTGACCGACTATATGGTCGATTTTGGAGAAGGTTCCATGAGGTGCTGAGAAAAAAGTGTATGCTTTTGTTTTGTGAAATGTTCTGTGGATATCAATTAGGTCCATTTGATTCATGACATCTGTGAGGTTCATTATTTCTATGTTTGGTTTCTGCATCATTGATCTGCCCAGTGGTGAGAGTGGTGTGTTGAAGTCTCCCACTATTAATGTGTGAGGTTCAATGTGGGATTTGAGCTTCAGTAGTGTTTCTTTAATGAATGTGGGTGGTCTTACATTTGGGGCATAGATGTTCAGTATTGAGATTTCATCTTGGTGAATTTTTTCCTTTGATGAGTATGTAGTGTCCTTCCCCATCTCTTTTGATTAATGTTGGTTGAAAGTCCAAATTGTTGCATACTAGAATTGCCACTCCAGCTTTTTTCTTGGGTCCATTTGCTTGGTATATCTTTTTACAGCCCTTTACTTGGAGATAATGCCTATCTTTTTTTGCTGAGGTGTGTTTCTTGTAAGCAGCAGAATGTGGGATTCTGTTTTCGCATCCATTCTGCTAGCCTGTGTCTTTTTATTGGGGAATTGAGTCCATTGATGTTGAGAGATATTAATGACCAGTGATTGTTACCTCCTGCCATCTTGATGTTGGTGAGAATAGTGTGTGAGCTTCTCTTCTTTTGGTTTTGCTGCAGGCATGATATTTGCTTCCTGTGCTTTCTTGTGTGTAGTTAACCTCTTTGGGTTGGAGTTTTCCTTCCAACATCTTCTGTAGAGCTGGATTTGTGTATAGATATTGTTTGAATTTAGCTTTGTCAAGGAATATCTTGTTTTCTCCATGTATGTTGATTGACAATTTTGCAGGGAATTGTAGCCTGGCCTGGCATTTGTGGTTTTTTAGGATCTGCAAGACGTCTGTACAGGCCCTTCTGGCTTTTAGCGTCTCTGAAGAAAAGTCAGGTGTGATTCCGATAGGTTTGCCATTATATGTTACTTGACCCTTTTCCCTAGCAGCTTTTAATATTCTTTCTTTGTTCTGTACATTTAGTGTTTTGATTATTATGTGGCGGGAAGATTTTCTTTTCTAGTCTAATCTATTTGGAGTCTGTAAGCTTCTTGTACAGGCATCTCTTTTTTTAGATTTGGGAAATTCTCTTCAATTATTTTGTTGAAGATACTTTCTGGTCCATGGAGCTGGGACTCTTCTCTTTCTTCTATTCCTATTATTCTGAGATTTCATCTTTTCATTGTGTCCTTGATTTCCTGAAGGTTTTGTGTCAGGACTTTATTAGATTTGACATTTCTTTGACAGATGTATTAATTTCTTCAATTTTATCCTCTGAGCCTGAAATTCTTTCTTCCATCTCTTGTATTCTGTTGGTGATGTTAGTGTCTGTAGTTCCTATTCTTTTCGTAAGGTTTTCCAGTTCTATGGATGTCTTGGATTGGACTTTCTTCATTGCTTCAATTTCCCTTTTCAGCTCTTCCATTCCTTCAAGTGCTTTATTCATTTCCATCACCTCCTTTGCAGTACTTTGTTGTTGCTCTCTGAGGTATTTGATTTCCTCCCTTAGGCCTTCTATTATTAATATAAGTTTAGGATTAAGGTCATTCTCCTTTGTTTCAATCGTGTTAGGATGTCCAGAGTTGTCTGTAGTATTATTGCTAGGATCTGGAGACATCCTATTGTTTTGGGTTTTTTTTTTTACCATGTTCTCATGCTGACCTTTTCTCATTTGACCCTGGTGTTGTCTGTTTGTTTCTTTTGTCAGTTAACCTTGGTGCTCAGGAAAACTCCCTGCCCCAGGGGTTGGCTGGTCCTGAGATCCTGGTGTCTACCTCCAGATGGTAGGCAGGTTCCTGTAATAGAGTGGCTCTCGGAGAGGAGAGTGGCTGCTGCTCTCCTCAACTGCTTGTGACCCAATTGGACCAATATAGAGGGGATTGGAGTGGGGAGAGGGCTAGCCTCTGAGGACCTGGGAGCTGGCAGGTCTCAGAAAGGCAGGTAGAGCTGTGATTGGGCCTGTGTTCTCCCTTCCCTGACACAGTCATTCTGGTTCAGCAGCTAGGCTGACCATGTAGGCAAGACGGGTGCCAGCCTCAGTGTGCCTGCAGCTGACTGCCTCAAATGCTTGGGTGCTAGGGTGACTGACCCACCCCAGTATTTGTAGAGAACACACAGTAGTCGGCTCTGTTTGCCATCAGTCTTGGCTCCTAATTGCTTTGCTGTGACTGGGTTAGGTCTCTGCCTCTCAGCTACAGTGCACACTGGGCTGCCATATTTGAAACTCTGGAAAGAAAATCTTACTTACCTTTGCTCTTGTGGTCCAGCTGTTTTTCCCTCTTGGGTGTACAGGTCTGCATGCAGGCTGGATATGAGGCAGACAGGCCAGGCCACTGATCTGTGTCTGGAGCTGTGGGCTGAATCTGCTCATGGGCTAGATCTGCTCTAGCCTGCGCTCCTCTCCAGACTGGTGACCAAGCTGGCTGATCTCAGGGGTGTGTTCCAGGGAACTGCGTGAACTGTTTTACCTGGTGACCAGTCTCAGTGTTCGCCTCGAGACTTCAGACACCGTATGTGCTTCACAGTTGGCTATGGAACTCACATTCATTCCACAGTGACTAATCTAATTCACCTACTACTCAGATGCACTGCTTTATGGTTGGCACCATCTTGGAAGCCTCCATTTGATTTTAAAGTAATTTTTGGTCCTTGTGCACTTAGAAACCTTACTGTTGCCCAAGCTTTCACAATCCCCACATTCAATTATGAGACTTCCCATATTGGGTCTGACCCACAGTTTAAGACAACTGTTCAGTCTGTTCAAGATGGCTCTGCTCACACTACAGCCAGTCTTGGGGGATGCAGTGGGGGTACACCTCCCTATTGACCAAATAGAAAGCTGTGGTTTGCAAAAATTTTTTAAAAGAATTTATTTATATTTTATGTGCATTGGTGTTTTGCCTACATGTATGTATTTGTGAGAGTGTCAGTTATTGTCAGCTGTCATGTGTGTGCTGGGAACTGAACCTGGGTCCTCTGGAAGTGCACTCAGTGCTCTTAACCACTGAGCCATCTCTCTAGTCCCAATTTGCAAAATTTTTGTTGCTGTGTTAAGCATCATGACAAACACAGCCTAAAGGAGAAAAAGGGTTTATTTGTCTACAGCTCTAAAGTCATCATCTACTGAGGAGCATCAGGGCAGGAGCTGAAGCTGAGGCCATGGAGGAGTGCTGTTCGATGGCTTGCTCTCCGTGGCTTGCTCAGCCTGCTCTCTGAAGCACCACCCAGGACCACCTGCCAGGGGTGGCATCACCTACAGTGGGCTGGGTCCTTCCACATAGTCACCAGTCAAGAAAATGCCCCGCAGACATGACCACAGGCCAATCTGACAGAGGCAACTTCTCAATCGAGGGCCCCGTTTCCCAGGCATCTAGTTTACTTGTAGTTTATGTCAAGTTGACAGAAACTAACCACTACAGTCTGTGACTTGGTTCTTATTTGCAGCCAGTGACTGTGGATTGGAAAGTGTGCAGTGATTGGTGGGAGTCATGAGTCCCTCCCAGGCATTCCATGTATCTTCCTAACTGTGGATTGGAAAGTGTGCAGTGATTGGTGGGAGTCATGAGTCCCTCCCAGGCATTCCATGT
>CAJQZJ010004796.1:8201693-8234375 GCA_907164525.1 Lophiomys imhausi
GTGCAGTGATTGGTGGGAGTCATGAGTCCCTCCCAGGCATTCCATGTCTCTTCCTAGCTGTGTAAGTGGTTGGCTTGCCTTGACTTATTTCTGGGTTAGTGACGAGGCTCTGCTCAGTGTGCTGACCCCAGTGTTGTAGCAGGGCTCCATCTGAGGTTTCTTCAAGGCAACTCACACTACCCATTCTCTTTGGTGTCACTAAAGCTATTTGTGCAGATTGTATGAGGAGTGGGCAAAATCTGAGGCTTCTGACTCTGGTAGCTAGAGTAAAGAGGCTGCTAGTGTCACCATAGGCTCTGGGTCCCTCTACTTGAAGTTCTGAGCTGAGCTGTGATACTAGGGCAGCCAAACAGTTCCAGAGAGTGACCGAGGCAGAAAGCACCACAGAAGGACTCTCCAAGTTTTAAAAAATTTTTATTTATTACTTCTGGTTACATACCCATCAGAGTCCCCTCTTTCCACCCCTCCCAGTCTCGCCCTCCCACCCTCTACTCCCTATCCCTTCCATCCCACTCCTCTGGAGTGGAATGTCCCTACATTTCAGTCCCCTGCTCTAGTTCAGCAGTTCATTGATTCTTTGTATTGTTCTTTTTGTTTCTAAGTTGTTGATTTCAGCCCTAAGTTTGATGATTTCCTGTCTTCTGCTCCTCTTGGGAGTGTTTGCTTCTTTTTTTTTCCAGTTCTTCTAGTTCTGCTGTTAATTTGCTAATATGAGCTGTCACCATTTTCTTTTTGAAGGCACTTAGTGCTATCAACTTCCCTTGTAGCACAGCTTTCATTGTGTCCCATAGGTTTGGGTATGTTGTGCCTTCATTGTCGTTAGATTTTAAGAAGTCTTTGATTTCCTTCTTTATTTCTTCCCTTACCCAGTGGTCATTCAGTAGAGAGTTGTTCAGTTTCCATGAGTGTAGGCTCTCTGTTATTTCTGTTGTTGTTGAAGTCCAGCTTTATTCCATGGTGGTCTGATAAGATGCAAGGGGTTATTTCAATTTTCTTGTATCTGTTGAGGCTTGCTTTGTGTCCAACTATATGGCTGAGTTTTGAGAATATTCCCTGCAGTGCTGAGAAGAAGGTATATTCTTTTATGTTTGGGTGAAACGTTCTGTAGATATCTGTTAGGTCCATTTGGTTCATGACCTCTGTTAGACTCATTATTTCTCTGTTTGGTTCCTGTCTCAATGACCTATCCATTGTTGTGAGTGGGTTGTTGAAGTCTCCCACTACTAATGTGTGAGGATCGATGTGTGCTTTAAGCTTCAGAAGAGTTTCTTTTACAAATGTAGGTGCCCTTGTATTTGGGGCATAGATATTCAATATTGAGATGTCCTCTTGATGAATATTTCCTTTAACGAGTATGTGATGCCCTTCTCTATCTTTTTTTGATTAACTTCAGTTGAAAGTCTATTTTATTTGATATTAAGATGGCTGCTCCAGCTTGCTTCCTGGGCCCATTTGCTTGGAAAACCTTTTCCCAGCCCTTTATTTTGAGGTAGTGTCTATCTTTGTTAGTGAGATGCATTTCTTGTATGCAGCAAAATGTTGGGTCTTGTTTACCGATCCATTCTGTAAGCTTGTGTATTTTTACTGAGGAGTTGAGTCTATTGATGTTAATGGATATTAATGACCAAAAGTTGTTATTTCCTGTTATTTTGATGTAGGTGGTGGTTGTGTGTATCTTTTGGTTTAGCTGTAGTGGAGTTTTTTGTTTCCTTTCTTTTCTTGGGTGCAGTTATCTTCATTGGGTTGGAATTTTCCTTCTAAAATCTTCTGTAGGGCTGTATTTGTGGGTAGAAAACTGTTTAAATTTGATTTTCTCATGGAATATCTTGTTTTCTCCATCTATGTTGATAAGAGAGTTTTGCTGGATATAGTAGTCTGGCTGGGCACCTATGTGCTCTCAGGGCTTGTAGGACATCTACCCAGGCCCTTCTGACTTTTAAAGTTTCTGAGAAGTCAGGGGTAATTCTGATGGGTCTACCATTATATGTTATTTGATTATTTTCCCTTACCACTTTTGATATTCTTTCTTTGTTCTGTATATTTGGAGTTTCAATTATTATGTGGCAAGAGGAATTTCTTTTCTGGTCTATTCTGTTTGGTGTTCTGTATGCCTCTTAAAATTTTATTGGCATCTCTTTCTTTAGGCTTGGAAACTTTTCTTCTATGATTTTGTTGAAGATGTTTCCTGGACCTTGAAGTCGGAGTCTTCTCTTTCTTTATGCCAATAATTCTTAGGTTCCTTTTTTTTTTTTTCATTGAGTCCTTGATTTCTTGGATGTTATGTGTGAGAACTTTTTTAGATATTTCATTTTCTTTGGTGGCTGTACTGATTTCTTCCTTCGAATCTTTCATGCCTGAGATTCTGTCTTCCATCTCTTGTATACTATTTTTGATAGTCCTGTCTTTAGTTCCTGTTCTCTTCCCTTGATTTTCCACCTTCCGGATGATTTCTGCATGCATTTTCTTTATTGCTTCCACTTCCAATTTCAAGTCTTAAATAAATTTTATTTGTTTTTGAAGTTTTCTCTTCCAATTTGCTCATCTTTGTCTGAAAATCTTTCAAATCTTTCATTGCCTTGTCTCTTTCCTGTTCATGTTGAGCTGTGTTGGCTTCTAGGTCTCTAATGGTATTCTCCATTGCTTTCATTTGTAAAATTGAGGATTCTCTAAATTTTTTCAGAGATTTAATTTCTTCTTGTAAGGACTCTATCACTTTCCAGAGTATAGATTTGTCATTGTTTTCATGTGTTTCAGCTGTGGTGGAGTGGTCAGGGCTTGCTGTACTCGCATAGCTGCATTTTGTCATATTTCCCTGACTTTTGTTGGATCTGTTCTTTCACTGACCTGTATCCATCTGGTTGTTCTTAGCTGTTTGTTCCTGGTGCCTTCTGGGCTTGGTGCCAAGAAGGGCGCTTTGGTGTAGAGGCTGAATAGCTTGGTGATCTGTAGCTCTCTACAGGCTTATGGGGCCTTGTGTGGAGGTTTGTTCTCAGTGTGTCTCCCAGAGCTCACCCCTTCCTGTTGTGTCCCAATTGGGGACTCAGGTCAGAGGTTGTGGTGGGATGTGTTATTCCTGACTGCAGGTTCCTAATATCCAACTGGTCTTCATAGTGATGATGGTACAGGTTGGCAGGCCACAGACTGTTGTCTGGAGCTGTAGCTCCCCTGCAGCTTATGTGTCAGGACCATGATTGTGGTCCTCCCAAGCTGCTCTCAGGGGGGTTCTCAGGTTCTATGTGCATCTTATAGCCAGAAGCACTGTGATCTGGTACATCCCATGTCACCCAGGCAATGAGCAATGGTTGGGGATTGTTTCACTGCTCCCAAGTTAGAGCTCTTGTGTTGTAGCCTGGGTATTCAGCTGAGGGCAAGGCAGGTAGAGTCAGGGATATCTGATGTGGAATTCACACCCTGTCCACAGTGTTTGGATTTGGGGATGCTCAGCTGCCTTTTTTTTCTGCCAGAATCACTGTGCTCCAGTGTAGCTAGAAGTTTCCCTGTAGCAAGGGTATCAAGACTGTGGTTGTGGTCCTTCCATGCTCTTCTCCAGGGGGGGTTTCAGGATCACCCTGTGCCTCTCAGTCAGAAGTTCTTCTGGTCAGAGTAATCCGCCTGCTCAGGCTGCATGCAATAGTTCAGAACTGCTTACTGGTCCAAACTGAGATCTAGATGCTGTAACCTGAGGCAGTAGACTGAGAGCCCTTCCAAAGTGGGTGTGGGGAGTGAGTTCACAAAGTGTCTCCAGTACTTGGACTGGGAGAGGGATGGAGTGGAGGGTGCCTCTCTGTCAGAAGCTCTGTGGTCGTGTGCTGCCCACCCCCCTCAGGTAGCATGCCCCAGTCCAGGACCGGTTCACTGCTCTGGGCAGAAATCTGAATGTACTAGGCTAATGCTGTAGACTGAGTGCCCTGCTGAAGTGAGCACAGGCAGAGAGTTCCAGTATGGAATTCACTCATTGAATCTCAGCGCCTTTTCCCTGCCTGAATTGCAGTGCTCAGGAGCAGCCTACCTGGGTATGCAGGTGCTTCTACCAGAGCCCTGTAGCTATGGTGTCAGGGCTGTGGCTATGGTCTTCTCAATCCACTCTCAGAGGAGTCTTAGAGCCAGTCTGTACCTCTCAGTTTGAAACTCTGTGAACTGGTGCTGTCACTGCTTCTGTGCCCTGCTGCACAGCGGGGAGCCCAGCTTAGCAGCCAGGCAGAGGGGGGTGGAGCTGGGAGATCCAATATGGAGATCATTCACTGAGTCCCTGCCTGTATCCACAGTGCTCCAAAGCAGCCTGCCTGGAAGGGGCTTCCACCATATCCCCTGTAGTCAGGCAGGGGTGGGGCAGGGAGTTCCAATTTGTGTTCTGTATCCTGCCCACAGTGTGTTTGGGCTCAGGGAAGCTTAGTGCCTGCCAGCTAGATCCTGCTGTTACCAGTCAGCCAGACACTAATGTACTGAATATCCCAGGGAGAGTCCCTCAGTCTTACCATGTAGTGGCTCTGCTGGTATGCTCCTCGGTGTCCAAGACCAACATCCAGACACTGCAGATTCAGGAGGTCCTATGTTTGGAGGTTGAAACTGCCAGCTGGAGTCCTGAAAGGATCTGATACAAAGGGGGTGCTGTCTACCAGCGGGAAGCGCTCTGTGTCCATGTCTGGTGACTCTGATCCTCCAGTGTCTATATTTCCAGTACTGAGTTCTTTGTTGTCCCTGGCTTTGCTGGGCAAGTCCAGATAGGGCCAAGACCGGGAAAGGCCCTCTAGCTGGCTGAATGGAGAGGAGTTGCTGCTGGCCGCTCATTTCTGCCCGGTTGCTGCTAGTCTTAGCTGAAGCCCTAAAGAGCTTCAGTTTCGTGAGCGGCACCGGAGAACTGACTTTAGGTGGCTTTAGGTGGCGTTGGATCTCGGTACACCACCCAAAAATGTGGTAGGAGATAACCTGCCACCCCAGAATACACTTCTAGTCGTTGTTTCAGTTTGTTCTGAGAAACTATGGGTTGAGAAGCAGAACTTTCTTTCTCTCATTGATTGATTGATTGATTGGTTGATTGGTTTTTCGACACAAGGTTTCTCTGTGTAACCCTCGCTGTCCTGGACTCACTTTGTAGACCAGGCTAGCCTTGAACCCACAAAGATCTGCCTGCCTCTGGCCCTCACCCACCACTGGGATTAAAGTTGTGTGCCACCATGCCTGGTATTTATTTTTACTTTACTTTTTTTTGGCTTTTGAGACTGGGTTTCTGTGTAGCCCTGAAAGTCCTGGAACTCATTCTGTACACCAGGCTGGTCTTGAATTCAGAGATCTGCCTGCCTCTGGCTTCTGAGTGCTGGGATTTAGGTGTGAGCTACCACCACAACCAGAAAAAGCATAATTTCTTAAAGGAATTTTATATCTATCAAGAAAGGACAGAGGGCTGGGGCAGACTGCATTGGTTACCTGTGAAAATGCTTGCACAGTACCATCACCTTGGGTTGTGCGCAAGTCTTCATATCCCCGTGGCCCTCGCCCCCCAGCCTCTGTTCTTTCCTGTAGCTCCAGTTGACCACAAATCCTCCAGCCCCATTCTTCACCCCTCTTAGTTTGTGGGATTCCTACAAACATAAATGTACTGATACATAGTTGCTCTTGCATTAGTCTTTCCTTGTTTGTTTTGGTTTTAAGAAGTTATTTGTAGCCCTGGCTGGCCTTGAACTCCTAATCCTCCTGTCTTTATGTCTGAAGTGCTGGGGTTACCAGCGTGTGACTGTTATGCCCAGTTTTTGCACCCTCTAATGCAAAGTCTCTTTAGTTTATATAGCCCAACCAGAGCATCCAGGCATGCAGTTGGAAGCCATTTCCAGGAGAAAGGCCCTTTAGTGGTGGTCACTAAAGGTGTGTGAGAGAGTGGGTGTAGAAAAAATGGCTAATTAAACTATTTGTCATTATTTAGATTATATTTAGTTGGTTGGCCTTGTTAATCCTTAACCCATCATTATAAATGAATACACAGACACCACATGGATTTTAACAAGTCTTGGCCTGAATTGTGCAATCTTAACCCATCTAAGCTAGGTCGTAATTCTATTTCTCAAATATGACCCCATATATACATATGTCCCCTTGGACTGCTATTTTCCACGCTATGCTGATGTTCCAAACCATGTGGAATGATCTTCTTTTCTCTAACCCATGGTGTGTGTCCTCCTTCTTCCTGCTCCTGGCTTCTTCTTCCCACCAATCTCTCTGTTTCAGAAGCCTGTGCACCTTAGTCCCACCTGTCTCTGTCTTTGCCCAATCTCAGGCCTCAGCATTTATTCAACCAATCAGAGACAATGTAAGTAACAGACAGCAAGCAGGACCAATTAATTAACATTTAGAATGCATACCATCACTCCATCAATTCCCTCCTTTTGTCTAATAAAAGGGCTAAATGTTTTAACTCATATAGTAAAAGTTACACATAATGTTTAGCCTATTTGTATCAGGCAGTCTTAAAGAAGAAAAAAGTCATCTATTTATGTGTGTCTAAAGTTCTGAACCTAAATATTTTAATCATGTCCTATATTTATAAACCTAAGGATTTTATTTAGACTTGAAAATATCCTTTTAAATCCTAAACAACTCAAATTCAATTGGCAATATTCAAGGTACAATTTAGAGCAAAAAAAAAATTCTTCCTTTATTGATCTATGCATCCTGTACCTCCCAGGCATTTTTTTTTTTTTACATCTCAATCGCAGTCCCCTCCCTATTCCCCCTCCAGTCCCACCCTCCCACCCTCAACCCCCCATCCTCTTCCCTTTTTTTTTTCTTTTAAGTTTAAGTTTAAGTTATATCTTATTTCCCCCTACAGTTTCCCCTTTCAGTCCAACAAATGGCTCTTTCTCTTATAATAACAAATACAATACAGTACAACAGAGGTAATTAGGCCACAGTTATGAGGGTTACATGGCTTAACGTACATTCCCAATGACCAGTCCATATGTATTTGGTACTTGACTTTAACATTCTACTATCTAAATATCTCCATGAGTTTAAAGGTCTATATCTGACTCAACATTCATACTAACTTGCAACACAATTTTAAACTCCCAGGCATTTTGATAATTAGTGAACTATATGTTACTTGTGAGACATTGTATATTTTAAGTATTAAATTGCTTAATCAATATTCTTTTTCATTTTGTATTTGGGCCCCTAACAGGCTTTCTTCGCCCAAAATCAGCAGGAAGCAGATTTTTCAGAGAAACTACATACCATTCCTAAGCAAACGATGGATGTGTTTTGGTTAGTCTATGGTTAGTGGATGTTTGTTATTATAAAAGGGATGTTATAATATAAAAATAATAAGATATAAGGATAGATTATTAAATCTGCTCTGCAATGTAGAGCTATGGCTAGTCTCTAAATAAAGTTAATTTTGATACACTGGTATAGCATTTCATATATTGACACAGATTTAAGGTTATGTTGATATATATAAATGTATATTGCAAGTCTTAATATAAGGTGTTATGCTTATGCAACCCATTTAAAAATACAGGGTTATTTCCAATCCTTTTTGTGGACTGCTATGGCAATCTATTTTAGGAGACTGGGTAATGCAGATTGATTGCTGGCCAGTTAAGCTCATAGTCATGTCAAATACCAGTATTAATTTATCACAAAATATGCTTCCTAGTAAACAGATAATAAATGGTTAGAAATATACAGTTTGCCTGTACATCCTCACCCAAATAACTTTATATACATATAGGATATAAAAGTCCTGGAGACACTTAGTAAATTTGGACTGGGGAACTTTTTTTGGTTTAAATTGTCAGTGTTTTTGCTGGAAAATAGGCTAACTTAAAAAAAATCTAAGTGGCTGATTTCATTAAATCTTTATATATTGATGCAAAGTTAGGAGGTAAAGTATTGCACCTATGTAATTCTTGAAAATACAATGTAAAATTCTAGTCCTTTTTTTTGAGAGCTACTATCACAAACTCTTTAGGATAATTAAGATATACAAGGTATAAACGTTTAAGGGTAGACGAGCTTAAGCAAGAGGTGAGGGTCTGAGGAAATGATATAAAGTATGTAAATGCAAGTTTCTAAGGATGGAAAAGTGTTGAAAAATGGCTAATTAAGCTATTTACTAGTATTTATATTATATTTAATTGATTTGGTGGTGTTAATCCTTAACCCATAATTATAAAAGAGTACACACAGACACCACGTGAATCTTAACAAGCCTAGGGACTGCCTAGCCCATCTAAGCTAGCTCATAATTCTATTACCCAAATATGACCCCATATATACATACGGCCCTTTGGACTATTATTCTCTACACTAAGCCGATGTTTCAGGCCACGTGGAAGGATCTTCTTAAATCTACCCCATGGCTTGTCTTCCTTGTTTACTCCTGGCTTCTTCTCTGGCCTTCTTCTTCCCAAGATGCTCTCTGTCTCCCTCAAAAAGACCGTGAACGTTAGTCCTGCCTACCTCTGTCTTTGCCCAATCTCCAGGCCTCAGCATTTAGTTAACCAATCAGAGACAAAGTAAGTAACATACAGCAAGCAGGACCAATCAACATTTAGAAGGCTTACCACCACCTCATCAGAAAAGGTTGGAAGATGACAAGAAAATGGTGGAAGGCACAATGTAAGTGCAAGTTAGTAGTTAATCAAACTTATGGTTTTGTTAGGTATAAATATAAATGTTTTTAAATAACAACCATATGGGCTGCATGGTTCATAACCTGCTATGTGATTTCACCATCTTAGATGACCATGTGGTATAAAGCAACAATTATGAAATTTCCTAGTCCTAATGAACTCTATGTATTATTGTTACTTCCTCTTAGATTAAGAAACCAGCAAGTCTCATGTTTTAGATTGTTAGTGGATTTTTATATGATGACAAAAATTCAAAGTTATATCTTTATAACATACTGTATGTCTTTGCTAGTTATTGGATATGGTTAAAACTCAGGACTCAGGGTTATTTTCTTTTACGTTTTCTTTTTGTAAATATTTATTTATTACTTCAGGTTACATCTCCATCACAGTGTCCTCTTTCCACCCCTCCCAGGCCTGCCCTCCCACCTTCTACCCTTCTACCCTTCTACCCCTATCCCTTCCATCCCACTCATCTGGAGTGGAGGGTCTCTACATAACAGTTCTCTGCCCTAGTTCAGCAGTCATATGAGGGCCAAGAGCCTCCTCATAAACTGGGGGCCTACAAGGCAGCATCTCTAGGGCAAAGTGTCTTATTGACAGGAAAAAAAGTCTATGTTCATGTTACCTTTGCTTCATTGGTTGTAGAATAGTTATCCTGTATTAATATGTCTAAAATCCAATTATAAGTGAATAGATGCCATATGTATCCTTCTGAGTCTGGGGTAGCTCATTCAGGATGAGCTTCTCTAGTTCCATCTATTTGGCTGAAAATTGCATGATTTCATTGTTTCTGATGGCTGAGTAGTATTCCAGTGTGTAGATGTACCACAGTTTTTTTCAATCCATTCTTCCATTGAGGGACATCTGGGTTTTTTCCAGTTTCTAGCTATTACAAATAAGGCTGCTATGAACATAGATGAGGAAACTTCCTTGTGATTTGGTGAGGAATCATTTGGATGTATACCCAGAAGTGGTATGGCTGGGTCCCAAGGCAGAGCTATTCCAAGTTTTCTAAGATATTGCCAGACTTACCTCCATAGTTGTTGCACAAGCCTGCACTCCCACCAGCAATGGAGGAGTGCTCCCCTTTCTCCACAGCCTTGCCAGCATGTGCTGTCATTTGAGATTTTGATCTTAGCCATTCTGACAAGCATGAGATGGAATCTCAGAGTCATCTTGAGTTGCATTTCTCTGATGATTAAGGATGCTGAGCACTTCTTCAAGTGTCTCTCAGCCATTGGGGATTCCTCCTTTGTGAATTCTCTGTTTAGCTCTGCTCCCCATTTTTTAATTGGATTATTTGATTTCTTGGCATTTAATTTCTTGAGTTCTTTGTAAATTTTGGATATTAGCCTTCTGTCAGATGTGGGATTGGTGAAGATCTTTTTCCCAATCTGTAGGCTGCCATTTTGTTCAAATGACAGTGTCTTTTGCCTTACAGAAGATTTTCAGTTTCATGAGGTCCCATTTATTGATTGTATGTCTTAGATCCTGAGCTGTTGGTATTCTGTACAGGAAGTTGTCACCTGTGCCGATGTGTTCGAGG
Source organism: Lophiomys imhausi (assembly GCA_907164525.1). Taxonomy (NCBI): domain Eukaryota; kingdom Metazoa; phylum Chordata; class Mammalia; order Rodentia; family Muridae; genus Lophiomys; species Lophiomys imhausi. The sequence goes on from CAJQZJ010004796.1 coordinate 8,211,870, forward strand.
GTTTTCCACACTTTCTCTTCTAATAGATTTAGTGTGTCAGGCCTTATGTTAAGGTCTTTGATCCACTTGGACTTAAGTTTTGTGCAAGGTGATAAGTATGGGTCTAATTTCATTCTTTTACATGTCGACATCCAGTTAGACCAGCACATTTGTTGAAGATGCTGTCCTTCTTCCATTGTACGGTTTTGGCTTCTTTGTCAAAAATTAACTGACCATAGGTGTGTGGGTTCATTTCTGGGTCTTCAATTCGATTCCATTGATCTACTGGTCTGTTTCTATACCAATACCATGCTGTTTTTATTACTGTTGCTCTGTAATACAGCTTGAAATCTGAGATGGTGATGCCTCCAGATGTTTTTTATCATACAGGATTGATTTAGCTATTCTGGGCTTTTTGTTATTCCATATGAAGTTGAGAATTGCTTTTTCCATGTCTATAAAGAATTGTGGTGGTATTTTGATAGGATTGCATTGAATCTGTATATTGCTTTTGGCAGGATGTCCATTTTTATTATGTTGATCCTACCTATCCATGAGCATGGGAGATCTTTCCATCTTCTGATGTCCTCTTCAATTTCTTTCTTCAAGGACTTGAAGTTCTTGTCATACAGGCCTTTCACTTGCTTGGTTAGAGATACCCCCAGGATTTTATATTGTTTGTGGTTATTGTGAAGGGTGTTGTTTCCCTAGTTTCTTTCTCAGCCCATTTATTTTTTGTGTAAAGAATGGCTTCTGATTTTTTTGAATTAATTTTGTATCCAGCCACCTTGCCGAAGGTATTTATCAGCTGTAAGAATTCTCTGGTGAATTTTTTGGGGTTGCTTATGTATACTATCATATCATCTGCAAATAGGGATAATTTGACTTCTTCATTTCCAATTTGTATCCCCTTGATCTCCTTTAGTTGTCTTATTGCTCTAGCAAGAACTGCAAGTACTATATTGAAGAGATATGGTGAAAGTGGACATCCTTGTCTTGTCCCTGAGTTTAGAGGAAATGCTTCAAGTTTCTCTCCATTTAATTTGATGTTGACTATTGGCTTGCTGCATGTTGTATTTATTATTTCTAGGTACGGTCCTTGTATGCCCGTTCTCTCCAGGACTTTTAGCATGAAGGGGTGTTGGATTTTGTCAAATGTTTTTTCAGCATCTAGCAAGATGATCATGTGGTTTTTTTCTTTCAGCTTGTTTATATGGTGAATTACGTTGAAGGATTTTCATATGTTGAGCCATCCTGCATTCCTAGAATGAAGCCTACTTGATCATGGTGTATGATACTTTTGATGTGTTCTTGGATTCAGTTTGCCAGTACTCTATTAAGTATTTTTGCATCTATGTTCATGAGGAAAAGTGTTCTGAAGTTCTCTTTCTTTGTTGTGTCTTTGTGTGGTTTAGGAATCAAGGTGACTGTGGCCTCATAGAATGAGTTTGGTAGTGTTCCTTCTATTTCTATTTTGTGGAAGAGTTGGAAGAGTATTGGTATTAGCTCTTCTTTGAAGGTCTGGTAGAATTCTATGCTGAAACCATCTGGCCCTGGGCTTTTTTGGGTTGGGAGATTTTTAATGACTGTTTCTATTTCCTTAGGAGTTATAGGGCTGTTTAATATGTTAACCTGATCTTGATTTAACTTCAGAAGGTGGAATCTATCAAGAAAATTCTCCATTTCACTTAGGTTTTCAAATTTGGTGGAGTATAGACTTTTTTTGGGTTTTTTTTTTTCTTTTTTCTTCGAGACAGGGTTTCTCTGTATAACAGCTCTGGCTGTCCTGGACTTGCTTTGTAGACCAGGCTGGCCTCGAACTCACAGAGATCCGCCTGCCTCTGCCTCCCAAGTGCTGGGGTTAAAGGCGTGCGCCACCACCACCTGGCGAGTATAGATTTTTAAAGTGGGACCTAAAGATTCTCTGGATTTCCTATTGTTATTTCTCCCTTTTCATTTCTTATTTTGTTGATTTGGGTTTTTCCTCTCTGCCTTTTAGTTAAGTTTGGCTAAGGATTTGTCTAGTTTGTTGATTTTCTCAAAGAACCAACTCTTGGTTTCATTGATTCTTTTTGTTTCTAAGTTGTTGATTTCAGCTCTAAGTTTGACGATTTCCTGCCTTCTGCTCTTCTTGGGAGTGTTTGCTTCTTTTTTCCCAGTTCTTCTAGTTTAGCTGCTAATTTGCTAGTATGAGCTGTCACAATTTTCTTTTTGAAGGCACTTAGTGCTATGAACTTTCCTCATAGCACAGCTTTCATTGTGTCCCATAGGTTTTGGTATGTTGTACCTTCATTTTCGTTGGATTTTAAGAAGTCTTTTATTTCCTTCTTTATTATTTCCCTGACCCAGTAGTCTTCCAGTAAAGAGTTGTTCAGTTTCCATGAGTGTAGGCTCTCTGTTATTTCTGTTGTTGTTGAAGTCCAGCTTTATTCCATGGTGGTCTGATACAATACAAGGGGTTATTTCAATTTTCTTGTATCTGTTGAGGCTTGCTTTGTGTCCAACTATATGGCTGAGTTTTGAGAATATTCCCTGCAGTGCTGAGAAGAAGGTATATTCTTTTATGTTTGGGTGAAACGTTCTGTAGATATCTGTTAGGTCCATTTGGTTCATGACCTCTGTTAGACTCATTATTTCTCTGTTTGGTTCCTGTCTCAATGACCTATCCATTGTTGTGAGTGGGTTGTTGAAGTCTCCCACTACTAATGTGTGAGGATCGATGTGTGCTTTAAGCTTCAGAAGAGTTTCTTTTACAAATGTAGGTGCCCTTGTATTTGGGGCATAGATATTCAATATTGAGATGTCCTCTTGATGAATATTTCCTTTAACGAGTATGTGATGCCCTTCTCTATCTTTTTTTGATTAACTTCAGTTGAAAGTCTATTTTATTTGATATTAAGATGGCTGCTCCAGCTTGCTTCCTGGGCCCATTTGCTTGGAAAACCTTTTCCCAGCCCTTTATTTTGAGGTAGTGTCTATCCTTGTTAGTGAGATGCATTTCTTGTATGCAGCAAAATGTTGGGTCTTGTTTACCGATCCATTCTGTAAGCCTGTGTCTTTTTATTGGGAAGTTGAGTCTATTAATGTTGATGGATATTAATGACCAAAAGTTGTTATTTCCTGTTATTTTGGTGTAGGTGGTGGTTGTGTGTTTCTTTTGGTTTAGCTGCAGTAGGGTTTTTTGTTTCTTTTCTTTTCTTGGGTGTAGTTATCTTCTCTGGGTTGGAATTTTCCTTCTAAAATCTTCTGTAGGGCTGTATTTGTGGGTAGAAACTGTTTAAATTTGATTTTTGTCATGGAATATCTTGTTTTCTCCATCTATGTTGCTAGAGAGTTTTGCTGAGTATAGTACTCTGGGCTGATCACCTGTGCTCTCTCATGGCTTGAAGGACATCTGCCCATGCCCTTCTGGCTTTTAAAGCTTCTGAGGAGAAGTCAGGTGTAATTTTGATGGGTCTGCCATTATATGTTACTTGAACTTTTTCTCTTACAACTTTTAATATTCTTTCTTTGTTCTGTACATTTGGAGTTTCAATTATTATGTTGCGAGAGGAGTTTCTTTTCTGATCTAATCTGTTTGGTGTTCTGTAAGTGTCGCGTCCCCCCTTGTCCAGCAAGGAATGACACAACTCACAAAAGCTCTTCTCCAGCAGTTTATTCAGGTCCCTTGAAAACAGTCTTAATTCCGAATTCCGAATAATGGGGCAGACCCAACCCACAGGCTAAATACTAAATGAACAGCCAGTCAAGTAAAGCCAAGTGGTGCTATCTTAGAGGCCTACGTATGCGGAAGCAAGCCAGATCAGCGGTCTATGCCAAATATGAACTTATTATCATAGAGAGCGCTCACCGTCGGGCTGGTGGAAGGCGGAGACCAGCGCCATCTTTAGGGCGCGGCACTTCGCAGCTCTCTACAGTTCCTCCTTTTTTATTTTTTCTAAAGTTGGTAAAAGTCCCTGGAAAGGCTTCGTAATCCCTCTATCTGGGGATCTCATGGTGGGCCTGAGCCTGTAGGAGGGCGGTGCTCAAACTCTTACCCGTCTCTGGGTCAGCCTCCCCACTCGGGACTGCCCTGTCTTAGGTGGCCGAGACTTACCCGTCAACTCCGTCACTGACTTGCCAGACCCTGATATCCGTGGAACGAATACCTCAGTGGGCAGGGACTATGCTTAGTGAAGATTTACTTCACGGCAGCGAGCCATGCCTGAGGGGACTGGCCCGCCTCAATGGCGACAAGGGCTTGTATAATCATGGCTGCATTACGCTTTTGTGTAGCTCTCATTTTGTAGATGCACCATAGGCAAACCAGAGAGGCTAGTATCATTAGTATCGCCAAAGAGCCTACACCCGCCCACTCCTTAAGATGATCCATAGCCGTCTGTATCCAAGAAGTCAAGCCAGTAGCCAGGCTCAGATCCACCCGAGTGGAGTTGATGTGTACGATTGTCGCTCTCAGCTCTCTCATCAAATTTTCAAATTCAGCCGACCAATCCTGTAAGAGGAACTTTGACAATTGTCTAGACAAATTAGCAGCTTTTGTATAATTTTGATATTGCACGGAAGTAACACACAAACCTTGCAATTTCCACTCACACCCCAATTGTGCTAGTTGCCAAAGAGAATCAATCTGTTCTTGTATTAAATCTATGCGTTGATTAACTATCATAAGACCTCCTTTGAGATGAGAATTCATAGAGGTCTGAGTATCCAATGCCTGTGCCACAGTGGCTGAGATGTTATTCAGGGCATTGGCAGTCTGTATAGAACTAGACAAGGCAATAGCTGAGGCAGTAGCTCCCACAGCAGCAACAGTGATAGCAGTAACAATAGCTGCAGTGATGCCAAAATCTCTTTTAAATCTGAATAGCATCATGGTATTAGGAGCCTCTACAGGAACTGGTACATATCGAGGCATTCTAGTCACCACAGCCACAGGAAAGGCTGTGGCATTCCAGCATAGGGCATAAAAACATGTGCCTGGAGTGCATACTAACTTTTCTTCACCCAAGGATGCACTCCCATTACTTACAATCCACAGAAAAGGAGGCCAGAGACATACTGGCGAAGCTGAAAAGTTCTTGTTGCGGTAAGAATGAAACAAAGAATTCCAAGTACCAGAGCCACTACCATTAGAGAAATCTAATCTGGTAGCAGACCCTAGGGAAAAATTACCTCTTTGATAAATTCCTCCCCCTATCATAATGACAGGTCCCAAGTCCATGCAACTTCCATTTACTCCACACAAAAGCCACAAATCAAAAGGATTGGTGGCAGTCTGCTGAGGATCCCTAGTAGATATATCAAGCATTCCTGTACAAGACTTATTCACTATATTACTAATCATGGGGCTAAAGGAAAAATAATCTTGTTGAACCCAAACTGCTCTGCGCTCCTGACATACTCACTGCTACTATCACCAGGATCCTTAGGAAGGTCTTCATGATGAATCTTCCTCACAAGGCATTCAGGCACACACACTGGATCTTGTTGATCCTGAGGAAAAACACAAACAGACCCTCTCGCCCATGTTAGCACGGGGTCAGGCCCCTGCCAAGAGCCTGTCAAAATGTCCTTCCACTTCACCATGCTTTTAGGTGAACCATGGGAATCCTGATGTCTGTCCGCTGCTGAGCGGCCTTGAGCATCCAAATTGAAAAAATTTAAAGTAAATAAGGCTAAAGATATTCTCTCCTTGGGGGTACGGCCTTGGCCTATTCCCCCTTTTTGTTTTTGCAAGCATTCTTTCAAGGTGCGATGAGCACGCTCCACAATTCCTTGTCCTTGAGGATTGTATGGTAATCCGTGATTAAGCTGTACCTCCATCTGATTACAGAAGGAGACAAAGGACTGAGCCGTATAGGCTGGTCCATTGTCCGTTTTCAGCTGCTGTGGTTTTCCCCATGCAGCCCAGGCTTCTAAGCAATGTCCTATGACATTGCGAGCCTTTTCTCCACTCATAGGTGTAGCATGTATGATACCTGAGCAGGTATCCACAGATACATGAATATATTTTAAGGTTCCAAATTCTGAAATGTGGGTAATGTCCATTTGCCAGATTTTGAGTGGCAACAACCCTCTAGTGTTCACTCCCACACTGGGAGGATGATGATGAATCACACACTGAGGACAGTCCAAAACTACTTGTCTAGCATCTGCTCTAGACAAATGGAATTTCTGCTGTAGAGTTTTTGCATTTACATGAAATAATTAGTGAAACTGTCTGGCTTGGTCCAGGAATGAGCTCCAAAAAATGCATTCCATCCTGGTCCATTGATCAACTTTATTATTACCTCACTTAATGGTCCAGGTAATCCTGTATGTGCTCTGATATGTTGAATATAAAAACATCTTTTTCTCTGCCAGATTAAAACTTGTAACTCTTGTAATAAGGCACATACAGTACTACTATTCTTAATAGGACCGCTAATTCTAATACTTTCACTGCGTTGACCACATAGACTGAATCTGAAATCAAATTGAATGCAAATTGACATTTTTTAAACACCTCAATTACTATTTTCAATTCTACTATTTGGGGGGAGCCCGGTTGAAATTGACATAACATGGGCTCTTGTCTTTCTATCAAATAGGCTCCACAGCCTGTCTTTGAGCCATCAGTAAACACATTTGGTGACCCTTGAAGTGGTACTGCTGAAGTAACCTTAGGGAATATCACTGGGTGCTCCTTAAAAAATGATAGCAATGGATGTTTAGGATAATGGTTATCAATCACTCCTTCAAAGCTACATTGCAATATTGCCCAGTCATCTACAGTGCCACACAAAATCTTAATTTGATAACTGGAATAAGGCACTATTATACTGGCAGGAGCAACTCCAAAAGACTGCAAGCATTGTTGGATACCATTCAAGGCTAAAGCAGCAAGTGCAGTGGGATAATGTTCTATTCTGTTCTTACTTGTGTCCACATCCCCGGGCAGAAAGATCTCCCTACTTTCAGGGACTGAACTGGCTGCTCTGTCTGAGTGGCTTCTGGATATGGGGGAGGAGTTGAAGGCGCCATGGCAACGGCTTTGTTTACACCAGCTGCCGCCAGCGTGGCTGAAGGCGCTGTAACAACGACTCCACCCACTCCGACTGCCACTGACGTGTCAGGCGCCATGGCAACAGCTCCACCCATACCGACTGCCGCCGACATGCCCTTTTCTTTTACTTTTTTCTTTTCCTTTTTTCTAATAACAGTCCTCTCCAACTGTTCTATTAGAGCGTGTAGCTCTCCTTCATTATCCGTGCTCTCTGAGTCCTCCAAATCTCTAAAATCTCTAAAATCAGGATAGAGAGGAACTTTCTTTTTGCCTCCCTTTTCACTGTCTGCCTGCTCAAATCTTTCGCCCTTGTTACTTTCCTTTTCACTGTCTACCTGCTCAGATCTTTCCCCTTGTAGCAGTTCCAAGGCTGATTCTCCCTCTGTGATTGCATTACAACACCTCTGATCTTCTAAACAACTCCTCACCATTTTCCAAATCGGTCTTACTCCATGCTTCAGAGTCCCTTGCTCCCAAGCAAAATCCAAGTCCCTGCCTAATTTGTCCCAGCAGGATACCGTAAGATTCCCGGACACCGCAAACCACGGAGCCACAGAATCACATTCATTTAAAAATCTTTCTAAGGTAGACCTCTTAATCTTCAAATTCCTAGCTAAAAGTAGCTCCTGAAGAGCCAGAAAAATTGGGTGTGACTCAGACAATCCCATGTTTAAAAATTTACTTTCGGTTCGCTGCTTCCCCGCGAAACTTTACCTTTAGTCGCAACTTCCCGTGAAACTTTACCTTTTGTTCGCTATTTCCGCGAAACTTTACCCTTTGTTCACTATCTCCGCGAAACTTTACCTTTTGTTCGCTATCTCCGCAAAACTTTACCTTGTGTTTGCTATTTCCGTGAAACTTTATTGTCCTGATTTATCCCAGGAACTTACCAACGCGTTACCCCTGACTGTAGGAGTTCTGAGTCTTTTCTGGGTCCCCGTACGGGCCACCACTTTGTCGCGTCCCCCCTTGTCCAGCAAGGAATGACACAACTCACAAAAGCTCTTCTCCAGCAGTTTATTCAGGTCCCTTGAAAACAGTCTTAATTCCGAATTCCGAATAATGGGGCAGACCCAACCCACAGGCTAAATACTAAATGAACAGCCAGTCAAGTAAAGCCAAGTGGTGCTATCTTAGAGGCCTACATATGCGGAAGCAAGCCAGATCAGCGGTCTATGCCAAATATGAACTTATTATCATAGAGAGCGCTCACCGTCGGGCTGGTGGAAGGCGGAGACCAGCACCATCTTTAGGGCGCGGCACTTCGCAGCTCTCTACATGTAAGCCTCTTGGATTTTTATTGGCATCTCTTTCTTTAAGTTCAGGAAGTTTTCTTCTATGATTTTGTTGAAGATGTTTCCTGGACCTTGGAGTTGGGAGTCTTCTCTTACCTCTATGCCTATAATTCTTAGGTTCTGTCTTTTCATTGAGTCCTTGATTTCTTGGATGTTATGTGTGAGAACTTTTTAAATTTTCCCATTTTCTTTGGTTGTTGTACTGATTTCTTCCATCGAATCTTCCACACCTGAAATTCTGTCTTCCATCTCTTGTATCCTATTTTTGATACTCATGTCTGTAATTCCTGTTCTCTTCCCTTGATTTTCCACCTCCCGGATGATTTCTGCATGTGTTTTCTTTATTGCTTCCACTTTCAATTTCAAGTCTTAAACCATTTTTTTTCTTCATTTCCTGCTCCAGTTTGCTTGTTGCCTTGTCTCTTTTCCATCCATGTTGAGCCACTTTGGCCTGGAGATCTCTAATGTTATTCTCTGTTGCTTTCACTTGTAAAATTGTGGAATCTTTGAATTCCTTCAGAGATTTAAATTGTTCTTGAAAGGACTCTATCTCTTTCCAGAGTATAGATTTGTCATCGTTTTCATGTGTTTCAGCTGTTGTGGAGTGGTCAGGAATTGCTGTATTAGCATAGCTGCATTTTGTTGGAGTCATATTTCCCTGACTTTTGTCAAATCTGTTCTTTCACTCACCTTTATCCATCTGGTTGATCTTAGCTGTTTGTTCCTGGTGCCTTCTGGGCTTGGTGCCAAGAAGGGCACTTTGGTGTAGAGGCTGAATAGCTTGGTGATCTGTAGCTCTCCACAGGCTGATGGGGCCTTGTGTGGAGGTTGGTTCTCAGTGTGTCTCCCAGAGCTCACCCCTTCCTGTTGTGTCCCAATTGGGGACTCAGGTCAGGGGGTGTGATGGGGTGTGTTCCTGTAGGCTCCTGAGATCTAACTGGTCTTTGTATTGATGACGGTGCAGGTTGGAAAGCCACAGACCATTGGCTGGGACTATAGCTCCCCTGCAGCTTACATGTCAGACTGTGATTGTGGTCCTCCAAAGCTGCTCTCGGGGGTTCTCAGGATCAATGTGCATCTAATAGCCAGAAGCACTGTGATCTGCTACAGCCCACATCTCCCAGTCAATGAGCAATGGCCTGGGATTGTTTCACTGCTCCCGAGTCAGAGCACTCTGTGTTGTAGCCTGAGTATTCAGTATGTAGCTGTTCTGCTGGTATGGTCCTGGGTGTCCAAGCACAGATGCTGTGGACTCTGGAGGTCCTAAGTTTTGGGGTTGAGTCTGCCAGCTGGAGATATGAAAGGATCGGACAGGGAGGGAGTACAGTTTCCCAGTGTGAGGCACTCAGTGTTTGTGCCTGGTGACTCTGATCCTTCAATGTCTATATTTCCCATACTGAGTTCTTTGTTGTCCCTGCTGGGCAGGCCCAGATAGGCTTGCTCCTCACACACTGCCTTTCAGCGTGCATATATCTCTGCTGTTGTCCACTCTGTCTAGATGGTCCCCAGGGCACCTCTGTGCCTCTCGGCCCTAAGCACTAAGCCCTTGTGGTCTGAGTCACTGAGGTAGTGCACACAGGCCAAGAACTCACTGCTCCAGGGGTGGAACTATAGATGCTGAAGATCTGGTTTCCCGCAGGAGGAGCCAGCACTAACAAAGGGGTCCGATATTAACCCCACAACCTGTCCAGAGCTTGGACCCAGTGGATATCCAAGCAGCCTTCCAACTTGGCCACCCGCTTTTCAGACCACTCTGATCTCACCACTCCTGCGTCTGTGCTGGTCCCAATTTGGGTGCCCGAGCTGTCCTGTGGATACTGGCAATTGGGGCCACTGTCCTCCAAGTAACAGAACACTGCACTGGTGCTGGTAATGTAGCCCACTGCCAGAAGTGTATCCCACTGCTCTATCTAGCTGCTGTGTTCTTCCTAGTGATTGTAAATCCAATAGAGGGGCCTGTATGTCCAACACCTTTTTGGGCAAGACCAAATATGCTTGCGTCTCCCAGATTGCTGCTCCTCTGTGGTTAGTATGTAAGGAGAGCTAAGCTTTCCACTTTTGCTACAAGGCAGTGGCATTTGTTAAGGGAGCTGCTCCTTTGAAATGTGTTTGGGTTTGGCTACCCACTTTTTGGCTAGAAAGCTACCTTTTACCCGGGCCTTCTCAGGCTGTAAGCATGGATTCTAATCACCATAGTTGGGCACCATTTGTAGAAAAAAATTAATTAAATTACATTGGGCACCATTTGTTGAAATAATTAAAGTGTTTAATAGTATTTATATTATTGTTAATTGATTCAGCAGCTGTTAATTCTTAACCAGCCATTATAAATGAGTACACACAGACACCACATGGATTTTAACAAGCCTTGGTCTGAATGGAGCACTCTTGGCCTATCTTAGCTAGCTCTTAATTCTATTTTTCAAATATGACCCCATATATACATACGTCCCCTTGGACTGGTTTTCTCCATGCTATGCCTATGTTCCAGGTCACATGGAATGAGGTTCTTTTTTCTAACCCATGGTGTGTGTCCTCCTTCTTCCTGCTTGCAGCTGGAATGAATTAATCCTCTGTGTAAAATGCAAGGTTCCTGTTCTAATTGCAGGAAGTCCCACCTTTCTCTGTCTTTGCCCAGTCTCAGGCCTCAGCATTTTATTTAACCAATCAGAGACAATGTAAGTAACAGACAGCAAGCAGGACCAATTAGTTAACATTGAGAATGCTTAACACCACCCCATCAATTCCCTCCTTTTGTCTAATAAAAAGGCTAAATTTTTAAACTCATATAGTAAAACCAATAAGACCAAATATGAAAGAATCAAGAAAACCATATATAAAAGTTACACACATTATGTTTAGCCTATTTGTATCAGGCAATCTTGAAGAAAAAAAATCATCTATCTGTCATGGTGTGTCTAAAGTTCTGAACCTTAATAATTTCTATCATATCCTATATTTATAAACCTAAAGATTTTAAAATATCCCTTTAAATCCCAAACAACTCAAATTCAATTGAAATTTTATAACTATTATGCCTTCAACCCCATCAAAGACATAAGAAGGGATAAAGTTATTATTTGAGTGAGCAGGAAGCATAGGAGAGCAACTTCCAACAAAAAAATGAGTTTGTTGCCTAGACAGTCCCAAATATCTCTCAATATCATTGGAACATCATGGCTTCTCTTCAGTGATGTTCCTAGCAATCTCATCTGTGTCTAATGGTAAATAACTAGATAAAAAAGGCATAAAGTTTATGTAAGTCCTGAGGATATGGAAACCTAAGTTGTGAGGGTCTGAAAAGGGTATTTTGGGGTCTAGGAAAATGCCTCCATGTTAATAGATGCAAACAGAAATATGTTAATGTTGATAAATAAAAACAAGAGTGTGTTAATATTGGTAGATACAATGCTTCAGATTCCTTCCCCTTGTTATGCTACTTTTGGAGTTCCAATGGGTTGTTGGCCCAGCTCTGATAGGACATTCCACTATGCCATCTGTTATTGCAGTCACAGGTTGAGTATTTTACATTCACTTTGGTTTGTCTTTTAAATATATATATGTTCAGTCTTCTGGATTAAAAAAAATCCCCTCTTTCATGATATGTATGTAGTCATACTAAAATCAGGATCTAATTAGCTTTTGCCCCTTCTGCTCCATGAAAAGTTCCTGTTTTCTTTGAGCTCATCTTAAAAGACTGTTCATGCTAGTCACCCAAGACTGTTTCTCAAGCCTGTGTCATATTATCTTTCTGAGATCTAGTCATAGAACCTGGATCCACCTCCCATGGATCAAACAGGATTCCAGGTAAAAGTACAATTGCCTGTTCTTGAAAATGGGATTCTTTCCCGTGGTCTTGGGATTCCTTACCTTCCTCTATTAGTATACAATTTTAACTTCTGTTCCTAATCTATGTTTGTCTCAGGAGATTCTCACCTGGTGACACATTCTAAGGATTACCTTCGGACTGCAACTTGCTGAGCTCTGGACTTCCTTATAGCTATCATGAACCATTCTAGGTGATATGATTGCTCCCTGTCTTATAGCTGGATCAACTAATTAAATGCTTCTGATAAATGCCCCATTGTCCAGCCTTTCAATAGCATTTCAGCCTTCCTGGGCCCCAATGACAACATCTTAATGTCAGCTGGAAGTAGTTACAGAAGAGAATATGTTGTCCATTGTCCCATCTAAACAGGCTGAAATGCTATGTCAAAAGGACATAGGCTACAAATGGGTACCTATAATGCCAACTGCTATACCACTCTCATCACCAACCTAATTGGGCCCTTGGTTCTGTTTCTCCTGGTTATGTTTTATGCCCCTTACATGATTAATGCTTGTGGTCCTTTAAACCAAATATACCCCATCACCTCAGTCAGAGAGGGTCTACACGAGTGAAAACTGAAACGGAAACAATCACAGAATTGGTATGAGTCCAAATTTAACTGATCTCCTTGGCTGACTACCCTGCTCTCAGCCATAGCTGGTCCTTAACTCTCTTGGTAATTGCCCTCAAGGTTGGTCCCTATATGGTCAATAAGTTGGCCCAGTTTGTAAAACGAAGGATCTCTACTGTCTAACTGGTGGTTCTTTCACAACAGTACCATCCTATAAATACATCTCAAGGATTTGAGATGGATCAGTTCTCAAGGGAGGAATGAAGGGTCCCAGAGGAACCCTGATGTCCCAAAGAGGCTTAACCTATGGGCCAGGCCTGATGTTCCCATTCCCAGAAATGGGCTCAGTCCTTACTAGAAAAACAATGGAACAATCAGAGATAGTTTAACCATCTGGCTTGAGAAAGATAAGATTGTTTAGAGTTACTAACTGCTAAATGCAGATTTGAAAACCCTCCCTGTTTTATGACCAACTCATGGTCAGCACCTGTCTTATGATTAACTCGTGATTGTTGACTAGCTAGGCCAAAGGCACTCTCGCTTTTTCCAAAGGTTGCCTGTGCATGTGTATGAATTTCAGTTTGAATGCTCCAATCATGTTGAAGATTACCTAACCTACCCTGAAACTCCCCTGAAAGTCTTCAAAAGCAGCCTGCGAGCTCATCTCGAGGTCGCCAATTTCCCTAATTGGTGATCCCAGCATGCTGGAGCTCTGCAGAAAAATAAACGTTCCTTGCTTTTGCATGCTGTCTGAGTTTGGGTGTCTTCCTCAGCACATTCTGGACCCTAACACCCAGATGCTCCACATGCAGGCAGGTGGCTGAAGCTTGTCTTAGGTCAGGGTTCCCAGTTGGTTGGAGCTCTGCAGAGCATCCCTTACTTCAATACCCCATTCTTTTTTATCTTATTTTCTTTTTCCAGACAGGGTTTCTCTGGGTAGCCGTGGCTGTCCTGGACTCACTTTGTAGATCAGGCTGTTCTTGAACTCACAGAGATCCACCTGCCTCTGCCTCCCAAGTGCTGGGATTAAAGCCACCAAAATCTGGCTATTAACCCTTAATAAAAAAGTCTATATATTAATTCAAGTTGCATCTTCATCACAGCCCTCCCACCCTCTATACCCTCTCCCACCTATCCTACTCCTTCAGTGTGGGGTGCTCCACACATCAGCCCCCCTCAGTTCATTGGTCACAATGGGGCCAAGAGCCTCCCCTTGCCCTGGGGGCTCACATGGCAGTTCCACTAGGGTAAAGTATCCCACTAACAGGTAGCAAAGTCCATGTTCCTGTTCCTTTGGGTCTGTTGATTGTAGTAACCCTTTTTTTCTAAGCAGCCTTCCTCTCTGACTTTATGAGCTTTGGTGGTGGGCAATGGCTGAGACTGGAGGGGGAGGGGCAGCTGGGGGTTGTAAATTCCTGCTGGAGGAGGAGCTGGACTCTGGTCACAGCATTGATAGGGAGCTCTGGTGAAGGGTTTGATCAGCTGGAATCTTCTGGGTCCCAATCTCTTCCTTGAAAATGAAACTGAAGTGGGTGGAAATCACGTGACAGGAGGCTGAGCTTTATAGTGTGCTGCAGAGGTCTCTCTCTCTCTCTTTCTCTCTCCTGCAGGGCTTCACATAACGAAGACAGCATGGAGTGTCCACAGTGCCGGCATGTCTCCTCAGAGGAGGCACCCAGGTTCTGTAGCCAGTGTGGGCAGAAGCTGTCTCCTGCGGTGCCCATGCAAGGTGAGGCTAGGGTGGGGAGGGGACAGTGGAACTCCAGTATGGAGTGGGTTCTCTTCCTTCTCAGGCTTTGGAAATAGCCACAGGCAGCCCCAGTGGGCACTAGAGGCGAAGAGCTTTCCAGAGTCCTTGTACTTTTCTCAGAGCAAACTGCTCAGGTTCCTGCTACAGGTGCCATCACTGTAAAAGAAAAATAGTTTTAGTTTTGGTTTCAGTTCTTGGTGAGAGCTGGGGCTCTTTTCCCAGTTGTGAGCAGCCACTGGTGACCTGAGGGACCCTGAGGATGGGCGCCTTGTCCAGCATTGCTGGGAGGTGGAGGGTGGATGTTCAGGAGTTTAGGGGTAACCATGAGGCATCACTATGTTACTGAACTAGGGAGTCACAACCTGTGCTCCAAGCCAGGTCCGGCCACACGTCCTCAATAAGCTGATTAGTAGAACCAAATTGCGAGTGGAAAGCAGAGGGGTTAGAGCACTGGCTGCCCTTGCAAAGATCCCAGGCTCAGTAACTCCTGTTCCAGAGAATCTAATGACCTCTTTAATCTCCGTTGGGAGCGGGTACACATGTGACAAGCAAGCATACAGGCAGGCAAAACATTCATGCAATAAAAATAGAATGAAGATATAATTTTTTGTTTGTTTTTCGAGACAGGGTTTCTCTGTGTAACAGAGCCCTGGCTGTCCTGGACTCTCTTTGTAGACCAGGCTGGCCTCGAAATCACAGAGATGTGCCTGCCTCTGCCTCCCAAGTGCTGGGATTAAAGGCATGAGTCGCCACACCTGGCTAGATATAATTTTTTTAATTAATAAAAAAGAAAAAAGTAGGAAGCAGAAAAAGGAGATTAATTCATTGTGGCCACACTGGGAAGAGGGAGGAAGCTTGGGCTGCTGGTGGGGCTCCTTAGATGAGTCCCTGCTGACAGGTTTGCAGACAGGCTGGTATAACTAATTATTAAAATGAAGTTGTGGAACAAACTCACGTTTCTCTTCTGCGGTCTGATGGTCACCCCTTTCTTTGTTCTTTTATTTTGGGAGAGCACATTGACAGACTATGTGTGTGACCAATGCATTTTCCAGGAGAAGAGGGGGAGTGCCAAGATGTGTCTGAGAGCAAGGGTGTGTGGCATCGTCACAGCATGCCACCAAGTCTCCTCATGCTTAACTCCTCCAGGCTGTCCTTGTGGGGGTGGGGTGGAGGAGGGGATAGGGACCGATGTCTGTACAGGTACACAGGGCAGCTGGCCTGGCCACTGCCTTACGTCCTCACACTGGGCTGTGACTAGTCACCAGATTGGAAATTGAAACCAGGACGTGCAGGTTTGAGGGCAGCCGGGTTATTGTTGACACTGCATGGGCAGGAAGGAGGAAAGAGAAACTAGATGTGGACACCCAGCCCACATCCTCCTGAAGGCTCAAGGCTGGGGCAGCCTCGACTGGGCGTCACAGCCAGGGGGTCCTAGCTGGGTAGCTCCTGGGGCTGAGGCACCAGTGCTTCCTGCCCCAGGCTCCCAGATACCTGCATCTTGGGGGTTTGGGGTAAAGAGGCAGGTGGGCTCCCTGATGTTAGGCCTTTGAGTGCTGTGTCCGTGGTTGTCTGGGGACTGCAGGGGTATGGATGTCCTCTGAGCCTCTGAGCATAAACTCCCTACCCCTCCCCTCTCCCAAGGCTCCAGACTCAAGTAGGGATGTGGGGATTGTACTGGGATACTAGAACTCTGAATGGCTTTCATGAGGGTGGAAGTGAACTGCTGGGCAGTGAGGTTTTTGTTTTGTGCACTTTCTGTGGTTTGTAATGAAGAAGGTTAAGGACTGCATGCCCGTAACTGCTGAGTGTGTCTGAGTGCATGTGTCTTGGCTGTGCACAGCTGTGTGAACTTAGGTGTGTGTGGAATGGAAATGGTGGGTCTTCTGCTCCTCCAGGAAAGCAGCCCTGTTCTGGGTATCTGGATGAGTCAGGATCTCCATCCACTGTAGGTAGTGTAGCTGGGGTGAGCTGCTCTCCAAGGGAAGAGTGAATGCTGGGATTAAAGGTGGTTCTTAGTGCTGTATCCTGAAAGAGAAAAACAAAGCAACTGTGGTTTCTCAGGCAGGAAGCTATAAAGACGCCCCCCCCCCCCCCCCTTGCCCAACCTCTCCACCACCCTTCCTCAGAGCATCAAGGGCCTCCAGAATGCTGCAGAGAAACAAAAACAGGAAATATAAAGTCTCTTTAATACAAGCAAGCTTCAAAACGCCAGACTTTCCCTAGCCAAGGCAGGTAGCTAAATCCCTTTGAGAAGGGGCTCCTGCTGGCTAGAGGATCTCCTGAGGGAGGCAGAAAAACCTTTCTCTGGAAGCAGGAGCTAGAGAGACTGAGAAGCCTCAAGATTTGAACTGGTAAGGTACGGAAAGGAAGCTCTGTCTAAGAAAGTAAAGTCCTTAGGGAAAGAGACTGGAGGTGAAATTTTCACAGATAGAAATAGTTTCAACATTGACAGACTTGAGAGACTAAGGGTGAAAGACACAGTAACACAGAGGTTTTGGAGTTTGTTAAGTGTCTTTTAAAAGAGGCCAAGATACAAATAGGGAAGAGAGATCATGTTACTGATCGAGACTATTATTTTTACTTTAATAATCCTTCTTGCTTTCCATAACTCTTCAAAGGAGAAAGCTTTAGAGGAAAAATTAACAAGAATTTATAGATTGGACTGAGGAAAATGCTAAGGTATCAGATATAAAGCAAAATGATAAATATGTAACTTGGAAATAAATCTTAGAAGAGAAATTAGAGAGGTTTATAATTAAGAATGAAAATGATACTAAGATAGAGACAGAGGAAAAAAAAGCTAGAACATGTAATACCACTTAGTAATAACACTGCAGGGTGGTTTATATCTGTTTAAAAATACCTAAAATGATTTTCTCAGCTTGATAAAGGAAGGGCTAGGAGATGAGGAAAATCACAGGGTTCTGATGAATTTGAATGGCAACCTGTAGAGGCACGAGATTTAAAAAGGCTTAAGGAGGCAGTAATAAATTATGGTTCACACTCACCATATGTCAAACAAATACTTAATAATTGGGCCACACAGAATTGCATAACTCCAAAGGGTTGGAGAGCTTTGATGACAGCCATTCCAGAGCCTGGCCCTCAATTGCAATGGCTGGCATGGTGGAAAGATGGGGCTTCACTTATGAAGCAATGGAATAGGCCAGGAGGCACTGAGATTGTCAAGGATCAGTTGCTAGTGGGGGTCCGTATTCTGGATTAAGAATGCAGATTACCTTTGATGATGCTGTCCTGGAACAATGTCATACAATAGTCTTAAATGCTTGGGACAAGGTTGAACAACAGGGATGACCTGAATCATTTACAAAGATAACCCAGGGTTCAAATGAATCTTTCACTGACTTTCTATAGAGATTAACTAAAGCTCGGAATAGAATATCAGATCTAAATACAACAGAAATTCTACTTGGATCTATAGATTTTGAGAATGTTAATGAATGACAAAAGGTATTAGACCCTTGAGGGCAAGATCTTCATAAATGGATAAAAACTACTACAGGCCGGGTGTGGTGGCACAAGTACTTTAATCCCAGGTCTCGGAAGGCAGAGGCAGATGGATCTCTGTGAGTTTGAGGTCAGCCTGGTCTACAAAGTGAATCCAGGACAGTCAAGAATACACAGAGAAACCCTGTCTTGACAAACAAACAAACACTACTTTAGACATAGAAACAAATGATCATAATTCAGTTATAGTTGGACAAACAGCTACAGAAGATAACAAAACACAAAATGTTCTTTGTTGTGGCTGTGAATAATCAAATCATGCCCTAAAGGACTGTGAGCAAACAGTTCCTAAGAATAAATTCTTCTATAATAATAATAATTCAGAGAAAAGATTTCCTGTAAAATGTAGAAAATGTGGAAGGGATGGTCATATGGATTATGGATGTAGGTCATCCAAGAATATGCAAGGCAATTCCTTAATTTCAGAAAACTAACTGAGGGGCTTCGGTCAAGGCCTGGCAAAAACCAACATGAACCATTCATTTCTTGTCCACCAAAAAAGGATTATTCTAGAAAACAAATAGAAAGGTTATGGCCATATGTGCCACATATAGTCATTCACTTATGGGGAAGAGATAGACAGGCTGTGAGAGTGGAAATGTCTCTACTAAAAGGATTAAAAGATGTTATTGAAGACAGTTGCTGACTGTACAAGCTGTCCTTAGGCAAGGTACAACAGGGGCTGACTCTTCAACCTTGTATGGTGAAGCCACCACTACCAGGTTTTCTGTTGTTGGTTTGGTTTGGTTTGGTGAGATATGATTGCTCAGTGTAGTCATGGATGCCCTAAACTCGCTTTGTAGACCAGGCTGGCCTTGAACTCACAGAGATCCACCTACTTTTGCCTCCCAAGTGCTGGCAATAAAGGCATACAATTACAAACAGCTGTGAACTGCCATGTGGGTGCTGGGATTTGAACCAGGGTCCTTTGGAAGAGCAGCCAGTGCTCTTAACTTCTGAGCCATCTCTCAAGCTCTAGAGGTTTTAAAATTAGCCAAACTATCAGATGTATTAATTGTGGTAAGCAAGGTCATTTGAAAAGGAATTGTAGAGAAGGCATTCCTAGAAACAATGTTTTCTCTAGAGATAATCCAAAAAGAAACCCCCAGCCTTCTGGAATATGCAGAATGTGTGGCAAAGGCCAACAATGGACTAATGTATGTAGATCAACAAGGGACAAACAAAGTAACCCTGTGTCAAGAAATGGCCCAAGAGGCCCCAATACCAAATTCAAGTTGGCCATCTCAGGTCAACAGTGGAAAAACTCATTCATAGAACCATTAAGCAACACTGCTTTGAATATAGAGCTTAATAACCCAGATATCTAATACAGACCAGCTTCAATAGATAGAGCAAAAAACTCAGGACAAGTAGATAAGAATAAAAGTAAAGGCTTAATGGAAACAGGAGACAATGTAACAACTTCACAAGATTTCTGCAATCCAGCTTGACCACTTCAAGAAGTACTTACGCAGCACCTAGGAAATGGGACATCATCTCAGATTAAAAAGAGTCTAAAATGAATTAAATACTAGGACCAAAAGGTCAAATAGAAAAATTAAGGCCTGAATACAGACAGTCATAGATAAAAATTTATACTACAGTTTGGATATATAGTCCAAACCAACTTATTTAGAAAAAGAAATGGCTTACCTGCTTGAACAGAGGGCAGAGAATTTTCTTTTTGAACTGTGCTCAGTGCACAGTCCTTATGTATGTTAATGTAAAATGTTTACTACTTTTGAAAGTTTGTATGTTTGCAAAACAAGAGGACCAGACACCAAAAAAGACAGACATGTAACCCAGGTGAACCTACCTCACAGAAGGCCTCAATTAACTTATTCCTCAAAAATCTGCATCCAGGATAATTTCAAAATGGTTAACTAGATTGTTCAGCATCAAGCCTGTTCCAGTCAGGAGTTCAGTTAAGCTCTGAACTTTCTCAGCATGCAGAAACTGGACAGAAAAAGTTATGGCCAGCTTTCTTAAGACTGGACAATATCCCAATTTTCTTGGGCCCCTAAAAAGAAAAAAAAAAAAAACCTATGTCCCAAATCAGCAGGAAGCAATTTAAGAAAACTACACCCTATTCCCAAGAGGGGGTGGATGGTTTTTGGTCATTCAATGGGTGACAGATGTTTGTTATTGTTTTAAAGGGATTAGGTATAGGAATGACAAGTAAAAGGCTAGGTTATTGAATCTACTTTTAGAGCGAATAGTAGTAATAAGCCAATTTCTTTTTCTTTTTCTTTTTTTTTTTTTTTTGAGACAGGGTTTCTCTGTGTAACAGCTCTGGCCTCAAACTTACAGAAGGTCCGCCTGGCTCTGCCTCCCAAGTGCTGGGATTAAAAGTGTTCACCACCATGCCTGGTGCCAAAATTTAGATGGTATAAATCTTTGTATATTGATACATATTTAAGAGTATATTTCATTACAGCACATGTACCTATGTAATTTTAAAAAATGAAATGTTAAATTCTAGTTATTATGAAAGTTGCTATTACCAACTATTTAGGATAATTAAGAAATGCATATTAGTCTTCAGACAATCAAACTTATGGTCATGTTATATACTACTTTAGTTAATTACAGAAATATGTTTCCTAGATTGACAGATGAAAATAGTTGGAAATAAATAGTTCAGATAGGATAGATACATGGTCTTAAAAATGCCTCAGAATAAGGCATTTAAAGATATTTTATTAACTTAAGACTTTTTGACAATGAGACATTGCTCCTGGCAACACCCCTGTTCTACTTCAAAGAGCATCAAAGACTTCATATGTGGCAAGCTAGCCACTGGGTGAGAAAATTCCCTTGTGTCAATTACAGACAAAACATTATCCAAACTGGATAAACTCGGCAGGAAAGTTGACAGCCGAACTTTGCAAGGAAAAAGTAGGCAAGTCCTTTATAATTCTGGATTCACAGAAAGGTCTGTCAAATATTCTGAGCCAGAAGGCTGAAGATGATGCTCCATCATTATAGAAAACTTTTGGAGGACTGTCCAGGCAGCCAAATGACTCTGTCAGTCCTATACTTTTGGAAGCTGCTTGCCTGCACTTCCTACATGTTTAGGTAACATTTATTCCTTTTTAAGTCTCTGGTAGGGTTGAAGACTAGATAGTATATTCTCACAGTTAAATTGTTTAGGATGATAGAAATTAATTTAGGTATAGATAATAGAATACTTTATCAAAGGGTACCAAATACTAATACGGTTTGTTATTGTAGGAAAAGAGCCTTTTATAAGACTAAAAGGGGGATGTAGAGATAAGGTTGTAACCGAACTTTAAAAAATTATTTAACAATTATTTATTAGTAAATTATAACCCTAATAGCAAATATAAACACTTATTTAACTACTTGTTATCAAACTTTTAAATTATTATTAAATATTTATTTATTAACAATATTCACTTATAATAAATACCAACAATTTCTTAACTATTAACCCTAAAATTCCTACAACTCCTTTAACCTAACCACTAAACCTATTGATAATTATTTTCCTAACCTTTTAGAAGGATACATTCTCTGGGCAGGTCCTCAGTCGTCAGGAACACAGTCTCTGTGGTAGACCCTTTAATGCACTTAGCAGACCTTTTTCTGGAATATCTCAGATGTAGGTTCATCAGGGTAAATTGGTTATTTGCAGTCTCACCTTAAATAAGGCTTGATGCTTTCTTCTCTCTAGGAGACCGCATCAGCAACTCTGCTCAGTCCTTAAAGCCAGCCACAGTTTCCTTTAGGCCGCTGTTCGGACAGGTCAAACCCCTCTAGGCAAAAACTGAGCCACAGGGTTTAGTCCTTGGCCTTTTGCTGTCTTGCTGAGGCTTTCTCTGCTCACCAGCTTCTTTCTGCCTCAGGGAAATCTGGCCATCAACTGATGGCCAGCACTTTTTTCAGCAGGACGCTTGGAGCTCTCTAGCATCAGTAGCTCTTTTTGATGGGGCTCCATGCACTGTCCTTAAATAGGAGGAACTCTGTTTCAGCTTATTTTGGGCTCCGTCCACTTAGCAGGCCAAATACTTTGTTTCTTAGTCCATTAAGTCTCATGTTTGTTTCCTGTTTTCACCTGACTTCATTCTTGTTTTTCCACAAGCTGATAAGCTAATTGGTCACAGCCAAGTTGATCTTCATGCCCCGAATTAGGAGACTGTATCAGAAACCCCTATATATTTTCTAAATCTAATTTAATCTAACTTCCTACATATCCCCCTTCTTGCAAAATAAAAATTAAATCTACAATAACTACATATACAATGTAAATAAATTTTCTATGTACATTACATAAACTAACTTTAAATTTTCATCAACGTACATTAAAGCAGGAATTAAAATAACCTTAAATGCTGGGAGTGATGGCTCACGCCTTTAATCCCAGCACTTGGGAGGCAGAGGCAGGAGGATCTCTGTGAGTTCGAGGCCAGCCTGGTCTACAAAGTGAGTCCAGGGCAGCCAGAGATACACAGAAAAACCCTGTCGCGAAAAACCAAAAAAAAAAAA
>CAJQZJ010004801.1:0-25527 GCA_907164525.1 Lophiomys imhausi
AATACCAATTTAGCCAAATATAATATTAATTTTGTATCAGTATACAAAGGTATAAGGCTATATTCAATAATCTGTCCTTTTTTCTTGATCTTTCCTATACTATGTCTATGTCCCATTTTTCTCAAGTCTGTCGTCATCTCTTAACGTGCACCCCTCTCTCACAGCTTGCTCTCTCTCTCTCTCTCTTCCTCCCTCCTTCTCTCCGTTCCACCCTCCCTCCCTCCCTGCCCCCCTTGTGGGGATCCCTACTCAACATGGGGCTCTCTGGCTTAAATAGTTCTCCCAGTTTCCCAGTTTCACAGCTTGAGGGCGCTCTCAATCCTTTCAAGATCTTTGGTCACATCCCTCAACAAAAACTGTGTGTGCTGTGTGTCTGGCAGAGGCACACTGGGCTCCGCCCCTTTCAGCTCCACTCAATGTCTTTTGAAGAGAACCAGCATCCAAAAGCCCTTTCTCTCAGTTTTTCCGGACTTTCAGAGTGCCTTCTCAATGCCTGTCCAGGACTATCTGCTGCCAGGTACCAGACTGATCTGCATACCCCTTAAGAGTCTTCATTTCAGAAGCCCTTACTAATTTACTAAAGAAAACTGACTCCCATTACGTATGTGGCACACACACACATAAACATACACATAACTAAATATAAAAAACCAATTCACTTGTGAACTTGAAAATAAGAGACACAGAAGACACTGTGGACCTGTACACATATACATCCTAGTCTATCAATCTGCTTTCTGTTAATAGTCTGAAAACCTGAAGTTGAGTGCTTTTATAAAGAAAAGAAGTTGGGGCTAATGAATTGCACAGTACCTGCTATGCAGACATAAGAACATGAGTTCATATTCCCCAAATTATTAGAGCCAGGTGTGTTTGTTGCAGACATCCATATCACTGGTGCTGGGGAGCAGTGGAGACCTCTGCATTTCTGGAACTTGTTGGCCAGCTGGTCTAGTCAATCAGTGAACACCAGTTTCAAAGAGAACTCATCTCAAAAAATAAAGTGGTAAACAATTGAGGAAGACAGTCACAGCCTCTGTCTCCCACACATGTACACATATGTGCATGCACACATGCATTAAAATGTGTTTACACAGATACTACTACATGCTCACATTTATACTTTGCCCCCATTCCCACCCCAGTAAAAGAAGTAGCTCATAGTTCTGGAGATTCAAGGACATGCTGGTGACATTGGCTTGTTTCTGGTGAGGAATTGGTTATAGATGGAAAAATCACATGGTGAGACAGGAAACTAGAGGGCAGGGGAGGCTCTTCTATAACTCTTTTGAGAACTAAATCATTTCCAAGGGTTCATCCCAATGACCTAATGATTTTTTTTCTAGGACTTTTAAAAATCAGATCTTTTAATATCACACTAGGGACCCAATTTTCAACATGTCATCCCCTGGGGACATGTTTGAACTGTATGCATTATGACACGTTTTTCAGACTTACTTGAGAATAGTCAGACCTGGTTGACTAGAAAATTCATTTAATAAGACTTAGAAATTTTTCTCTGCTGAGGAGGTTTAGAATTTAATAAAGTTTCTCATTTAAAATTGTCTTCTCATTTAAAATTGCCTTAATTGTGTCTGATATATAATGTACTACGATTTGATATTCCTGTTACTATATAGTAGCTTTAACTCTAGAAATATTTTTGACTACAACCTATATATTTCACTTAGGGTCAGTCACACACACACGCATGCACGTACGCACACTCACACACACATAACCCATTCACATAGAACTCAAGGTCTCATTAAACATGGTTTTTTTTTAGCCAGGCATAGTGGCACATGCCTTTAATTACAGCATTTGGGAGGCAGAGATTAGTGGGTCTCTGTGAGTTCGAGGCCAGCCTGGTCTACTCAGTGGTTCCAGGATAGTCAGATATGTAGACAGACTCTGTTTCAAAACAAACAAACAGACAACAACAAAGAACAATATGATTTTTCCTTATTACATATGTGCAGTCCATTTTCTTTTCTGTTAGACAATGCCATCTTAAATAGCTGTTGTTTAACAAGACCCAGTAAATTAGTTTTATGAGTGACTGACTGGTGGGTCCTGATCCACAGTTTAGAGAATATGAAAACCAGATATCTTTTTTTCTTTTAAATTTCTTTTCATTCCTTCCTTATTTCTTTCTCTTCTTTCCTCTTCTTCCTCTTCTTTGTCTTGGTATGTTTTTTTTTCTCCTTTTAGGTGGTAAGTTTTGAAGGCTAGGCAGTCCTGGGTTTTCTTCATAGGAATGTACAGGGACATCAAGTTTCAGAAATATTAAGTAATTTTAGATAATAGGTTCTAAATCTTTCGAAACAGAATTTTTTCTTTTTTTTCCTTTATTTTTTATTTCTTCAAGTTACATCTCAAATGCAGTCCCCTCCCTATTCCCTTCAGTCCCACCCTCCCACCCTCAAACCCCATCCTCTCCCCCTCCTTTTTTTAAGTTTAAGGTATATCTTATTTCCCCCTACAGTTTCCCTTTCAGTCCAACAAATGGCTCTTTCTCTTAAATTAATAAATACAATACAAAACAACAGAGGTAATTAGGCCACAGTTATGAGGGTTAGATGGCTTAGTGTACGTCATATAGTATGTAATTAAGGAAATTGGTGTCCATATTTTGGACATTATGGTTAATGATGTAGCTTTAAAGATAAGTAATTATTCTTTTCTTAGATAACTGCATTTGGAGTAATGCCAGAAACCAGTAACGGGGACACTTGCTGCTAACAGAAGTATATAACGTAGTGGCTAGGCATCATATTGCAAATGTCTCTACTTATTTAAATTTCAGAGAGGCTTCAAGACACATATTCTAATACAAATTTTTAAAGAGACTGAATAAAGCATTTAATACCCCAAATGAACCTTTTTGTAATATACAGTTTTAATTTTCTATTTTGTGAGAATTTCATACATGAATACTTCATATCATTTGTATGCTTCTCTTCCCCTCCAATTCCTCCCATGTCCTCTCTACTCCCTTTCAAATTCAAGGCCTCTTCTTTATTATTACTATATTCATGTACACACACACACACACACACACACACACACACAGACACACACACACAACCTACTGAGTCCATTTAGTGTTGCTTGTGTAAATAAATATGTTTTTATTTCATGTACCAAACCTGTTGGGAAATAACACTGTCACCAATAAGATTTGAATATAAAAACTGATACTAATCTTATATAATTTTTTTTTTTTTTGGTTTTTCGAGACAGGGTTTCTCTGAATATCTCTGGCTGTCCTGGACTCGCTTTGTAGACCAGGCTGGCCTCGAACTCACAAAGATCCGCCTGCCTCTGCCTCCCAAGTGCTGGGATTAAAGGCGTGCGCCACCACCGCCCGGCCTATCTTATATAATTTTGTACTTGTAAGAGTTATAATATTTATTAGAGATGCATGAAATCTTCTTTTACTACAACAGTATTTTGGAAGTTAGTACAATATTAAATTATTTTTAAAATTTAAAACTTCTTATTCAAGTATTAATTTTGTTAACATATGAAGCAGAACATAACTGCACAGATACCTTCTCAGACTGTTTGTTTTATCTAGTTGTATCTTTAAATAGGTCAGCCCTCTGTGCAAGATCTTAAATGATTAAACCATGTAGATTAGAAAATCTGATTTTCTTATTTTGAAGATTGATCAGTGATCATCAAATTAGAGTATATCAATCCCTGTGTGTCTACTCACAGTCAGGTAAAGCCAGTATTCTCCAAATCTAGAAGCTCTTTATTAGTGGATGTCACTGTATTAGAATTGAAGCTGTTTATGAAAGTAAAACACTGATTATTTGTATTTGCTCCTTTTTTTTTTTTTTTTTAGGTTTTTTGATATCTTTCTTTGTATCTTTCTTTGACTGTCCTGGACTCACTTTGTAAACCAGGCTAGCCTTGAACCCACAGAGACCTGCCTGCCTCTGCCTCCCAAGTGCTGGGATTAAAGGCATGCACCACCACAGCCGGCGTATTTTCTCCTTCTTAAAGATAATTTTCAGAATTACTCTTTTGGCCTATTCCCTGTCTCTTAACATGTACATATACATATACAAATACATACACATATACAGTGTTTGTATGTACATATGTATATATATATATATACACACATAGATAACTATTTTTATTTTTGGTCAGTGGAAGGATTAAGATTTCAGTTAAAGGGAAAATGTTATAAAAATTACAATATCCTCAAACATTATGAATATTTTATGTTATGAAAAATTGTGGACAGGGTATATGTCTGTGACACACTTAGTAGTTACCATGCCTAATCTTTAATATCTACTTGTTAGTTATCCTTCTTGTATCCTTTGACTTGACTGTTTCTCTGAACAGAGTCTTAGTTTCACTCTTGATTGCATCTGTAGGCCCAGTTGCAGTACTACAATTCTTTTCTTAGCTGGTTTGTTGGTTTGGTTTTTTTTAGTAACTGGAATTTTAATTGGACACACTGAATCATATCTAGTCATGTTTGTGCTTGTTTTGTTTGACTACTAGAAAATACAGAAATAAATTCATTTTGTGTAGGTGTTAAACTGAACAGTATGTAGCATTCCTTCCTCATTTTCTTAATTTAAATGCTTTTAGACCTTTATAGTGTGTCTATTGAAACTTTTCTAGATACTTAAAAAAAAAACATAGTTGTGTTTTAGAGGTTCTAGCAGGGGAGCGCAGCTACTTGTATACCCTTGACCGAAAACCAGGCTTCCTCTATTCAGAGGAAGGTCATTCTCTTCGACTGAGTGCACAGCTTTGGGAGAAACGCATATGGAGCGGTGAGGGAGGAAGAGGACACTCACCTTTTAAGCCAGATCAGCCAAATCAACCCTAGCGATCAATGGGGTGGCATATCACAGTCAGATTGCCCTTACATCCCATAGTTGGATCTTAAACCAAAAATGTTATTTAGTTTTTAGAATAGATTCTTTTTGAGGTTTATTTATTTTTCAAGTGGTGGGGTTTGGACTCAGGGCCTTTGCATGTGCTCCACAAGTACTTTATGAAAAAGCTACACTCCCAGTCTTGTTTATAAAAAGGTGTTTATACAACAATTTGGTAAGAAAATGAAAATATACCTTTTTATTTGTTCTTTACATTATAGATCATGTCATCATTTGAAAACAATGAATTCTTTAGTCAGAAAAAAATGCTGGAGGGGTCATAGATTTCAGATTAAGAAGTCCTCAGCTCTTGCCACTGTCAAATTTTGTGTTATCTTTTAAGTATCCATTAAGAATAATGAGGTTAAAAAAAAGAATAACGAGGTTGTAGCATAATTACTTGGTCTTCCTATTACGTTTTAGTCTTTACTTAATCCTCATCTGTTCCTTTTCTCTGATACTATAGTTTTATCTGTTTCTTATTCTTTAAAATTTTACTTTACCTTTTACTTTATACGTTACAAGAAATAGAAATTATTGTCCCTGTGCTTTCTTTTATTTTGCTTGTGCCTCCCACTTTAACAACCAAATTCTGTTAATTATGCTATAGCTTTAACACGGTTATGGTTCATACATTATTTTGTTATGTTTTTTTTGTAAAATTAATTCTGAAGATTGAAAAATCAATGACTTTAGCTTGTATTCTTTAAGACTAACTTTGGACCTATGCAGTTTCCTAGGTTTAGCATTTCTTTGATGATTCCTTTTCCTTCCTTCCCTTCCTCCTTTCTTCCTTCCCTCCCTCCTTCCTTCCTTCCCTTTCTTTTTCATTTCTTTTCTTTCTTTTTTTTTTCTTGAGACAAGTTAAAGACAATCTGTAACCCTGGCTGCCTAGAACAATGTTTCTCAACCTATGGGTCAGGACCGCTTTGGCAAACCTTTATCTCCAAAAATATTTGTATTACAATCCATAACAGTAGCAAACAGTAGCAAAATTACAGTTACAAAGTAGCAACGAAATAGTTTTATGGTTGGGGGTCACCATAACCTGAGGAACTGTATTAAAGGGTTGCGGCATTAGGAAGATGGAGAACCAGGTTGGGCTCAACTCATGGTGATTCCTCTGTCGGTGTTTCCTGAGAACTGAGGTTACACCCATCCAGTACTTCTTTCTTTTTCTTTGTTCTCTCTACCTTTCCTACTAGTAGCCGTTGTTATCTATAAGCTGGAGGCATTGAACTTTGTTGTCGTTACTGTTACTGTTGCTTTTGGTTTTTGCTTTTTAAAAAAAATTTTGCATTTAAAAAAATGCAGATTGTTCCCTATTTTGTCTTTTAAATCCTACTTAGCTCTAGATTTACTTCCCAATATTTCTGAGGAGGTAATTGTTTTTTTATTTTTGTTATTCTAAAGTTCTCTTTTGTTGATTAAATAACTTACTAACCAGGAGATTTTTGATAGGGAGAGCATTATTCATATTAGATTTTCTTAGATGTCTAGTGATCTTTGCTTGTCAGTTCATATTTGTAAGTGAGAGGATTAGAGTATATATTTAGGTTTTTCTTATAAAGCTCTTAGAGTCCCATATACAAATGAAGCTTATTGACTAGAAGTGTCGTTCGGTAGTGTCTGGTGGGGCTTGGGCTTTGTCAGGCACTAAGCTGGAAGTCTATGCATCTCTGCTGGAAGGTCTGGGCTATGTTGGTTTCCAGGCAGAAAAGGATGAAACATGGGATGGGATCTGTGTCACAGGATATTCTGGAGAGGCATGAGGAAGGATTTTCTCCCCTGCCAAGTGTTACAACTCTTTTAGCCAAGCAACAGAAGGGTTAGGGTAATCCTAACCCTTGCTGTCTTGTCATGCAGCAAAAAGTTACTGCTCTTGTAGCTAAGATGCTGGCCCCACACCAGACAGCTGGGAGTTTGGGGCTCCTTAGCCAAGTCAAGTGGCTAGGGAAATCTGGTGACTGCTTTGGGAACAGCCAACAACCAGCAGCCACAGATGAACTGTGGTGGGTGATGTGGACGATGCAGGAGCTTTGGAGGTGGCCACTGGGGTGACTTGGCAACTGTGATGGAGATGCAAGCCTGACTAGGCAGCAGTGCTCAGGGTGTTTAACGATGAGACCCGGCTGCTGGTGGTAGGAGACCTGACTAGGCAGGCAGATCCAGGGATGAGATCTTCCTCCTTTCCAAGCCCAAAATAAACAGCCGAGTCTCAGACGATCCTGTTAGAGGAATGGAGAGAGAGTTTGTTTGGTGAAAAGGGACATTGTAAACCTTGGATAGTGGGGAGGGGTTTTGGAGGTAAGTGTGTTTGATTTGACGGGGCTAGGAGTGCTAGGGATACTTTATTTACATACGGTAACTTGGTCCTATCATAAGAAAGGGAATGCAGTACCTAATTACCCAGTGGGCAGTAGGGGTGGGGAAAAACTCCTGGCAAGGTTAGAAACATGGCCAAAGGTCATTGGGTGAAAACCAAGGCACTAAGAGATCTCATTAGCATGCGGAGGTGTTTTCAGGTGGTCACTGGGTGAGTTTTGTATTGGGAAAAAGGGTTGGACCTGTAACTCCCTGAGGGTTCTGTGACATTTCTCAGAGAGAGAGTCCAGCACTCCAGGAGTCACCAGATCAGGCAGAAGAAGACGGAACCCCGCTGGAAAAAGGGAGTCTGTCATTTAGCACTGAGGTCAGGGGCTTTCTGGAATGTGAGACTTCAACCTTAACAGCAGGGTTCATCAAGAAGTGTTATAAAAAACTTCATTTATCAATGTATAATATTGATACATTTTTGTCAATAGTAATAGCTCCTAGCTCCAAACATGGTGTTAAGGTCAGGTAGGGCTCATAAAGCTACGTATAAGAAACTATATCATCAAATACTAATACTGCTTCATGGGTGCTGTCACAGAGAAAGTTCTACCATTATATAGGTCTGGCATAGAATTTAGCAATCTTCCTTAGCCTCACACGTGCTAGGATTACAGGCATGTGCCATCATGCCTGATTCTACTGGAGATTTTGTGTATGCACGTAGGTACGTATGTATTTATGTATATGTATGGTGTTTCTCAGTGTGTGTCCATGGTGCCTATGGAGGTCAGAGAATCACCTTCCAGTGTTTGCCCCTTGCCAGTCCATCTTGTTCAAGGCAGGGTCTCTTTACCTTGGCATAAACCAGGCCAGTTGGTGCCCTGGAGCTTCTAGAGCTTTCTGCATCTGTCTCCCTTCTCCCCATATGGGCCTGTGCTGGGATTACAGATAATACAGAGTCTGGCTTTTACATAGGTTCTGGGGAATCCAAGCTCAGATCATAAGGCTTGTGGACAAGTGCTTTTACTCACTGAACCACATCACTCCAGCCCCTATACCTGGAAGTCTTAGTTTTAAACTAGTTTAATTTCTAGAGAAAAGAATTTTTAAAATTTAAAATAAAAAAATTTAAAAAACCACAATTCCAGAGCTAGGCGTGGTGGTGCACTCCTTTAATCCCAGGACTCAGGAAGCAGAGGCAGGTGGATCTCTGTGAGTTCAAGGCTAGCCTGGTCTACAAAGTGAATCTAGGACAGCCAGGGATACACACAAAACCATGTCTTGAAAATTAAAAAAAAAAAAACCACCACCCAGCAAGAATTCTATATTATAGGTTTATGAATACTTTCTTGAGTGTTCTGAACTGAGTGAGGTAAAAGGGACATGTCTTAGTTTCTTAGTGATCATTGTTTTGTCCCGTTACCTGCCATGAATGATTTCCTAGCCAGTTTCCATTGCTTTATTTTTATCTATCAGAAAGTTCAGTTTTGGGAATGGACTCACTTTCAGCTATTAAGAAGCCTGTTCACTTTTTAGGCTCTATTTTAAGCTAATTCACTGCTTCCTGCTTCTTTCCCAACTTCCCAGTTTCAGGCGTGGGCCTTGGTTCTGGATCCTCTACACGGGAAGGAATTTAGGGCAGTTTCTTGGCTCTGCTGTCCTCCTTCATCATGCTGCTTTGCTTCCCCTGTTCTTGGGCTCACACAGGGTGGAAGGGAATGACAAGGAGAGGGTAAAAGCTCTTACAGTTAATGATATTCTTTTACTTTCTGTTTCTATTGTGGAACAGTTTGCATTCTTGGAAGACTTCCTATGCACCTCTTACATAGGCAGAGCAGTCTACAAGTATTTCTCTAAACAAAGATGCATACACAAGCTTTACCAAAGAGAAGCACACTCAATAAACCAGAGTATGAAGAGTAAGACATGTATACACGTCTGTGGAACATTTTTTACTTCATTTGTGAATTATTTGGATTCTTATATTTAGAATATGCTTTTGGATATCTCACTACTTAACATAAGTGAAAACTTATATACTGAAAATTAGAAAAATTTCTAAAAGAAAATAATTGTCTTCTAAATGAAAAAAAGCAGAGAAGGATTATTTTGGAAAGTTTTATAAATCCTGCTATGTAAAAACATGGGGGATATGATATACTTTGAGATATTGTGCTAAATTTTTGTTGTGTGAATAGGCATTGTGTTTTAATAGTATTTATATGAATACATGTGTGCATGTGTGGAGGTCAGTAGACATTTTGTGGGAGTTGGAGCACTATGCCTTTACCCATCCAGTCAGCCCAGCTATTTTAAAAGTCACATTTTGAGGTGCAATGTACATGTAACACAATATGGAGGTTTTAAATGTAGTTTCATGCATTGACAAATATATAGATAACTACCTATAACTCCTGTTAAAAAGATACAGGATGGGGCTGAAGAGATGGCTCAGAGGTTAAGAGCACTGACTGCTCTTCCAGAGGTCCTGAGTTCAATTCCCAGCAACCACATGGTATCTCACAACCATCTATTATGAAAATTGGTGCCCTCTTCTGGCCTTCAGGCATACCTGCAGACAGAACACTGTATACATAAAAAAATTAAAAATAAAAATAAAACAACAAAATTATTAAAACAAACAAACAAACAAAAAAGGTACAGGACATACACTTCCACCATGAAGTTCCTCCATATTATTTTCCATTGAACTACCCTCCATTCTGGTAAACCACTGCTGTGATTTCTGTTCTTGTAGCTTAATTCTGCTGGTTCTAGGATTTCAATGACCAGAACTCAGTTATGCCTAATGTCTTTCCACCTACTCATGATTCAAATTGTATCCTGTTATATGCGCATACCAATTTGTCCTTCTGTTGAGAACACTTTGATTGTGTCTAGTTTTGGTTATTATTAATACGGCTATGATAAAAATGGGTGCATGTAAGTTGACAGCCTAGCTCTGCCAAGACAGGGAAGGCAAGCCCTTCATAATTTCTGCTTTACAGTTAATGTCTGTCAGAGATACTGGGCCAATAGGCTGAAGAAAGACGCTCCAATGTATTGAGAGAAATCGGGGACTGTCTAGACATCCAGTTGTCTGTCATTTCTTAATTTTGGAAGCTGGCTATTGGCTTTGCACTTTTTGTATATTCGGATATATTTATCCTTCTCAGTTCTCTGATGTGGTTGAAGACTAGATAGTTACAGTCTCACAGTTAAGTTTTAAGTTGTTTAGGGATTAAAAGGATGTTCTAGGTCTAAGAAGATGTTCTTAAGTTGGAAACTGAGTTAGGTATAGAACTTTAAACTCATGGAGATAGATAGATAATAGAATATTAATATCAGTTGCCAAATATATATGGACTGGACATTGGGAATATATGTTCTACTTTATAATTTTCATAATTGTGGCCTAATTATTCTTATTTTGTATGGTATTTATTGTTATAAGAAAAAGAGCTTTTTATTAGACGAAAAAGGAGAGCTATTGGGGGGGGAAGATAACACCTTAAATTTAAAAAAAGCGGATAGGAGGGTGAGGGGGAAGAGGGAGGGAGGGTGGGACTGGGATGGGGAGGAGGGTGGGAACTGTGATTGAGATGTAACTTGAAGGAATAAATGTTGGGGGAAAAATGGATGACGAATCTTTCTAAATACTTTATTTTATTGACAGGTCGTAGAATACACATTTTGCTTTATAAGAAACTGTCAAATTTAGTTCCATTGTTATACTGTTTTATACTTACACCAGTAAATAATGACAGATTTACTTATTCTTAGTTTCTGTTAACATTGCTATTGGTAGTCTTTTGAAAATTTTACCTTGCTTATGAGTATCAAATGATACTATTATGGTTTTTATTTCTATTTTCATGGTAAGTATGATATTAAGCAAGACTTCATGTATTTATTGGCTATTTGCCTACATTCTTTATGGAAGACATCTTCAAAAATTTTTACATAAAAATAAAGTTTATTATTTAATTGCAGTATATTGCATGTTCATAAGTATATGAAGTAATTTTCCTGAATTTCTGGTGTTTCTGTTCAGTTCTATTTATTAGATTTTTTTTTAACAGGCAGGTCTGACCCTGTGGGTCTAGGTTCTGCCCTTCTTTTTTTTTAAATTTTTTTGTTTATTTATTATGTATACAGTATTTGGCAGATCTCAATGTAGATGGCTGTGAGCCACCATGTGGTTGCTGGGAATTGAACTCAGGACCTTGGGAAGAACAGCCAGTGCTCTTAACCTCTGAGCCACCTCTCCAGCCCTATTTATTAGATTTTTGTCTCATTTTTTTTTATATTCCACAAGCCTGCAAAGCTATTTTCCTTTATGTTTCTGATATTTGTATTTAGACTTATGATTCGTTACATATCATCCTTTCATGGATTGAAATTGAACATTTCATGATTCAGTTTTTTTCTCACACAAGTGTATTGTTGTAACCCATGTCACTGTTGAATTGACTGGTGTCTTAGTGGAAAATCAGCTGACCATTGGTGTGGCTCTGTTTTGGATTCTATGGTTTTGTTTATCTGCTCTGTAGTAGCTCCATATTGTCTTGATTACTGTAGCTTACTAATAAGACTTGAAATTAGGTGCTGTTGTATTTAGTTTTTTTTGTGGTTTGAGATCATTCTAGATTCTGCATTTCCACACCAATGTTAGGAGCAGTCTTACCAGTCTAGAAAACAAACTCACTAACCTGTTGCTTGGAATTGCGTTGATTCTTACAGGTATTTTCAAAAGTCAGATTTTGAGATGTTCTGTTCTTCCTTCCTTATTTCTTAATGTAACCCAATGAGGGCATTGCAGGCATGTGTCACCACAACCTAGCCTAAAACTGTTATTGCAAGGAATGGATTGTTTAGATGAACGTAGATGTTCATCTAATACAGCTGCCAGGCTAACCACAGAGTTCACATATATTTGATAGCTGAAATGTATAAAGGAAATCTGTGATTACTCTTTTAAAAGTGTCCAACTTTTTTTTTTAATGCTTTAGAGTTTTCATCTGTATATTAGAGAATTCAATACATGTAGCTAGGCATGGTGGTATATGGCTGTAATCTTAGAACTTGGGAATCAGAGTCAGCAAGATTCCAAGTTTGGGACCAGCCTGTGATACATAATAAGACCCTGTCTCTAAAAGAAACGTTCATACCTATCTTCTCAACATTTCTTAGCTTTGTGAAAGTACTTTTTTTAAAGACTTAGTTTCAATGTTACATAAAAATTGTTTTCCTTGAGCAATAGGAAGTCTATGCTTTTGTATTGTATTTTGTGACTCAACCTTATATATAAAGAATAATACATATTTGAATAAATGAAGATAAAATGAGAATATACTTTGAAAAGTCTAAATATTAACCATACAAGAGTGAAGAAAATACTTTAAGATTTAAAAAATTTAAAAAAAAAAACATGTTCTGTTCTGTTTTTAAATAAAATATCTATATTGACTTCCTAGACTTTGGGTACTTCTTTTTCTAATTGCGATAACTTTTAAATTCTAGTGTCTAGGCTAATCAGTGTATATTGTTTTATGAAACTACTTTTTCTTTTTTGTTATTTTTAAAACAACCCAATCCCTGATTTTTAGGTTGTGTGTTTATGGGGATGGGGAGATGCCGCAAGTGGAAGAACCTATGCGCAAGCATGAGGACCCGAGTTTGGATCCCAGCACTCAAGTAAAAGCTGGGCATGTTGTGTGCCTCTGTAGCCCTGTCACTGGAAGAGCACAGGCAGGAGGATCCTTAGAGCTTACTTTCCTGCCAGCCTAGCTAATCTGTGAGCACTGGGTTTATTAAGAAGAGTGCATGGGCTTGAGAAAAATGAGATATAGACATAGCACAGGAAGGTCCAAGAAGAAGGGGCAGATTATTGAATATGCCCTTATACCTTTGTATATTGATACAAAATTAGTAGTTTATTTGGCTAAAGTGGTATTGACCATTGTTTATTGTGCAAAAATAAGATTGTATTGGATTACATCGGTATTGATCTTTGTATATTGATACAAAATTAAGATTATAGTTGGCCACAATGGTATTGACCCTTGCATATGGACATAATAGTAAGATTATATTGGGCTACATAGGCATTGATCTTGGTATATTGATACATAATTAAGAGTATATTTAACCACAATTGAATAGATCTTTGTATATTGATACAAATTTAAAGATAATGCTTCCCAATGGTATCATACCTAGAGATACTTAAAAATAAAATGTGAAGTTCTGACCTCTTGATACCAACCGTCTAAAACGGTCTAGGATAGTTAAAACAAACTCCTAGTCATGCAAACATGTCTCTTTGTTAGCTACTATGACAGTCTATCACAGATATTCTCTAAACTACCCAGTAATCAAGTTGCTAAGAGACAAGCAACATTTGCTTATCTAAATACAAGAGATGGATAGGGCATCTTCAAAAACCCCTAGAGATCTGCAGAATATGGCATTCAAAGATGTTATCTTAAATCAAGATTTTTTTTTTTGATATCGAGACATATCAGCGCCTGACAGCACCCCCTATTCTACTCCAAGTAGAAGATAAGCATCGAAGAACCTCCACTGTAAGATGGTTGAATTAGTGGCAAGCCTTTCTCTTGGCATGAAAAAACCCCTTGCACCAACTGCAGACAGACTGCTGTCCAAAAAGGACAAAACTTGGTAGCAGGGAAGTCGACAGCCTAACTCTGCCAAGACAGGGTAGGTAAGTCCTTCATAATCCCTGCTCTACAACAAATGTCTGTCAGAGAAACAGGACCCAAAGCCTGAAGATTGATGCTGGAATGTATGGAGAGAAAATGGGAACTGTCCAGGCAGTTATTGGTATGTTCTTTCTTAGTTTTGGAAGCTGCAGGCTCTGCACTTCCTATATAAGCAAATATATTTATCCCTCTCAGGTCTCTGAGGTGGTTGAAGAATAGACAGATAGAATCTTATAGTTAAATTTTGAACTGTTTAGGAATCAAGAGGGTGTTATAGATCTAAGAAGATACTCTTAAAAGTGTGTTGCAAGATAGTATGAATGTTGAGTCACATATAGACCTTTAAACTCATGGAGTTGGGTAGATAGTAGAATGTTAAAGTCAGGGGCCAAATAGGTATAAACTGAACATTGGGAAGGTATACTGGGCCAATTTACTCTCATAAATGTGGCATATTTATATCTATTGTTTTGTATAATACTTACTGTTATAAGAGAAGGAACCAGCTGTTGGACTGAAAGGGGAAACTTCTGGAGGGAAGAGGGTGGAAGGGCGGGATAGGAAGGGGGAATAGGGAGGGGTTTGTTACTGAGATGTAACTTGAAGAAAAAAAAATAAAGTATTTAATTAAAAAAAAAAAAAGAAGACACCATCTTAAAAAAAGAAAAAGTGGAGAGTAATTGAAGAGGACACCTGTGGTGGTTTAAATGAGAATATTCCCCCATAGGCACATATATTTGAATACTTGGTCCCCAAATGGTAGTGCTGTTTAGGGGGGGGTTACAGACTCTTTTGGAGGTGTAGTCTTGCTGGAGGAAGCTTGCCAGTGGGCGTAGGCTTACAGAGTTTGTAGTCTTACTCCACTTACAATTTGCTTTCTCTGCTTCCTATGTGTAATTGAGATATGGTCTCTCAGCCTCCTGCTTGGGCCACCTGTTACCGTGCCTTCCTCACCATGGTGGCCAAAAGAAACTCTTGTATAAGCTGATTTTGATTATGGTGTTTTATCATAGTAACAACAACGGATAAAACACCTAATTTCTATCTCTGGCCTCCATACACCCGTGTACACACATATGTGTGTCCATATGCTCATGGTCAAATAAACATCTACACACATGCACCACATACACACACACACACACACACACACACACACACACACACACATACACACACACACACACACACACAAATTTTCTAAAGTTAAAGTTTGTTTTTGTAATGTTTGGTATGAAAGTATGGGCATAAAAAGTAATGGTTGATTTAAGAGTACTGTGCTTTTGATTTTAATGGCCTCAACAAATGACCTAAGCTTTTGTCATTCAGTTTCCTTAATATATCTGTTATCATTGTTGACAGTTTTCTCTTCTTCATGTTATAGCTCTCTATCAACACCAGCTTTATTGTCAAGAAGATATTTTTGAAAACATACTTTACTGAGAAGACAACTGAGAACGGTTGTACGAATGGGATGAACACGCATCAGTTGACTGACTGTCTGCTGAGCTTGAATGTGGCGCTGCTCACCGGGTACTGCTCCCTAGTGATGCACCTGCTCTCACAGTCCCCATTTCCTCTTGCTTGCCTTGATTAAAGAATTCAAAGTGGAG
This sequence comes from Lophiomys imhausi, assembly GCA_907164525.1. Classification (NCBI taxonomy): domain Eukaryota; kingdom Metazoa; phylum Chordata; class Mammalia; order Rodentia; family Muridae; genus Lophiomys; species Lophiomys imhausi. The sequence continues at coordinate 15,568 of CAJQZJ010004801.1, forward strand.
TACCGCAAACTTGATATGGATAGTAAAAAGAAAGACAAGGACAAATCAGATGATAGAATGGCACGGCCCAGTGCTCGATCAGGGCATGGCCCTCGAGGAACTGGGTCGTCTTCCTCTGGAGTTTTAATGGTTGGACCTAACTTTAGAGTTGGGAAAAAAATTGGATGTGGCAATTTTGGAGAATTACGATTAGGTAAGACTGTTTTGTTTATTTCATTATATGAAGAACAGTTTTTAAATGAGTATACTTGCAAAAGTACTTTCTTGTTTTAGCTGCTAAGTTCTTTAAATATATATATAAATATGTGTGTGTGTGTGTGTATATATATATAATATATATGTGTGTGTGTGTGTGTGTGTGTGTGTATATATATTTAGCAGGTTTAGTTGACCATTGTTTCCAAAAATGTTTGTAATATACAATATAGATGTTGAAATGTTCTTATTTATTTGTACTTTCATTTGTAAAGAAATCCCAAGTATCTGAATGTCCATTTGTTCGAGATTAACTGTTCTCATTTCTTAAGAATATGAGAAAACAAGAAAATGTAAAATTAAAATGCAAAACATGGGCTGGAGAGGTGGCTCAGAGGTCCAGAGCACAGGCTGGTCTTCCAGAGTACCCAGGTTTGATTCCCAGCACCCACATGGCAGCTCACCTGGGACTTCTTCTGACCTTGACCAGCAGGCTCCAGTACAATGTGCACATATATGTGTGTGTATGTATGAATGTATATGTGTGTGTGTATGTATGTATGCAGGTAACACCTGTACATGTAAAAATGAGTAAATAAAGCTTTAAAAAGGCCATAGCTTCCAGTAAGTTTCTTGTGTAGTATGTTTTGGGGAGATATTCAGGTTTCATGTTCATATTTCAAAACATTTAGTAACTGATCACTTTAGAATTATATATGTAGCTTAAAGTCAAGTTAAGATACTATGTAAAATTAATGACATATATTGTTATAATTCCTTGTTTCTCTATGCCATTCTCTCCTTTCATTTTCCTTTCTGTGTCTAGGATAAGGTTCAATATTATTTCTTTACCAGGGAGCTTAGAGCATCTACTCAGGCTGTGTGGGAAATTCTGGGCTTACTGAAGCTCTAACTATCCACTTCAGGAACCTGAGGTTTGATAGGGAATGCACTTGCCAGATACCACAGAGCAGTTCAGTTTCAGATTTAGATGTGAGATGTCAGTGTTCTTACTCCCAGTGCATAGAAAAAGCTGTCTCCATTGAAAAGAAACAAGGAATGTGGCACGGTAACACAGGAATTAGTACTTAGGTAGATACATTAAGGGCTCCCCTCATTGGATCACCAAGACTATGAACTGGAGGTTAAAAAAATGACTTTGCAGTTTTCATTGGATTCCATCTGCTTATGAAAATAAAACGGTTTGTATGTGTATACTGAGCTATTTCTTATATCATCTTGTAAAACACCCTCATTTGTAGTGTCTCTTCTATTTCATTTGTTTTGTGTTGCTAATGTACATTAAATATGAATGAATGAAGAAGCAAGCTAATAAAAGCCATTGACATTTTCACTCATAGCTATAAACATGATGTAGTTGGCAGATTCTTTTGCATTTAGTAGGGACTAAAATATTTGAAAGGGCAAATATCTTAACAGCTTTTTTTTTTAAATTAACTTGAATTTTCTAAACTGTTTCTTACTTTGGACTTTGAGAAGTTAGATTATTTACTTTTTGTCAAGTTTTGAGACCATTCATCCAATTCTTAACATTGATCATGTACTGAAAGATAGGATTTACTTTCTAGATTATTATAAATAATACATTTATGAGTATAATATAAATGACTAACAATATCTATATAGGCTTGGTTGTTTTTATTACAGTTCTTTACATAATTTAAAAATAATTATTTTATAATATATACTCTGTGTGTGTGTGGTATGTTCACACAAAACAATGTGTGAATTATTAGTGGGCCAACTTAACCAGAACAATGTGAGACATAGTGTCTCTTTTATCATATACTGAAATTACACTATATATTGTGGAGCATTCTTTTCATTGTATCTGTGAATGAGCAAAAATAAAAGCAATGTGCCTTAGTATGTCTAATCTTATTTAATCAAATGATCATGTAGAATCTAAATGAGTTTTATGTATGTGTATGATACTTACATATTTATTTAAACATATTACCTGTATATGTGTATGTTGAAAAGTCAAGATAATATACTGTAGTAACATATGAGAGTTTTTCTGCAAAGTCATGATTGTACCAAAATCGAGCTTGGTGAACCAGTGAGTTTATTGTAGTTATTTTCAGTAGTCTAGATGTGGGGTTGGACAAAGGCAGGCATGACTCAGAGGCATTTGCATTACTAAAGAGCCTATTCTACCTGGGTGCCAGCTCAGGAAGAGTTGCATTTCTGGAAATATCTGCCTGACTTACAGGCAGCTTGGCAGGTCAGGAGAGTGTTCTCCTCATTAGCCTCGTGGGTGGGGGAGTCCCTTCTCTAAGCAGCTGTTTATTGCTTCTATAAACTTAACCTTGTAAAGGGACCTTGTGAATCTGAGAAGTTTTAGCTCTCTTTTCTATTTTTGGTTGTGAGCCTAGCATTTAATGGGTGAGTGGACCCTGTATCTTACCTGGGCAGCAGGGAGAGCTGGTCTAGGTTGTGGGGCTTATGGGTGAGCCAGCCTCAAGGGTGTGAGAGCATGAGAGCCAGCAGACTGACCATCTCTGATACTTCCAGGCCCAGAACCAGGGTTTTGAATTGACCCACCCCAACATCTACCCTATGGATGAGAGTGCATGAAGAGGCCAGTTCTGCAGACCCAAAACTACAGAAACTCAGTGACACAGGGCAACAGCAGGATATCTGAGAGGAGTTCCAGTATTGACAGAGTAGCAGAAGCCAGAGGCCTTATACCCGACCAAGGAGTCATTGTAATGAACATTTGCAAGTGAAGAAGTATGGAGAGAAGGGAATATTGTGGGACACACTGAGATAAACTGCAGCTTCCACAATGAGATTTTTTTTTTCTGTTGGGAGACTTTGCAAGGATGGAGGGCTAGTCTGAGGGGAGGTGGGATCAGGGTGCAAGATATGAAATTCACATACACTCGCGCATGCACACACACACAGTAAAAAGTAAAAAAAAAAGTTTTAGCTTTCTAGGATTTAGATGATCATTTACTTCCAGAGCTTCATGCTTCCTTCCATTCTCCAGGAGGGAGTGTTTCCGTATACAACAAATAAGTATATCCTTTCTATACATGTCATTGTTTTATAGATATTTAAGGATTTTTACATATATATGCTAATATCTATATATATAAACATATAGAATATATCAGTAATTTTAATTTTTCTTATTCATAGATCACGGAGGTGACATTTTATTACCTTTTTAAAGCCCTCCATGGTTTCTTTGTTTAGAAGTTATTCTAAGGATTATTATTTTTTTGTTTGGTTGGGATTCTTTTTTTTTTTTTTTTTTGGTTTTTCGAGACAGGGTTTCTCTGTGTATCCTTGGCTGTCCTGGACTCACTTTGTAGACCAGGCTGGCCTCGAACTCACAAAGATCCGCCTGCCTCTGCCTCCCAAGTGCTGGGATTAAAGGCGTGCGCCACCACCGCCCGGCGGTTGGGATTCTTTGTAAAATTTTTTCACTAACCTTTGTTTTACTTTATGTGTGTGGTTATTTTCCCTGCATGTATATGTGAGTACCATGTGTATGCAGTGCTTGCAGAGGCTAGAAGAGGATGTCAGATCCTCTGAGACTGGGGTTACAGATATGTGGGTGTTGGGCATTGAACCCAGGTGCTCTGGATGAGCAACCAGTACTCTTCACTGTGGAGTCATCGTTCCAGGCCTGCTTTGGCTCCTTAAAGTATTTTTGTTAACGTCCCATTAATAAAAACATCCCGAACACTTGATTATTCTATACTAATGTGTATGTGTGGTATTTGAGTGAGAAAGACTATGAGGTTTGTCTGTTATAGGTAAGTGCTTTTCAACAAAGATGCCCAATTTTAGACTGGGCAGGTTTTTGGTTTTGTAGAAAGCTATCTCTTACATTGTAGGGCACATTAAATATTTCAGACCTCTTTGATATTTTGCTGTTGTAACCTTAACATATAGCTCAAACATACCCCCGCCCCCACCCCATGCCTTGTTGCCGCAAGGAGAGACAGTGGTGTCCACTGCTGAAAACTGTTCTTACAGGCTATTAGGTTTTCAGGGGGAAAAAAGACTGAGTTTGAAAACCAAACAAATGGGTAAACATTAAATTTTATTAAAAGCAACGTGTTAAACATTTATATTTTAAATGATTGGTTGATTTGTGGTTTTCTTTCATTTTTATGTGTTGGCAGTAGATATAGTTCAAGTTTAAATAATAATTCAGAAAGAATCCCTAGAACTAATTTTGACATATACTGAGTGACTTCAGACCTAGCTAGTCAAAATAATAGGCTTATATTGTGTACTTAAAGCATTTTTTATATATATGGCCTTTGGACAGTTTTTAAAAATACTCTTAAACCTTTAACAATTTCATGAATATATGTAATGTATTCTGAGCCCCTCCACCTCTTATCTCCTTTCCAAGTGCCTCTATACTCTTCTTCCCAACAATTTCCCCTCCTTTCAGGTTTTATTTTTAGAACATTACCCTACTGAATTTAACTAGAGCTATGTGCCTGTGCCTGGGTGTGGAGTTATTTACTAGAACACAGGCAACTTATCAGTGGATACATCTCATTGAAGAAAATACTTTCCCTTACCTGGCAGCTGCCAGCAGTTCCTCAGCTGGGAATGGCACCTCATGAGTTGCTCCCACCCATGTTGTAATGTCAATGGTCTCAGTCTTGTACAGGTCTTGTGAAGACAACCTTAGTTGCTGTGAATTCATGAGTTTAGTAGTCATGTCATGTCCAGAAGACAGCATTTCATAGTTCTCTTCCCCATTCTTAGGCTCTTATATTCCTTCTGCCCCTTCTTCCATTTTCTATGAGCCTTGAGTGTTGGGAGACTCCTACTCAACAATTACTTAATTTCATTACTTCAGCCTACTGGCATTAAATACGGCTCACTGCAAAATGACCTTTCTCTGGCTAAGGCACTAATTTATGGAGAGAATTGGGCTAAATTGAAAGGCGAAGTGCTTTAGATCCCTCTGGCTCCAGCAGTCTCTACTTGGTGCTGTGTAGGGGAGGGGCAGGTGAGAGCCCAGTTTCTCTAAATTATCTGAGGGTCTCTGTGGCCTCAGAGTCTGGTGTGTTTCTTGTCTCTTGCAGGAAAAGAGCTTATTATATATTATCTTGACTTCTATCTCACCAAGTTTTAGTGATGAAGCTTCTTCCTCACTTCCCTTTATTTCGTGTGGTATTTTGCCTGTACTTGTGTCTGCACCATGTATGTGCAATGTCTGTGGAGGCCAGAAGATAACCTGGACTGGAGTTACAGATGGCTGTGAGACACTATTTGGATGCTGGGAATTGAATCCAGGTCCTCCGGAATACCTACAAGTCTTCTTTGGCCATCTTAAAAAACAAAACAAAACAAAACAAAACAAAAAACCAAACCATTTTGTTTGAGGAGAGCCAATTCTTAGAAAAAGATCAATTATTAGAGACTTAGGGCATGCCTTGGATATTCAAATTATCCAGTCCCCAGCCTTACTGTCTTTATCTTCCTATATAACCAGGAACAGTATGGCAAACAAATATTCTTTGCCATACTGCTAGACACCAGCCCTCTACTCAAAGGTCATTGAAAGTATGGAGATACGCCAGTCGGAATCTATTTATATTGCCCTGCCTGTCTCCCCACACTCTAAGAAAGGCCTTTGCTTAAGCTTTCCTTATGCTCTTGTCTTATTCCTCTTAACACAAACCTAACTGCAACCCTCTATTGCAGTGCTTCTCAAGCAATGCTGTGACCCTTTAACACAGTTCCTCATGCTGTAGTGACCCCAACCATAAAATTATTTTTGTTGCTACTCCATAACTAATTTTGCTACTGTTATGAATTGCAAGGTGATCCCTGTGAAAGAGTGGTTTGACACCAAATAATAAATACATGTTAAAAATTGACAATTATGCTATGACAACAAATTTAAAAATCCCCAAATACAATAATTTTAATCAAATTGTTTTCTTTCACATCACACAGACCAGAGGGAGAGCACTCAGGGTCCCCCTGTATCTTCAGTGTGTGACTTTAGTCTGGGGGTAATCTTGGTTACTCCTTTCCAGTCAGCCAAACACAAGAAGGAAGAAGAATCAGGAACATATACTAGTCCTGGAAATTGGAAGTGGTATACCTCATGTCCACTGGAAATACCTGAAAAATGTAGTTTGTAGCTGGGCAACCATTTTTAAACTTGGACATTCTTTATTATGGAATGTGCAGAGTTAATATTGATGGACAGCTAGTACTTCCTAAGGTACACATATGTAACATCTAAAGGACATAGTTTTCCCTAATAACTCCAATTCCACGGTGTTGGTAAAACCTCAGGTTCAATACAGCAGAACACTATGCACACACTATGCGTCACTCGCTTTTGTGTTTAGCACATACTTATTAAAAATCTAACTGTAGGACTATTGCTGTACTCAGTGACAAGACTGTTTATTGTTTAACATGTGTTCATATTTATGACTAATCCACATAGTTCAGCCTGATATCTAATATTAATAAAGATGATGCTTTTTAGATTTCCACTTCCTTTTGTTTGTTCTTTTTTTTGCTGTGACATAAAAGATTAGACTATATGAAAACCAGCAAAAATGTTGGTATGTTTGAGTTCTGTGGGATCAATATTTAGCTACTTGTCTTTTGAAAAATTTATGCATGTAGTTCAGAATAAAAATTATATAAAGATAGTTATCAAGAGATTATAATGCGCTGAGGAAATACATTTTTTTTCTAAATTTAAACTCAGTTGCGAATTAGATACCAGTCCCTTAAAGTCCGGTCCCTCATTGTTAGTAACACTCTTCACTTATGTTTCATAGATGACACCTACATTCTCATATGTGATGAATTTAAAAATGTGCACGAAAACATTTCTAAATGCTAAACTAATTACTTAAAAATAAAAAAAATGTCTTCTAAAGTTTGAGAACTGTTTGTGTAGGTCTTTTTAATGAGTTTCAAAATAGAACTTAATTTGTAACATGAAGTATCTCTTTTGGGTTAAATTAAATGTGTTGAGTTCATGAGATCTGTGCTAGTTGCCATTGATATGAATGTTCTCCCCATTTTACACATTTTATGCAATCAGGGTGATATTAAGAATATTTTCATGAATATTCTGCTCTATAAAGATGGCAGTACATCTGAGGCTGAAGTTAGGAGCTGTATGAAAGATTAATGATACTGTGCAGAAAAATGCCATGCATGGAAATGATAAACTGCCTATTTTGTTTTTAGTAGTCATTGTAACCAGAACCACTTTTTCGGTTTAAAAACAAACAAATAGCCATTCTATTTTCAGTATAATAGTCATTCATGCTAATTAAAATAATGAAATTAAGAAACGTGCTCTTTTTATTTCATTCTTTTTGATGTACTTATAAAGATACATATTAATTTTTATTTCAAATTGTCATTCTATCCTTTTTTTTTTTTTTTTTTTTGGTTTTTCGAGACAGGGTTTCCCTGTGTAACAACCCTGGCTGTCCTGGATTTGCTTTGTAGACCAGGCTGGCCTCGAACTCACAGAGATCCGCCTGCCTCTGCCTCCCAAGTGCTGGGATTAAAGGCGTGCGCCACCACCCCCGGCGTCGTTCTATCCTTATTAGCTCTCATTCTCCATAGTATTCTTGGGGCTGCAGATTCTGACCATTTGAATTTTCTTGGCTTAAAGCCAACAAAAAGATAATTGTAGTTTATTTAAATTCTTTGTATGTTAGTGATGTTAAACTTTTGTTCTGATTTGTCATTTATATGCCTTTCTATTTAACATAATTTTCAATATTTAGGATTTTAAAGTATTTCATGTAACAAAAATATATATAAAACCCTCTGTTCATGTTTTCTTATCTCTAGAAAGTTCTCCATATATTGGGAAGATTTGTATTCTTTGTTTCATTAAATATATTTAATATTTAACATAAATAGTTGGAATTAATTTGGTTTAAGTTCAGATAGAGATAACTCTTCTCAATGTAGTTAATGAGGTTTTTTGAGCCAATTATTAGTTTTCTTTTTTCTTTTTGTTTTATTTACTTATCCATCCATCCATCCATCCATCCACCCATCTATTTATTTATTTGTTTGTTTGTTTGTTTGTTTATTTATTTGAGACAGAGTTTCCCTTTGTAGCTTTGGCTGTCCTAGAAGTAGCTCTGTACATCAGGCTGGCCTCGAACTCAGAGATCTGCCTGCCTCGCTTCCCAAGTGCTGGGATTGAAGGCATGTGCCATTACCACCCAACTTGATTCGTTTTCTTATTTAATTATAGTTTTAACATAGCCCAGAGTTTTTGTATATCTGATACATATATTAGATTGTGGCCTAATAAGACTGTATTCCATAATGATTTAAAAGGAAATGGTGGATACGTGAGGAGTTTTATATTCTTTATGTTTTTTAATATATTTTTTATATAGGTGTTCTGGCTTCAAATGTACTCACTATTTGAATATTATATTCTAAGTTGCATTCAGTATTATAAAAAATTCAGAATATTTTTCTTATTATAATTGGATATCATGTTTGTTAGTACCAGTTTCTACTTGGAGTCTAAGTGAAACATTAAAAGCGTTATTGAGTTGATAGTAAATTTAGCAATTTCCTTTTCTTAAGAGTTGGATATAAAAGCTTTTGGTTTATTTAAATGTCTTATGTACTTCTTTGTTCTAAATAAAGTACAGGTTATAAAAGTTGTGTAAGTTAAATTTAAAAGTATTGGCAGAATCTGACTTATTTCTTCCTTTTTTCAAGGGAAAAATTTATACACAAATGAATATGTGGCGATTAAACTGGTAAGTTCATACTGATTATTCTACAATTACTTATTTTTAATTATTGGCTTATTAATTTTTGATCTTCGTGTTTATAACTTGGGTGTCCATTCAAAAGGAAGAATGCATGCATGACTGGTACAAAAGCCCCAGCCTCCTCATGTCTGAAGCATGTGATGTTGTGCAGAGTGTTAGTGCTTTCTCTGTCATGAACACTGTCTTTACTTTGGCAGCATCATGGATGTGAAGTTTCATAGGCTGGCAATATTTTTAATTTAAAAAGTATTTTCCAGTGGATAAAAGCAAAATTTCTCCTTCTGATTCAAACATTTAGACAAAACATATATGTCTTCAGCATTCAGGATCATATTTTAACACACTTGCAGTTATCCTCTGAAGGTTTTTTCTATTGGTGTTTCATAAATATGGTGAAGCTGGTTGTTGATAGCTTTCAGTGATTCATAAGTCTATATGAGTGTGGACAGTAACAAGGAAAGCTAACTGTCATAGGAATATTCCAAAGTTTCATGTGCTCACTGTGACAGGTACAAAGTAGATTCTTTGGAAGAATTTGTATTCAAGAATTATTTTTATTCATTTATCTTATTCGTTCGTTCATTCATTGAGACAGTGTCTCTCTATTTAGATCTGGCTGTTCTAGAACTCACTTTGTAGACTAGGCTGGCCTTGAAATCCTTACACAAACCCACCTCCTGCCTTTCAAGTGCTGGGATTAAAGGCGTGTTGCCCCTACTTGGTGCTAGGAACAAGGCATATTTTTATAAGGCATATTTTCTTTTCCTAGTTGTCAGTTGGGTTTTCCCTGAGGTCCAGAGGTCCAGGTTGGCTTGGTGTTCTCATCCTCCTCACCCTTGTCACCCTTGTCTCAGACAGTGTGACCTATGGTATTGGGGTGATATGAGTCAGGCTGTTAGAGAAAGAGGTAGTGGGAGGAAAGAAAGAAAGAAAGAAAGAAAGAAAGAAAGAAAGAAAGAAAGAA
>CAJQZJ010004801.1:25537-92389 GCA_907164525.1 Lophiomys imhausi
AAGAAAGAAAGAAAGAAAGAAAGAAAGAAAGAAAGAAAGAAAGAAAGCTTTTGAACTTCAGTGGAAATTCCCTACTGCTTGAAGTGTGTTTGTGAGGGTAGGCCCGTAAATGAAGATCTGCAGTCAGCTGTGACACACTGAGACTCATGGGATAGACACTGGGCTTTCCAGATGAGTTCTCCCTGGCTTCAAGGTCTAGTCTTTGACTTCATAATATAAAGTCTGCTTAGGCTATGTCAAGATTATTACTGTTGTTTTTTAATTGGATTTGTGGTAATCAATCATGAGTTAGTTAATAAAATCAAGCTAAGAGTTATCAAAATTGAGAAAATAATTTCTTGTTTTTTGATAGATATTTTGTAATATTGAGGTTCTAAGTGCCCAAATTAGTATAAATATTGTTTTATTTTAAAAATACCAGTTCACTTTCCATTCTTCAGCAGCAATCAGTTGTTCATAGCATCAACTAGGGAGAATGTCTTATGCATCCTTCCCCTTCATGTGCTGGAATGTTGATGGGCTAGGGCTTATGCAGGGAGCCTTAGCTGTTCTGAGTCCATGAGTGCAGTGACCATGTCATGTCCAGAAGACAGCACTTTCAGCTACTCCTTCCATCCTCTAACTCTTGAATCCTGTCTGTCTCAGGGATGGAGGGGAGGGTGGTGGGGTTGATATAGATGTCCCGTTTAGGGCTGAACACTCAGTAGTCACTTATTCCAGCACTTTGACCATTATAAATGAATCCCCACATTAAATACTTTAAAAGGCTACATAGAAAGCCGACTTAAAGCAGACAAAGGAAGTTAGTATATAGGAATCACAGAAGAGAGACTCAGCATACAGGAACTATACAATATTTCAATGGGCATTCTGGTTTTGTTGGAACTGTTCTTTTTCCCCCATGTTCTAGCCAATTGTATGGCATTGGAGTTGGAAGTGCTGTGCCAGGATAGAAGTGGGTGGTGGTCTGTGTTAGTGATGAAGCAGCTACAGTGAGCAGGCCTGTGTGCCGAGGGTGTATCCTGTGTAAAAGACAGGGGCCACTGTCAGATTGACTGCTCCCTGTCCAGTTAATTCATTAGCTATGACCCCTAAGCCCTGTTATTTTCAGATTTAGAACTTGTTTGTTCTGTCCCTACCAGTGGTTCCTTAGTAAATATAAATCATGTCATCTTCCAGCCTTTTTATATACATTATATATAATACTTTTATTTCAGTCTATTTGTATATTTCTTTTCTGCCCTTTTCTGGGGAGATATAGGACAGGGTACCTTTCCTTTAATCTGTGATTTTAGGCAGGGTTTCTTATAGTCCCGGCTGTCCTTGGGTTTGTCATGCATCTGAAAATGATCTTGATCTCTGGATCCTCCTGGCCTTTTCAAGTGCTAGGATTACAGTTGTGCACCTCCACACCCAGCCTTTGTCAGTTTCTTTTTGAGTATAGTATTATTGGATAACTATCCTACAATCAACACACCAAAAGGATCAGGAACATAGACTTTGTTACCTATCAATGGGACAATTTGCCCTAGGGGTGCTACCATGTAGGCCCCCAGTGCAGGAGGAAGCTCTTAGCCCTCATATGACTATTGAGCTGAGAGGGACTGATATGTAGAGACACTCCACATTGGAGGAGTGGTATGGGTGGGAGAGGGAGGAAAGGGAGGGAGGGTGGAACCGGGAGGGGTGGAAAGAGGGCACTATGATGGAGATGTAACTTGAAGTAATAAATAAATATTAAAAAATTATTATTACTCATAGTTTAGGGTAATTGGGAACTTTTTCTTCTGTATTTTGAGGTAAGTATGACCTATAGCCATATTCTCCCTATATTTATTGGAAGGTCAGAAAATGTTTATATTTTAGTCCTTAGTTTGCTGTTTTTCTTGTGTGTGTGTGGTTTGTTCTGTTTATTGTATCTGAGTGCAGTAGGTGAGGTGTCATTTTGTTTAGAATCAGTCATAAAGATAGTCACTTGAAAATTATGTTTGTATATTTTTAGACAAATAAAGGCACTGTGTGATATTTTGAGAGCAGGTGTTAGTGGCTACTTGCAGTTCTGTCACAGCTTATAAGATGTTCATATTTGTCTGTTATTACCCTACTTCAGACTGGTGCCTTATCTAGGTGTTTCCAGTCACATAGTAACTGGTTGCTCATGACTACTGAAAAATGTCATCCTTTGGTAATGTGACTTTAGCTGCAAGGTGGTATAGTAACATTGTATTGTTGCTGTTGAAGTACTGGAATCAAGCTGAAATCACTAATCTAAGTCAGGACTAGTTCCCTTTCTTTTTACCTGGAGAATATCAATGATTAGGTATATATTTAACTTCAGTTGTGATGGTGTAAGTGAATATTGTTTCACATCTTAAGATTGTATATTTTTAGATCATTAACCAAAATTCATAGACAATGTAGTGCTATGTAGAAGGCACTATTTTATTAGTTTATACATTAAGTTTTATATTACACACACATACACACACAGACTCGATGCACCTATACCTATATGGAGAGAAGGAGGGAATCATAAAAAGTTTTAGTTCCATTATACAGATGAGGAACTGCAGCATACAGAAAAAGTAGTTAACTTTCCAAACTGTCACACAGCTAGTGAAGTAGGAATCGAAGGTTTAAACCTAGCATATTTGGTTTCAATATCTGTGCCTTTAATTACTGCTCTGTATTGCTCCTCAAGATTTAAGCTTACTGTTTTCTATAAATAATCCTTATGATTCTAAGTTTTTAGTGAGTATGTACACACACACACACACACACACACAAATATATGTATACACACACACACACATACATACATGGTTGTATCTGGGCTTTGCTTGTTGTCATTACTGCCCTCCTCACATCCAGTGCCTATTAGGCCTTCTCATCATATTGTCCAGATGTCTAATGATGTATAGTTTCTACTTTCCCCTTATCCCCTTATAATGCATCTTTATAGTTTTTTCTGTTAACCTTTTACTTCCCTGAGTGTGTTGGGGTGTATGTGTGTGTGTGTATTTTGTTGCACAAAACCATATTTTTAATTTAATTCTTATTTTTTAAAATTCTGTTGTTTCTTCTGGTACTATTCTGGTCAAATACTTTACAGATGGTATCAATTTATTGAACATTGAGCACAATGTTGATTTTTATATGAATCTAGAGACAGAGATACTCAGAATATTATTGTGTATATGAATTGATACTATAATTTAAAACATTTGGAATTATAACCTAGTGATTGTCTTATAACTGAAATGCCTTTTGTTTATTCAATTGTTTGCCTAGGAGCCCATGAAATCCAGAGCACCACAGCTGCATTTGGAATACAGATTCTATAAGCAGTTAGGATCTGGAGGTAAGTTATATGAGTTTTAAATTTTGTAATAACAGAGATCATCATAACAATAATTTTTTAGTTTCAAGAAATAATATTTTAAATTTAATTACAGAATAATTCCTTTAATTTTTTTTCAATCGAGGCTGAAGACATGCTTCAGTGGTTAAGAGTTCTTCCTGCTCTTTCAGAGGATGAGAGTTTCTAGCACACATGTCAGGAGGCGAGTGTCCATCTGCAACTCCAGCTCCAGATGATGTCCATTGTGGTGTACATGTGCAGGATGGGGGGACTTGTTGCAGTTGGTTCTCTGTCTCCACCTTGTGTGTCCTGGGATCTAAACTCAGGTTGTTAGGCTTGGTGACAAATGACTCAACTGCTGATCTACCTCATTGACCCAGGAAGAGTCATCTTATAACTGTGCCTACTGGAATTCTCTTACTTAATATCCTAAAAAAAAAAAAAAAAAGAATGTGATGGTCATATGAGTAGAGAACATTGTGACAAACTTAATTTTATCATACACATAGCATCCATAGTGTTGGTCTTTTCAATAGTATTAGTGCTGTGATGATGGTGTAAAAATGGCTCCATAAGTATATTCACATGGTGATCCCTGGAGCCCATAGTAACAGGGCAGACATGTGAGATGGCGCCATTTGGATAAGCCCTAAATGCAAATGCAAGAGTCCTTACTAGAAAGGCAGAAAAATTTGAGATACACAGAAAAGGAAAAGACAGTATGCCCGTGGGGCATTGATTGGAGTTACGGGAATGAACTAGAGAATGCCTGTAGCTCTAAAATCCTGGCAGAGGCTCCTGGGTTCTCTCTTAGAGCCTGTAAAGAGAGGGTAGCCCTGCCTTGAGTCAGCCTCATGAAACTGGCCTCTATGGTTTAATACAATCAGTTTTTGTTATTTTAAGCCATCAGATTTGTAGAAACTTCTTAACAGTAGGTAACACAAGTGTATTTTTATAGAAGTTCCTAAATCTTAGTGAGAATAGAGATTTTGCCTTTGACAAAATAAAAATTTTCTATTTATGTGTTATATTGTGAACATAGAAGATTTTCAGAGTGTGACTTTTGTGTATTCCTTCCTATTCTAATTATAATTATTTTACTTGTACAGTTTTTCTATAGTAGAGTATATTGTTTCACCAGATTTAATCTTGATCTGTATTTTTTGAATATTTATTTATTACTTCAGGTTACATCTTCATGACAGTGCCCCCTTTCCACCCTTTCCAGTCCTGCCCTCCCACTCTCTACTCCCTTTCCCTTCCATCCTACTCCTCTGGAGTGGAGTGTCCCTACATAACAGTCCCCCGCCCCAGTTCAGCAGTCCTATGAGGGCCAAGAGCCTCCTCATACACTGGGGGCCTACAAGGCAGCACCACTAGGGCAAAGTGTCTCATTGACAGGAAAAAAAGTCTATGTTCCTGTTCCCTTTGGTGCATTGCTTGTAATATAGTTATCCTGTACTATATGGCTAAAATCTGACTATAAATGAATAGAAGCCATGTGCATCCTTCTGAGTCTGGGTTAGCTCATTCAGGATGAGCTTCTCTAGTTCCATCCATTTGGCTGCAAATTGCATAATTTCCTTGTTTCTGATAGCTGAGTAGTATTCCATTGTGTAGATGTGCCATAGTTTTTTAATCCATTCTTCAGTTGAGGGACATATGGGTTGTTTCCAATTCCTAGCTATTACAAATAAGGCTGCTATGAACATAGATGAGGAAACTTCCTTGTGATTTAGTGAGGAATCATTTGGATGTATACCCAGAAGTGGTATGGCTGGGTCTTGAGGCAGAGCTATTCCGATTTCTAAGATATCACCAGACTGACCTCCATAGTGGTTGCACAAGCCTGCACTCCCACCAGCATGGAGGAGGGTTCCCTTTTCTCCACACCTTCGCCAGCATGTGCTGTCATTTGAGCTTTTGATCTTAGTCATTTTGACAGGTGTGAGATGTAATCTCAGAGTTGTCTTAAGTTGCATTTCTCTGATGATTAAGGATGCTGAGCATTTCTTCAAGTGTCTCTCATCCATTAGGGATTCCTCCTTTGATTGATCTGTATTTTTATAAGTATATTTACATTCTAGTTGGTAGAGCTGTCCATTTCTACAAATGATACAGTTTGTATTTTTCCCACTAAGACCATATGTTAACAAATATTCCTTGAAGTGTTAATAAACTTGAAAATTTGTATTAATGAATATATTACAGATTTTGCTGGGCGTGGTGGCGCATGCCTTTAATCCTAGCACTCGGGAGGCAGAGGCAGGTGGATCTCTGTGAGTTCGAGGCCAGCCTGGTCTACAAAGTGAGTCCAGGACAGCCAGGGCAACAAAGAGAAATGCTGTCTTGAAAAAAAAAAAAAAAACTAAAAGAAAAAACAAAACAAAACAAAAAAGAATATATTACAGCCGGGTGGTGGTGGCGCACGCCTTTAGTCCCAGCACTTGGGAGGCAGAGGCAGGCGGATCTTTGTGAGTTCGAGGCCAGACTGGTCTACAAAGTGAGTCCAGGACAGCCAGGGCTACACAGAGAAACCCTGTTTTGAAAAACCAAAAAAAGAAAAAGAATATATTACAGATTTTTATGTAGTGTCCTCTATTTTTTTCTGAGTAGTTTTTGTTAGAAGTCTATTTTGTCAGAAATTAAGATAGCTTCACCTGCTTGCTTTGATCCATTTGCTTCGAATACTTTTTCCCATCCTTTTACCCTGAGGTAATGTCTGTCCTTGATGTTAAGGTGTGTTTCTTGGAGGCAGCAGAAAAATGGATCCTGTTTTTAATCTAATCTGTTAGTCTGTCTTTTCCTTGGGAAATTGAGAGTTAATTATTAATTACTAGTATTTATTAATTCTTGTTATTTTGTTGTGGTAGTGTGGGTTTTTTTTTTTTTAATCCCTCTTGATTAATAACTGTTCTAGAATTCCTCTTCAGACCGAAGTGCATTCTGGTGTCAGAATTGCTTAAATTTGTTTTTATTGTGAAGTATTTTCCTTTTTCTGTTGATTGTGATTGATAGTTCTGCTAAGTATAGTAGTCTGGACTGGTATTTGTGGTCTTTCAGAGTTTACAGAACATCAGTTCAGGCTCACCTGGCTTTCAGAGTGTGCATTGAAAAGTCAGGTGTTACTCTCAGGGGCCTGCCTTCACAATGTGACTTGGTTTTCTCTTAGAGTCTTTAATGTGCTTTCTTTGTTTTGTCCATTTAGTGTTGGAGTATTACATGTTGTGGGGAGCTTGATTTCTGGTCATGTCTGTTTGGTGTTTTGTATCTCTTTCTTTAGGTTGGGGGAATTTTCTTTTGTGATTTTGTTAGATATTTTCTGTGCCTTTGACCTGTTTTTTTTGTTTTTGTTTCCCTCCTGCTGCTATACTTATTACATTATCGTAGGCTTTGTCTTTTCATAGTGTCCCAGATTTTCTGGGTGTTTTGTGCCTGTGTTTTTGTTTGTTTGTTTCTTTTTTAGATTTAACATTTTCTTTGAGCTATCTTTTTTTTTTTTAAACTGTCTTCAATATCTGAAATTCTCTCTTCCATGTCTCTTAATTGCTTAGTGAGGCTTACCTCTGGGGTTTTTGTTTAGCTTCCTGTGTGTTTCATTTCCAATTACATTTCATTTGTCAAGTTCTGCTGTTATGCCTTGAGTTTTTTTCTTTATCCCATTCATTTCTTTGTGTTTTCATGGTCTTCATTGAGGCATTTATTCATATCCTCTTTAATATCATTGAATATATTCTTTCTTTCTACTGGCCACTGTCTGGTTGTCTTAAGCTTACCATTACTTGAATGAGGCTATTATTTTCAAATCTGTAGTTTTATACATGAAATGCTGTCTTTCCCAGTGAATGCCCTAGTGACTGTACATTTCTTGTGACCAGTTGGCTCCTCTCTAGAAGAGAGACTTTATGTTATATCACATTATTAATCTATAACTTTCAATATTTTGAATATTCACATGGGAAACATTTTTTTTTCCCAAGTGAGTGACTTGGCTTTTTGAGGTTCTTTGAATTATGTAGATCTAAACAATAATTTGGTGATAGCAACAGTGGCTGTTCCTAAAATTATAACTTCATAGTATTGTCTTCTAAGAAGTTAGAAAAACCTCCCTTCCTTCTTCCTGCTGCTCCCTCTGCCGTCTTGTTCTGTGCCTTGTGAAGAATTCAGGACTTGGCTATTCTTTACATGTTTCCATCTGGTTATCAACACTTCTACTTATATCATCTTTTAAAAACTATTTAGCTCTGTTTGCTGTGAAATGAACGTGGACGATTCTATAATGTATGGGGATTTTAATTATACTTTTTGAGAAGAGTTTTGGTTATTGTGTAAACACGGTAAACATCATTGATATCTAAAATTCATGTTTTTCTTAGTTTCCTGATTTAGTTTCATGTTTTTCAGAATAATGTTTGAACTTAAGAAATTATTCACGTAAAGTAAAAAATGCCTATGATTCTAACACTCAGAAATCTGAGGCAAGATAATCAAGAATTTGAACTAATCCTGGACAGTATGTGAGATATGCTCACAAAACAACAACAAGAATTTTAAGAAAGTCTGCTTTCTCTCCTCTCTCATACTTAAACACAGTGCTGCTGTAATGACAGGACTTACAGTACCAAGTTTCTTTTTTTTACCCCTTTGAATAGCAAACTTTATTATTAATCTACCATTGATTGACATTAAAACACAACAGCCCCCTCCCCCAATAAGCAAGTTGAAAAACATTTAGCAAAAAGAACCAATTCTAGGGAGTCAGAAATTCTGTGATGTGGTGCTATCTATGCTGTGGAAACCAGACGAAAGTGTGAGCCTCCCCAAGGCCTCCAAAGGTTTGGGGAGCCCTGGGTTACCATTTCTGGTAGGACTCCTGAGATTCTGCCTGGTTATCCATCTTTGTGGGTAATGCCGAGATGGCTTCCTGTAGCATGTGGTCCTGTGCTCTCTATGCCTCAGTGGCGCTCTGGGGCCCTTGGACAGCTGCTTGAACTTCATCTTGTTCCTTCAAAAAAGGAACCAATGTCCTTTATAGTTAGTTTGAATCTGTCAGCCAGGGCCTTGGGAGGGTTGGGGTTACTCTTGAAGTGTTTTTCCAGCACCTGATGCTGCTTACAGATGAATCCAGGGTGTTGATCCCAGCATGACAAACTTGGAGTTGTCTCCTTGGCGGCAATGTTCTTGAGTTCAGTTTCATTACCAAGTTTCTTAAGGTGGGACATCCCAGACATTTCAGGCTGAAGGTCCTTTTATGTCTTTAAGGTTTTTGAGGATCTCAGAGACCTTTTGTTGTGGATTGGATCAACTGATATATACCATAGCAGAAATTCAAGTGAATATTAAAAAGTTCCCAAATTGTCATTTAAAATAATAATCCAAGCATTAAAAAAAAATAAAATCAAACTTTACTTTTCAATATAAATGAATGAGCATGCCACTGTTTTAAGTGTTTTGCAGATGTTTTAAGTTTCCAGTTTAATTAATATAAGGCAGCCAGCTTCTCATATCTTCAGTTCATCATGATAGCACATGTCCAGGAAAACTTTTACTATTAACTCAGGGTAGGATCTTTCTGACTGTCTAAGTTTTTCTATAGTCTATAGAAATACAAGGCTGACGCTCAGTAGATGAGGTTGTAGAGAGATAAAATACTCTACATGATGCTCAGTGATAAAACTTCAGTACAGGTGTAACTGAGCTACCATGTGAACAGCATGGAATGGGTTTAAAAGTTTAATCAGAAATATTTAGTGTATTTCTAGAAAAAATAAATTTACTGTTAAAGTACTTAAAGCTAAAAAATTAAAATATTGTTTATTGTTTTTCTAGGGGAAAGTCTTAGCATTTAAAATGATGGAATTATTAAGTGACTTTTTCTTTTTCCCTAGATGGTATACCTCAAGTTTACTATTTTGGCCCTTGTGGTAAATACAATGCTATGGTGCTGGAGCTGCTAGGACCTAGTTTGGAAGATTTGTTTGACCTCTGTGATAGAACATTTTCTCTTAAGACAGTCCTCATGATAGCTATACAGTTGGTAAGTAAACCAGGTGTGGAAGCTGCTTGCACAGCCACATAGTTCTTTGGTCACAAGTTCCCTTCCCTCCATCTCTTTCCCCCTCCTTCCCTCTCTTGCTCCATTCCTCAGTCTGTCTGTCCTTCTATATATCTTGATTTTTTTTTTTTTTTTGAGACAGTGTCTCATGTAACCAAGGTTGGTCTCTAACTGCCTATGTAGTGTATGCTGCTCTTAAAGTACTGATCCTCCTGCCTCTGCTTCCTGACTGCTGGTGTTACAGGTGTCCACTGTCATATGTAGTTTTCATAGATATAAATTCCATTAAAGTTATTTGACCCTTTCACCCATATAATAAAAATTGTTTTCCCTTTTTATATTGTGTTTCTAGTATGCATTTTCAAGTGCGTTTTAGTTGTAACTAAATTAATATTTTAATTGCTTTAAGGACAGAATGCTCACTTCAAAGGTTAAAGTTTTTCTAACACTCTTGTATAAGATGAAGACTTTGAACCCTCAAAAACAGAGTTCTTAGTCTTGGAAATTGACATTAATGACTTAATAAAAGAAGAAACAGGTAATGAGAGGTATACCTTAGTATTTAAATTTTAGGGTACCTGTGAGAAAACAATTGAGGTGATTTTTACACAATTTTGACATAAATGCCAATAAGTATGCTGTGGAAGTTTGACATTGCTTTTTATTGACTTTGCCATTAATTCTGCTTCTACAGATTTATATTGGAAATATTTAGATAACTTATAGTCTTATGTACATATGTAGATAAAATTGTAAAATAATGAGAAACACCTTATGGTGTAGATGGATAAATTATGAATAGTCACAAAGTAATATACAGCTATTAAAAATTGCATTAAAATGTTTTTGTGACCTTGAAAATACTTAAGATATTGTTAATTAAGGCATGGGTCATAAGGATGTGAGCCACAGTTTGTTAATAAACAGACTAAAATGACCAACATGACTATATGTTGACATGGCATTGTTAACCAAGATTGACACAAATGGAACAATTACTTTATATCTAATGTTCTGTTTAGTTGCTTTGTATGGTAAACATTATTTGAGAACCTGAAAAGTGGTTAATATAATTATACTGTGTTATTATTATAGTTGGAATTGAAAATTTTCTATTTTGAAGATTTTAAAGTGATACCTGGGGGAAAAATACTGAATGATGTTAAGGTTTTGATGCTAGTTTTTTTTTTTGTTTGTTTGTTTGTTTGTTTTTTCGAGACAGGGTTTCTCTGTGTAGCTCTGGCTGTCCTGGACTTGCTTTGTAGACCAGGCTGGCCTCAAACTCACAGAGATCCGCCTGCCTCTGCCTCCCGAGTGCTGGGATTAAAGGCGTGCGCCACCACTGCCTGGCTGATGCTAGTTTTTTTTAAACAGGTAAAATTATATTCTTAAGTTTTTTGATTAGAAAAATTGCCTGATTATTGAACTGAGGAAGAATAATGTTAATTTATGAGTGTGTCTTTAGTTTTGAGTTTGAGGGTTTTTGTTGTTGTTGTTTTTTTGAAACAGGGTCTCTGTGTAGCTCTGGCTATCCTGTAACTCATTCTGTAGACCACGTTCGCCTTGAACTCAGAGATCCGCCTGCCTCTACCTCCCGAGTGCTGGGATTAAAGGCGTGCGCCACCAAGCTTGGCTGAGTTTGAGATTTTTATTTTTAATTTTTAAAGTTTTTCATCTTTGTAATCTAGCATCTTCTGAAAATGGTGATTAAATTTGACATACTGATAGGAAATGCATTCCTAAAATTCAGACACTTTTATCTGTCTGTGACTGTAACAGCAAAAGCAAACATTTTAAGTTTCAAATGAGTGTGTGTATGTTCTTTGAGGCACTAAAGACTGACATTGTGTTAAATTTAAAGGGTTGAAAAAGTTTCTAATTGTATTGTTTATTATGTTATTTTTATTGTGAAAGTTCTGTCTTGTTTTTAGCATGATTTTGTTTGCTAGTGGAATCTAAAATAAAAATTCTTTTTTCTTTTCCTACTAAGATTTCTCGCATGGAATATGTCCATTCAAAGAACTTGATATATAGAGATGTGAAGCCGGAGAACTTCTTAATAGGGCGGCCAGGAAACAAAGCCCAGCAAGTCATTCATATCATAGATTTTGGTTTAGCAAAGGAGTACATTGATCCAGAGACAAAGAAACACATACCATACAGAGAACACAAAAGCCTTACAGGAACAGCCAGATACATGAGCATAAACACACATCTAGGAAAAGGTATGTGAACATGTTATAAGTGTGTAAGCTTGGATTCTGCAGCTTTGTCAATGGTGTAATTTTTTTACTATTGTGATTCAGTGTTTGCAAATTAAAACAGCACATATTGTAATTTTCATTCACCATCTACCTACAGTTTTATTTCCTTTATATTTTGACAATACTGTGAAAATAAGGTCCTGTATAGGGTAAATGTTTCCTATGATATCTTGGAATGTCCAGCTTTGATACAATTGATGGATCATTTTGAGTATTTCTAATAAATAATATGAGGTAATGTCCAATTTTAACTGCATTCAGTGCATGTGAATATTTTTTATTGAGGTTGTAGCTCTCTTACATAGCTAGCCTGGTTAGAAGCAGTTTGGCTAATTAGGTATAAAGCTAAAAACATTGACTGTAAAGGCAGGCAGAGCTGGCTTCTAATGCTAAGTATTTTTCCTAGGGGTATGACTTTGGACAAGTTCGAATTTTAAAAATATATTTTCTATATGTATAAAGAGTAAAATATCAGCCATACAGTATTTTCTTAAGTTTTTTTTTTTTGGGGGGGGGTGTCAGGATCTAATTGGAACAATGTATTATTTGTTGCATAACTTTAGTCTTTTTTTTGTTTTTTTTTTAAACCAAGGCCTGTCCTTTAGGTCTTAATAATTTTTAGGAGCAAAGAGAATTTTTTAGAGTGTTCTCAGTTTGGGTTTTTTATTTTTTCATGATTAGATATTGGTATGCACGTTTAATACAAGTCATGAGAAAGCAAAGAAGTCTTGTGTTTTCGTACTGTGTCAGGAGTCAATTGGTATAATTAGTTCCAGCTGGATCTATTCACTTAATTAGATGATGTCTGCTGTCGCATCCCCCTCGACCAGCAAGGAAGACGCAACTCGCAAAAGCTCTTCTCCAGCAGTTTATTCAGGTCCCTTGAAAACAGTCTTCCGAATGCCAGGGCAGACCCAACCCACAGGCTAAATACTATATGAACAGCCAATCAAGTAAAGCCACGTGGTGCTATCTTAGAGGCCCACGTATGCGGAATCAAGCCAGATCAGCGGTCTTAACCAAATATGGACTTGTTTACCACCGAGAGCGCTCACCATCGGGCTGGTGGAAGGCGGAAACCGGCGCCATCTTTAGGGCGCGGCACGTCGCAGCTCTCTACAGTTCCTCCTTTTTTATTTTTTCTAAAGTTGGTAGAAGTCCCTGGAAAGGCTTCGTAATCCCCATATCTGGGGATCTCACGGTGGGCCTGAGCCTGTAGGAGGGCGGTGCTCAAACTCTTACCCATCTCTGGGTCAGCCTCCCCACTCGGGTCTGCCCTGTCTTAGGTGGCCGAGACTTACCCATCAACTCCGTCATTGACTTGCCAGACCCTAATACCCGTGGAACGAATACCTCAGTGGGCAGGGACTATGCTCAGTGAAGATTTAAGGCTTCATGGCAGCGAGCCATGCCTGAGGGGACTGGCCCGCCTCAATGGCGACAAGGGCCTGTATAATCATGGCTGCATTACGCTTCTGTGTGGCTCTCATCTTGTAGATGCACCATAGGCAAAACAGAGAGGCTAGTATCATCAGTATCGCCAAAGAGCCTACGCCCGCCCACTCCTTAAGACGATCCATAGCCGTCTGTATCCAGGAAGTCAAACCAGTAGCCAGGCTCAGATCCACCCGAGTGGAGTTGATGTGGACGATTGTTGCTCTCAGCTCTCTCATCAAATTTTCAAGTTCAGCCGACCAATCCTGTAAGAGGAATTCTGACAATTGTCTAGACAGATTAGCAGCCTTTGTAAAATTTTGATACTGCACGGAAGTAACACACAAACCTTGCATTTTCCACTCACACCCCAATTGTGCTAGTTGCCAAAGAGAATCAATCTGTTCTTGTAAGGTGTGATAGCGGCTCTACACTCTTTGGTACATTGCTCAAAGACCAACTGTTTTATGAGTGGCAAGGCAGCATCCGGGTCACCAAAAATCTTCCCTGCCGCTTCCACCATTCGTGCCACAAAGTCTGAAAAGGGCTCCATGGGGCCCTGTAGAATCTTAGTTAAGTTCCCACTCACCTCCCCTTTATTAGGAAGAGATCTCCAAGCCTTGATAGCTATCTTGTTTATTTGCTCATAAACCTGATTGGGATATCCTATCTGCTGGTTGGCAAATCTCCCCTGCCTAAGCAGCATATCCCTATCCCAGGCTGGATTTCCATCTCTCTGATTAATGGCTGCTTGCTCAGTGGCATACTCAATCAAGAAAGCTTTCCAGTCTAAGTATTGCCCTGGACTTAAGCAGGCGCGGGCCAGGCCACTCCAATCACTCGGAGTCATACAATGTCTGCTTAATGCTTCCACTTCAGCCATTGTAAAAGAAGCGGTAATACCATAGGTACGAACTGACTCTGCAAGGGATTTAACTACCTTAAAATCAAGCGGTTCCTCGTACCTGTTCCCTTGTGGGTCTTGGTATACCGGATAGGCAAACTTTAATGCTGTTCTTACTTGTGTCCACATCCCCGGGCAGAAAGATCTCCCTACTTTCAGGGACTGAACAGGCTGATCTATCTGAATGGCTTCTGGATATGGAGGGGGAGTTGAAGACGCCGCGGCAACGGCTTTACTTACACCGACCGCCGCCAACGTGGCTGAAGGCGCTGTGGCAATGGTTTCACTTACATCGACTGCCGCCAACGTGTCTTTCTCTTTTACCCTTTTCTTTTCCCTTTTTCTAATAGCAGTCCTCTCCAACTGTTCTATTAGAGCATGTAGCTCCCCTTCAGAATCCGTTCCCTCTGAGTCCTCAAAGTCTCTAAAATCTCTAAAATCTCTAAGATCGGGATAGAGAAGAACCTTCTTTTTGCTTCCCTTTTCACTGTCTGCCTGCTCAAATCTTTCGCCTTTGTTACTTTCCTTTTCACTGTCTACCTGCTCAGATCTTTCCCCTTGCAGCAGTTCCAAGGCTGATTCTCCCTCCTTGATTGCGTTACAGCATCTCTGATCTTCTAAACAACTCCTCACCCTCTTCCAAATCGGTCTTACTCCATGCTTCAGAGTACCTTGCTCCCAAGCAAAATCCAAGTCCCTGCCTAATTTGTCCCAGCAGGATACCGTAAGATTCCCGGACACCGCAAACCACGGAGCCACGGAGTCGCATTCATTCAAAAATCTCTCTAGGGTAGACTTCTTAATTTTCAAATTCCTAGCTAAAAGTAGCTCCTGAAGAGCCAGAAAAATTGGATGTGACTCAGACAATCCCATGATTAAAAATTTACTTTTGGTTCGCAGTTTCCCCGCGAAACTTTACCTTTTGTTTGCAATTTCCCGCGAAACTTTACCTTTTGTTCACTATCTCCGCGAAACTTTACCTTTTGTTCGCTATCTCCGTGAAGCTTTACCTTTTGTTCACTATTTCCATGAAACTTTATTGTCCCAATTTATCCCAGGAACTTACCAGTGCACTGCCCCTGACTGCAGGAGTTCTGAGTCTTTTCTGGGTCCCCGTACGGGCCACCACTTGTCGCGTCCCCCTCGACCAGCAAGGACGACGCAACTCGCAAAAGCTCTTCTCCAGCAGTTTATTCAGGTCCCTTGAAAACAGTCTTCTGAATGCCCGGGCAGACCCAACCCACAGGCTAAATACTATATGAACAGCCAATCAAGTAAAGCCACGTGGTGCTATCTTAGAGGCCCACGTATGCGGAAGCAAGCCAGATCAGCGGTCTTAGCCAAATATGGACTTGTTTACCACCGAGAGCGCTCACCATCGGGCTGGTGGAAGGCGGAAACCGGCGCCATCTTTAGGGCGCGGCACGTCGCAGCTCTCTACAGTCTGCTGAGTTTCTTCAGGAAAGTGTATGTTCCCTTGGTAACTAAGTAGTATGCTATAGGTAGATCTTTGACATTATTAGAGTTTCTTTGAGATAGGGTCTAGCTTCATAGCTTAGAGTGCCCTGGAGCTTGAAATCCTCTTTGCGTCCCACATTTTGAGATTGCAGGCACATGCCACCAGGAAAGGGTCTTCAATAAATTTTTACCTAGTAGATTTAACATCTATTGATTTTTCTCTCTCTGTTCATTACACATTTATTAGCTGATATGCTAAACATCACAAACTTTTTACCAAATTATTGATTTATATCTGTACAGACTGTAAGGTTTTATTTATTGAATTATTTAATAAATACATTGCTACCATTGTTTATTTTGATGCCCAGAAGGTCTCACATTTGGCCACTGGTTGCTCTTTCAAAGTTGGCTCCTCCTCCTGACTACATTCATAGCATTCTTTGAGCACTTTCTAGTTTTGTAGTTTCTCTCTTTCAGGTGCAGAGCCAGTCATCGTTATAAGATGTCCTAGCCCTCTTCATTTGATAATGATAGTATTTAAAGATCAGGCCCCTGTGTATGTTTCTTGCTATGCTTTGGTATTGCTACTAGGGACTGGGAAGTGTGTTAAGTGTATGTTTACATACACACAGAGAGAAATAGACTATACATGTGTACATATATGCACACATACTATACACATTCCTAGTAAGGCTTCAGGATTATACTGGTACTTCTGAGTTTTGAGTGTATTTACTACAAAGTAGTACTGTATTCCTATCTATATTTGTTTCCCTTTTTGTCTTCTTTTGCTAACACTGAGAAGTCTGACTAGCACTACTTAGTTACTCAGTTTTGAAAGCTAGGCTATTCAGGAAATAACTTTAGAATTGCTAAATGACACTTTTGTGAAGCAAGCCTACTGCATATAATTCTTTATTTATTAGAGTTCTTTAAAAAATTGAAACAGAAATCATGTTGGATAAGGCACAGATATTTAGGTATATAATGTATCAACAAATATCACACTACATAAATTGTAGCTCTATCTTGTTTATGTTTCTTCTAAGAGCTTTATGATTTTGGTTTCTTGTATCTGTGTCTTACCTAGAATTAGGGTTTTTTTTTTTTTTTTTGTATGAGGTGAGATAGGGATTGAGGTTTTATTCATGATATATTCATTTACACTGAATTGCGAATGTCTTTCTTTTAAAAATCATTTTTACATTGTATTTGCAGTAAGTTTTTCTTAAACCATGCTTTGTGCTTATATCAGAGGAAGTGCAGACTTCATTTTTTTGCTTTTAGATTCTTTCTAGCATCTTAATTCCAAGGAATAGGGAAGAATGTGAAACAATCATATGTTGGTCATCATCTCTCAGAGGCCTTTATATAAAATAAGATGTGGACAGCACCCAAGAGCTGTCTATTTCACCTTCCAGCTCTGGTCTTTGCTTTGTCTCCAGCAGTCTTCCTCAGACTTGTTCCAGACTGTCTCTGCTCTGCTGCCCAGTTGTGAATTAAGTAGCTTTGGTATTGCTGCTGACAGTCGGCCTGATACTAAGCTCAGGGTTGCTTCCTCTTTTACACATTTCAAATGTGTGAAAAAAAACTGCCTTTAATTACAGTTTCAGACATAAAAGGATAAAAGACAAGTTTTATTCAGATAATATTTTTGGTGAGTCCTTTCAATAGCAAACTCTCCTGACACACTTAAAACACAATTGGGTAGACGGTGGCTTCTTTTAAAACCAGTCGCACCCATATTTGCATGTGCATTGTCCGAGAAATTTTCATTTCATGGGAGTTGTTACAGACTATTTCAAAATAACTAACAAAGTTTCACAAATATTTTATTGTAAGATGTGAGGTCACAGCTTCCTTATGGGCTTATGTTTTTTGTGTGAACAATGGTAAATGTAGTAGCGTTCTATTTGTAGAAAAGGCAAAGTGAGTTATTTATCATTGTTGGGAAAGGCCTTCAGAGCTTGGGGAAGTGGCATTTAACTGTTGTAGGAATCTACAAACAACAAAAGCTATAAGATTTACTTTTCAAAGATCTACTTATCAAGTCTAATGTAGATGGGTAACTTGTCAGGCCACATGAGTTCCTAATGTGAAATAATAAGAGTGAGCTTAGTAGTTTGGGTGCATTCTGCACATTCTGAAGTTTATGATGCCTATGGACATGGGTATCTCATGTTCGTTAAATTTAACGTACATGCCTTGGTGATGAGTGAAGAACCCACGCAAAGAGAACAGAGAAAATGTGATTCTTTGTGTGTGTCTGACTAAAACCTTCATAACTTTGCCTGGATCTTAACAATTCCCTTTCTTCCCTTATCCCTTCTCCTTTGTTTCCTTTTCACACTGTTCATTCCTTCCTTCCATCTTTTCTTTCTTTTTGTTTCCTTTATTTTTGCAATGCTAGAGGATCAAACTCAGGGCATTGCATCTGCTAGGCAAGCATTGAACTGGTGAACTACATACCCAGCCCTTTGGTAATTACTTTTAAGGCATTAGTAATTAATTAATTCATTTATTTGCATTTCTTTATTTACATGAAAATTCAAAATAGAGAATTGGTTACTGGACCATTATTTAAACATTAGCAGAGTATTAGATTTAATTTAAAAAAGATGTTTCCAGTATATTATAATGAATAGTGTAAAAATCACATTGCATAGTTTTTCATTTCTTGTCATATCTATTGATTTTAACATAGCATAAGGTCATTTATGCTCAGAATACAAATGCAGTGGTTTAACCGAACTTTTTAAGTTATTAAACATTTATTTATTAGAAACTATATTTACTTATAACAAATATAAACACTTTCTTAACTACTAACCCTATAAATTCCTACAACCCCTATGGATGACTTCAATCCTTATTACCTACCCACTAAACCTATTGATAACTATTACAACTATTTTCATAACCTTTTAGAAGGATACAGTCTCTGGGGCAGGTCCTCAGTCACCAGGAACATAGTCTCTGTGGTAGACCCTTTAATGCACTTAGCAGTCTTTTTTCTGGAATATCTCAGATGTAGATCCATCAGGGTAAATTGGCTATGGTGGTTTCACCTTAAATAAGGCTTGAGGCTTTCTTCTCTCTGGGAGACCTCAGGCTGTCTGTAGGCCAACTTATTTCCTTTGTATCAGCAACTCTGCTGCTCTGCCTCAGTCTTTAAACCTGGCCACAGTTTCGTTTAGGCCACTGTTTGGACAGGTCAAACCCCTCTAGACAGAAGCTGAGCCACAAGGTTTAGTCCTTGGCCTTTTGCTGACTTGCTGAGGCTTTCTCTGCTCACCAGCTTCTTTCTGCCTCAGGGAGATCTGGCCATCAGTTCACCAGCACTTTCTCCATCAGACGATAATAAACTACTTGTTGTCCTTTCTAATGTGAGGACTCGCTAGCATCAGAGCTCTCTAGCATGGGGCTGTCTAGCATACTGCTCTCTTGGCTCCATCCACTTGTCCTTAAATAGGATCTTTCCTTGTTCCACCTGTTTCAGTTTAATTTGGGCTCCACCCACTTAGCAGCTGAAAACAATGCCAGGCCAAATACCTTGTTTTTAGTCCATTAAGTCTTTCCTGTTTCACCTGGCTTCAACCTTGTTTTTTAGTCCATTAAGTCTTTCCTTGTTTGTTTTTAGTCCACAAGCTGATAAGCTAATTGGTCACAGCCAACTTGATCTTCATGCCCCAAATTAAGAGACTGTATCAGAAACCCCTAGATATTTACTAAATCTGATTTATATTAATCTAACTCCCTACATATCGCCCTTCTTGTAAAATAAAAAATAAATCTACAATCATAACTACATATACAATGTAAATAAATTGTTTATGTACAATACATAAACAGTAACTTTAAATTTTCATCAATATACATTAAAGCAAGAGTTAAAATAACTATAAACTTCTCACAATACATAATTGTATTTACATCTTTTGACAATCAAAAGACATGCAAACGAAATGATTTTAAATTCTTATCAAGAAATTTAATTTTCTATTACATACAAAACATTTTTTAAACTTGCATCAATAAACAGAATCTTAAATTTCTAACAATGTCATTTCATCATTTGCTGTTTCTGGGATTGCAGGAATATTAATTTGAGTACCCCATTGTTGTAGAAGATCTCTTCCCCATAAATTTATAGGTATGTCAGCCATAATAAGGTCTTAATTTTCCTTTTTGCCCTTCTGGTCCAACACATTCAATCCATTGTACACTTTGCTTAACATGGGATACTTTACCAATCCCTGTAACATGTAGGGACCTTTTGAAGTGGCCAATTTCGATTCCAAGAATTGTGAGATAGAATAGTGACATCTGCTCCTGTGTCCACCAATCCTTCAATTTCAGTTTCATTCATTCGTAGTTTTAGTTTTAATTTTGGTCTCTGGCCATTTACCATTGTTTGCCAAAATACACCTTTTTCAGTACTCCCAAATGCTCTTGACTTTTGTATTGGAGCAGACTTGCCCTTAGCATATGGAAACAACAGCAGCTAGCAATTTTATCCCCTGCCTTAATTGTCACCTCTTTCCATATGGATACCATAATTTTAATTTCTTCTTTGCAGTCTCCATCTATAACACCTGGATGTACCAAAAATCTTTGACAAGTGAATCCCCTTTTTTCAAAGATTAAATCTATTGTCCCCGATGGTAACGGACCATAAATGCCTGTGGTCAACATAAAACATTCATTAATTTTGGGTAATGTAATGGACTTGTCTGTTGCCAGATCTAAAGCTGCACTACCTTCATTAGCATGCAAAAGATCGGCCACATTTAATTTTTTCTTCCTGATTCATTATTTCCCTCTAAGTGGCTGATGGATGATGGCTCTGATTTTTTGATTTGGGGCCTTGAACCGGCAGGCCCCTCCCCTCGTTTCCCTGCAAGGGGTTACCTGTGACATCTGTTTTTGATCTACAGTCCAGGGACCAGTGTTTACCTCTTCCACACCTAGTACAAAAACCTGGAGACCTTGACCTTCCATTGTTATCAGAAACCATTTGTTCTCTGTTATGACCACATACTGTAGAACCATGATACCTGTTATTTTTAACTCTGAAAGCAGTTTGAGCTCTGGAAGTTGTAGCTGTACAATCTTTTTGGAAATGACCAAATTCACCACATTTAAAGCATCGATTAAAACCCCTAGCAATGGCTTGTCCTATGACATTAGCCTGATATTCTTGAGAACTAATATCTGTTGTTTCTCTTATCCAATCGTCTATTGGTGCTCCTCGAGCCTTTAATGGTCTAATTATTCTTTGGCATTGGACATTGGAATTTTCAAACGCCAAGGTATTTATTAACTCTTGTCTGATATCAGGGTTTGGTACATCTCTTTCCACAGCTGAAGTCAACCTCTGTAAAATATCAGTAAAGATTTCTCCCGGACCTCGTATAATCTTAATATATGAAACATATCTTTCTCCATTTTCTGTAATCCTGTCCCAAGCCTTTTAAGCTGTATTATGGCATTGTTCAATTGCAATATCATCCATATGAATTTGTTCCCCTAAGTCAGCATACCGTCCCTCACCAAGTATTTGATCAGTTGTAACATTTATTCCCCTTTCCATATTTTGTTGTGCTAACTTTGTAGCTTCATGTCTCTACCATGACAACCATTGTAATTGCTGACTGCTACCTTCCAGCACCACTGATACCAATCCCTTCCAATCCTGAGGAATGACTCTATGGTGCATTGCCCAGTTATTAAGCATTTGCTTGATAAAGCCTGAATGGATACCATAAGACACAATACACTCTTTGAATCATTTCCAATCCAACATATCAATTGGATACCATGTTAATTCTGGATTGGGTTGACCTTCGTTAATACCAGGCCTATTTTGATAAATTACCAGAAAAGCTAATGGTGCCTGTGGAGTACCAAGCAGCTCCTCTAAGGGTACACTTGGTTTCACACCATTACTTACCTGATCTTCTGCTGTTGCTAGATAGGAAAGTACGAGGTGCAGGATGGTGCTGCACCGTGCGTTGCAACTCCTCCTGTTTCCCTGTTTCAACCATTAGCAAGTTGTTAGTTGCAGTTACCATCTTTGGCAAATTTTTCTTCAGCTCCTCAATCTGCATTTGCAAACTTTCTAATTGTGAGGCTGACTTCTTTATGATAAGCCAATAAAAGAGGAAAAGGCAAACAACATAAAACATCTGGTCTGACTGGAAAATAGGACAGAATTCAGCTGCAAACATTGTCATTTTGTCAACCACCGGTTCCATAGTTTCAAAATTTGCAGTTTCCTCTACAGTTTTGAAAGCCAAGTTACCCATAATGCCTTACCACATTGGGCGCCACCTGTAACCGAACTTTTTAAATTATTCAATACTTATTTATTAGTAACTATATTTACTTATAACAAATATAAACACTTTCTTAACTACTAACCCTATAAATTCCCACAACCTGTATGAATGACTTCAACCCTTATTACCTACCCACTAAACCTATTGATAACTATTACAACTATTTTCATAACCTTTTAGAAGGATACAGTCTCTGGGCACAATTTATATTAATCTAACGACCTACACAGTGGTTTGTTATATCTTTGCTTATGTCACTATTCAAAGTGAAATCTTCATAAAGCTGTGTGATAGAGAGGGATTTCCACTGGTCACTTATTGAAACCACCTGCTCCTGCTGCTTCATTGTATTTTTATGCTGAGTTGGTTTATGCTAGCTTTAATTAGATGTCTACTTTTGAATAGTTTTTAAAAAAGTGTTGTCAGTAGCTTTGAGGCTCATTTTTAATTCTTTTTATTTTATTTAATTACTTAATAATAATAATTATTTTTTTTTTTCGAGACAGGGTTTCTCTGTGTAGCCTTGGGTGTCTTGGACTTGCTTTGTAGACTAGGCTGTCCTCAAATATACAGAGATCCACCTGCCTCTGCCTCCTGAGTGCTGGAATTAAAGGTGTGAGCTACCACGGCTAGTTGAGGCTCATGCTTTAATCCTTGGGCCACTTTTCTGCCTTTTTATCTTTTCTTATTGTAATTAAGTAGTCTCTCTCTCTCTCTCTCACACACACATACACACACACACACACACACACACACACACAAACTTAGAGAAAATACATTCTATTTTTATTTTCTGGAGGTTTTATTTTTGTCTGTCAACTTTATTTTGTCTTTTGCCATGTTGTATGTATGTGGTTCCTTGTGGCTGCATATGGCGTTTCCCTTATTTTGATTATTTTCTATTAACTTCGATGCCAGACTTACTGAATTATATCTAAATTGAGAGAAATTACAAGAAATAACCTGAAGTAAGTGACTGTTTACTTGGCTCTCTCTCAGAAAAGAAACCTCCATATTTTAGATTTTCTCGATAATGTTGGGCTGTGTATCTAAATGAGGGAACTATTACTGCACATTGTGCTATATGATTGTTTTGTTTCTTTTATGTTAGATTTTTTTTTTTTTCTGTGTAGCCAGTGTGGCATGGAACTCACCTTGTAGCCCTGTAGAGTGACTTGGAACTCAGTTGTATTTATCAGTCTGAGCTTGAATTAAGCATTTCTCCTGCATTAGCCTTCTCAGTGCTGGGATTGCAGACTTGTAATCTCATGCTCTGCCCTGTATTGTCATTGGAAAGACACCAAAATTCATCTTTATTATGGAACTTGAAAAAGTGTGAGTTCAGTGAATTTTGTGCCAAATGTATTTCTGGGTATTTTGGGGTTGAAAAAACTACTAAAACATTTTATAAGGAAATATTAAATAAAGGCATCTCAAACAGATCCACTTTTATTTTTAATTATGTGTATGCATGTACATTTGTATAAGAGTGTCTCCATATGAGTAAATTGTTTGTGGGGCCAGAAGGTGGTCCTGGAGCTGAAATTATAGTTGGTTCTGAGTCACCCCATGTGATGCTAAGAATTGAACTCGGGTCCTTTAAGAGAGCAGCAAGCTCTCTTAACCATTGATCCATCTCTCCAGTCCCTAAGTATGACCTTTACTTACATATAGTAGAAATTTTAATTTTTTTTATTTACAAAGAATAATTTATACTATCTTGAGGAGTTTTTATTTTTTGAGTTCTCTTACCAGTCTTTACTTGTATTTTGCTGTTGTTTTTTTGGTAGGAAATGTAGTAATATATTTATTTTTGATAATATATACATATATAATAGAAAGTGTCCTGCTTTAAATTAGGCCTCTGGTATATTTTGTATTGAAAGAGATAAATTTGAGTTCATGGAAAAAAAAAAACCCCAACATTTTTCTAGTCAAAATTAAATTTTAGTTTAATATGGACAGTTGCAGATAATTGAATAGTATTGTCATATATAAATGAAGAAAATTAATACTGAATTTTTAATAGTAAAGCATCTCAGAAGGTTTTCAGTAAATTTTGTTTCATTGTTAGGTTTTTCCAAAAGGACAGAATACACAAAGGTATTTAGAATCCTGCCCTGTTAAGTACTGGCAGTCATTTAACCTTCTGAACCTATACTCCAGATTTGAGATAATAATTTCTATTTGAGATATAATTTTGGTAAGTTATAACTTTGGAACATCTGATATAGGAGACATTGATATATATGAGGCTCTTAAAATATTACATTTATGTAATACCTCTATTTCTAATGGATAAAAGTTTAATTATATAGCTTAAATTTCTTTGAATTTATTTAAAATAATTTCTAACTGTGCTTAAATCTCCACTTGTAATTTTTTTAAAAGTTACTAATCAGTCATGACTTTGAGGGAAATACCCATTTCAAACAGGCCTATTCAGTTAAATGCGTTAGAAAAAATGTGAACAGCTTTTAATAAGTACCTGATAACCTGTGAAAGATCTTTGTCATGAAACAGAACTGTTACAGATTTGAAGTGTGTTCCTTAGTTACTCTGTTTCAAAGAGAAAGCTCTCTTGTGACTTGTATTACTTCCCACTTGGTAACATTTATTTCCAGGTGTCAGTTGGTAAAAATACACAAAGAAAGTAATTATAAAGGTAAAAGGAGTTTTGGATTGGATTTTA
This sequence comes from Lophiomys imhausi, assembly GCA_907164525.1. Classification (NCBI taxonomy): domain Eukaryota; kingdom Metazoa; phylum Chordata; class Mammalia; order Rodentia; family Muridae; genus Lophiomys; species Lophiomys imhausi. The sequence continues at coordinate 50,050 of CAJQZJ010004801.1, forward strand.
GAAGTAGGCTTACTTTACTAGCTTCTGTTTATGGCTTAAATTTATAATACCTTATAGATTATGAATCTAATACTGTCCTTTGATGGAGTGATACAGGTGAGATCACTTGCGATCATTTTTTGTTGACAGTGTGGTAACTAAAGTACTCTCTGATTGAATAGAAATGCCTTTTTGTGCTGTTTTTCCCCTTAACAAAGAATCCTATTGTGAGACTAAAAAAATTTTTTTTTGGTAAGGCTAAAATTATATATATATATATAATTATATATACATATATATAGTATGTATGTGTATCACATATTTATTTTGCATGTGTGTTTGTGAGGGGACGTGATGTTGGAATGCTTATGCTAATGCCTGAATTTGGAAGGCTAGAGGACAACTTGGGAGTTGTTCTTTCAAGTCTTTGTAATCATATGTTATTTTACTTATGTGCACATAAACATATATACATATATACTCATATATGCTCACACTCTTACATATTGGTAAATTTGTCTTTATATATTTATTGTTATAAAGATTTTAGTTTTTAAATTTAATTTCTGATTGCTCATTGCTAAGTATGGAAATCTTAGGTTTTCATATTGATCTTCTATCCTAAAGCCTTGATAAACTCATTACTTTGAATATCTTGCAGAGTACATAAAATTTTCTACATTGCATATTTATATTGTCTCTAAAGAAGAATACCTTTTTTTTCCATTCTGGATATCTTTAAAATGTTGTTTTTATACTTACTATTTTACGTATGTGAGATTGCCCATGCTGTGGTGCTCTTGTGGAGGTCAGGTCCTCTTTGCCGAGTTCCTTCTCATTTTTATGTAGGTGCTAGAGTCACCAGGACTGCTCCATTGAGCTGCCTTGCTGGCACCTGAATACTTTTCAATAGTTAAATGACAGTTTCTTCCTTTGCTATACTAGGCTGAATTTTTCATATGATGCTGAATAGAAAGAATGAAAGCAAAAATTTTTATTTTTTGGTCCTGACTCTTATGTTGTGTTGTTTATAACATAAACATGTTAGGCCAGGTCTAGTGGCTCCAGGAGTAGAATCCCAGCTACTATGGAGTCTGAGGCAGTAAGGTCACAAAGTTAAGGCTTGTCTAGGCTAATGAGTGTAAATTCAAGGCCATTTTGCAAAAGGTCATGAGAACTGGTCTTAAGTAAAGAAAGAGAGCTGGGAGTTTAACCCAGAATGTAGAGTGCTTGGTTGGTATCCCTGAGGCCCTGGATGCAATCTTAAGTACCATATAATATAAAAAGAATGAAAAAAACTAAGAGAAAAAATGTTGCATATTTTTCATAGTGTTTTTTTCCTTAGGATAAAGAAATTTCTATAACTTGTTTTGTTTAGTTTTCCTTTAAAATAATATTTTATGCCAGGCGGTGGTGGCGCACGCCTTTAATCCCAGCACTTGGGAGGCAGAGGCAGGCGGATCTCTGCGAGTTCGAGGCCAGCCTGGTCTACAAAGTGTGTCCGGAACAGCCAGAGATACACAGAGAAACCCTGTCTCGAAAAACCAAAAAAAAAAAAAAAAAAAAAATTTATGGCACCAAGGACCAAGCTGAGAGTATCGTAGTTGTATGTGTGTGTTACATGCATGTGAGTGTGCACGTATACAGCACCTGTGGAGTCCAGAGCAAGACAGCAAGGCTTTCCTTTATTGTCTCAAGACAGTCTTTCATGGAACTGGGCACTTGCCTTTTTAGCTAGCAAGCTCTTGGGAACTGCTTGTTTCTGCCTCTAAGTCCTGGGGTTCCTGGCTTACCATGTACTTGTTGGGAATTCAAACTTAGGACCTCTTGTTTACAGAGCAAGCACTCTTACCCAGTGAGCTTTCTCCACAGTCTCCATAAATCCACCTTTGAAAGTTAAATCAACCTTATTTTGTTAGGGTAATGATTACTTATTCAAGGAACATTAATTTCTTAAGGATTTTATGCTTTGCTTATGAGGGATATTTCCTATAGGTTTAGTTATTTACAGTGCATGACAGAAGGATGATATGATGAACTGACAACCCATTTCTAAGAGTTTTTGTTGACTTGATACTTTGTGGCCTTTTATAGAATTCACCAGGTATTTCCTTATATTTAGGTAAGGTTTTAAGTTGTATTAAAATGTTTTAATTGGTTTAAAAAATATTTGTGCATAGTGTGAATACATGTGTGTGTATGTGCGTGTATTTTTTGTGCATGCATTTATGTGCATATATGGATGCAAACTATGTGAGACTTTTTTCTGGAGATACTAAACACTCACACATGTCTGCTCATCCCAGAAAGCAAACCTACCACAGACCAAAGTTAACAACAGATGCATTGGTGAACCACTGAGTTTTTATTGGTGCTACCAACAGGAGTATGGGTGAGGAATTACTTTCAGAAGCAGGACTGCTCAAAAGCAGCTGCATCACCAAAAAGCCCAACCCAACACAGATGATGACTCGTGAAAACTGTATCCCTGGACCTTTGTGCACAACTTCAAGCTGCTCAGCAGCTCTGAGAAAGCTTGGTGACTTAGCTGGTCATTGTCTCCTCCAGCAGATGTTTACTGCTTCTATAACTCTAGAGGGACTCTTGTGACTCTTGAAAATGTCAGCTTTCCCAGACAAACTTTGCTTAATTCTCAAGTCTCATGAAGTCTCCTGTCCTCTCATGGAAGGTTTCAGTTCAAAGGAAACTGCTACACAAGAGCACATGTGTGATACTGCATGTATGTGAAGGTCAGAGTACAGACAGCGTCATATGTTATCTTTGATTTTTGTCATGTTTGAGACAGGGTTTCTAGTTGTTCACTCATGCATATGTCAACTTAGTTGGCCTGGGAACTTCGAGGACTCTTTTGTCTGTTCGTGCCATCTCACCCTTGGTGAGCTGGGATTACAAATGCATGTGATGACATCCAGCTTTATATGGGTTCTGGGGAGCTGAGCTCTGCTCTTTACACTTCCTTAGCAAGTGTTTTAACACTGAGCCATCTCTGCAGTTCATGGTTTAATGTTTAAATTAAGTTTCTTTTATTGGCATAGAGCTATTTACATTGCCTTGAGGTAGTTTGGTAATTAGTAAATCTTACAAAGCGTTTGTGTGTTTCATCTCAGTTGAGTTGGCATGAAGTTGGTTCTTTTTTTGAGACAGGGTTTCTCTGTGTGTAGCCCTGGGTGTCTTGGAACTTGCTCTGTAGACCAGCCTGGCCTCGAACTCTCAGAGATCCGCCTGCCTCTGCCTTCCAAGTGCTGAAGTTAAAGGTGCGCCACCAACACCCAGCTAAGTTAATAATTTTTAAAATGTTTTTTCAAGGTGTATAAGATTTAATGCCCCTTCTACTGCTCCTATCATTGGTAATTTGTACTTTTTTTTTTAGTCTATAAAGAGGATTAATGATTTTATGGAAGTTTTCAAGTAATCAACTTTTTCTTTTGTATTTTGGTTTACTGGTCAATGACCTCTTTATATATCGGCCTCCCCACCCTATTTATTTTGTCAGTATTGATATGAAGACAGATAAGTGGTCAGAATACAGAGTTTAGAATTTGAACATAAATGTCAGGTAAGTTTTGAGAACAATGCAGAAACAGTTTTAGGGGCAGGGAAAATCTTGTCAAAAAGTAGTATAGCCAGATTTCATTATTAATCAAAAAAAAAGGAACTTTTTTTTAAAAACTCCATACCTAAAGCAAAAATAAATTTACTTCAAAGTATACAAGTAGATTTAAATACAAGAACCCAAACCATAAAATCTATAGTTAAAAAAGTAGGAGAAAAATCTGTGGTCTCCAGGATAGTGAGGGATATTTTTTGATTTGGAAATAAATCAGTATGAATAGTAAGAGAAAACACTAGTAATAAATTAGACTTCATAAAAATACAACAAACACACACAGTTCACGAATGATTGGTAGTTACAGTTGAAGTTCAAGAGCACTAGTCTTCAGTAAGATACTATTAATCCACAGTAAGCGTTCATGTCATAGATGTTGACCTGGATAACATGTAAAAGACAGACAGCACTAAATTTTGTAATAACTGGCAATCTAGTATTGCTGGTGGAGATCTAAAATGGCACAATTTCGCCACAATATACTTTAGAAGTGTCTTACAATGTTTCGATGGCCCCCTAAGTATTTCCTCAAGGTGAATGAAAATGGGTGGTCTCCCATGTCAGAAACTCACAGTCCTGATGCAAAACACAAATCAGAGCTTCCTGTTTTTGTGTATGGTTACAAACCATATGAGAAAATGCAAGCCAACAAGATACGATGAGCTTGTTGGGTGAGCAGCATAACAGAGAACATAATACTACCTTTAACCTCTCTGTTTGTAAAAATCGCTGCTGCTCTGGTTGATTCCACCACAGCTGTTATTTTTGTTTCCTTCATCAAAAGTAACTGAATCAGAGAAGCAAGTGAGAAAGCAGAGAAGCTTCCTTCTGCTATTGATTGTGTTCATCCCATCTTTCTAGAACAAGGACGCAACACGTGGAGGTGGATTGATTTTTTTTTTATTTAGCAGCAAATGTCACATTCATTTGTGGAAACATTAGTACCCAGTGAGGCAGATGACTGGGAAGACAGAAAAAATGCAAAATTCAGCCTCAAAGTTCCTGCCAGGATATGATATGATGATTCAGTAGGCTTGGATGAGTCAAAGACAGGTTGTAGACAGTCTCTTTGATGTGTTGCCATAGACCAGTTACGTTGTGTTTTTCAATTTCAACACAGCCAGGTACTGTCATTTGAAACAAAGACATGTAAACAGACAGTGGCACTATTTGTCCTCCCTCTTCATTCTTTCTATAACAGACACAGAGTGGGACAAGGTTAAGGAAGCTGATTAGACCAATAGAGAGTCAGCCTTCCACAACAGTCAAGGGTTATCACAGAATTCAGACAGTATAAAAAAAAACCCAAAATCTGAAAAATTATATCTCACTTAATCATCTCTGCTTAAATTTTTACTTTAGGAATTAGGATGGTCTAGGTCTAAGAAGATGTTCTTAAGTTGGTAATGCAAGTTAGGATGGAAACTGACTTAGGTATAGAACTTTAAACTCTTTGAGATAAATAATAGAATATTATGACTAGTCGCCAAATACATATGAACTGGACATTGGGAATGTATGTTACAACTTATAATTTTAATAATTGTTGCCTAATTGTTCTTATTGTTTTGTATTATATTTATTGTTCTAAAGAAAAGAGGCATTTATTGGATGAAAATGGGGGGAATAATACACCTTAAATTAAAAAAAGATCTCCTATTTCATTCCCCCCCCAAAAAAAAAAGAAAATGGGTGGTCGCACAAAGACTCATAATGTTCATGATACTTCTCTCCCACAATAGCCCTAAACAGGAGCCTGCTTAGGTGGGTTTATTATGGTTGTCCTCATGAAAAGCCCAGAGATCTTGATGCATGGATGTGTATGTGTGAATCATCAAAACATGCTGAATGAAAGAAAATAGATATGAAACTGCACTGTATAATTCATACTATGTGAAAAATGAAATGTAATCTATAATGACAGACCAGTTAAGTGGGTTCCTGCAGCTATAGGTTGGAGGTGGAGAGGGACATTATTAGCAGAGCTATTTGGAATCTTGATTGTGGTAGTAGTTAGGCAGGTGTGGTATCAAGGGTGTATTTATTACAGTGAGCAGAGCTTTTCCCTCCAGTAATTATCATGCCTGACTGTACCTCTGTATCATCTACTAAGCTTTTAAAATGCACATACCTCTGCTCCACCATATAAGAGGAGTCAATTACCAGCAGGAAGCCAGCTTCTCTGAGCTTTTAAGTTTCCAAAATACTTCCAATTCCCATCTGGAGTTTGTAAATAATATTTCTTTATATTACTTTTCCTTTTTAAGACTCCCAGATAAGCATCTAGAACTCCTTCTTCACTGGCCCTTTTACTGGGTTTTGAGGGTAATGAGCTCTTCAATGTGGAGTCTAGGTGACAGACCCTGAATATCAGTGTAAGCATTATTTGTACAGTAAGGCAAATGCTGTGGGGATACAAGGCAGAGACTCAATGGTTCCCTGACCTTTTGTCTTATTGCAGGTCAATACTCTGGAAAGTTTGCTTTTCTGAAAGCATTGAGTATTGTTTAGAAAAATAGAAAGTAAAGTGGCTCATTTGGGAAACAGCTTGCATGCTGCACTTTCTTAAAGTATTTTTCTTGTTATTTGTTAGCATCTGTGTATTATTTTAAAATTCAAGAATTCTCAATTTAATGTCAGTGACAGAATACTGAAATATTTGTCTCCCAGAATCTTTGTCTATTACTGACAGTCATGTATATGCTACATGTTTTGTGTTCATCCATGTTTAGGAAATTCAGAGTTGAAGAATGCTAATAAGCACTTTCAACTCTAGGGTTTCTTGGAATCTTTAGCATGCTCTCCTCTGACCCTGTAAGATGGAGCTATAGGATACAGAGAGACTCAGTTTGACCATTATTTCCACGAATAGATATCCAAGCAGGTAAATAAATTTTCCCTGAAGATACCATATGGCATGTTTTAAAGATGACAGTCTGTAAAAAGAGTTTATGGTTTAGTTGTTTTTATAGAGTAAACCCATATTTTACATGTATGTTATAACTTAGAAATAGTTATTCTTCATGTGTGCGTCTTACTGGTGGTGAAAGTGGAATGTCATATTCCTCTTCTGTTTCAGAACAGAGTAGAAGAGATGATTTAGAAGCTTTAGGCCATATGTTCATGTACTTTCTGAGAGGAAGTCTTCCTTGGCAAGGCTTAAAGGTAATTACTTGTTGTTTCTTTATTGGAGTTCATAAAATCTTAATATGTACTAAGGCTTTCGGCTACAACTAAATAGTTTTGAAATCACCATATTCTTGTCCTCTTCTCTCCTACTTCAGGCTGACACATTAAAAGAGAGGTATCAGAAAATTGGAGATACCAAGCGAGCCACACCAATAGAAGTGTTGTGTGAGAACTTTCCAGGTAATGGATAGTGATAAATTTCACAAATTGAGACATGTACTTACGCACAGAAAAACAGTTAATTTTCATTGCTTAAATTTATACTTTTTTTGTGTGTGGCTTAAAAAACATGAGAACTATAAAAATGTGATTTAAAAGTTGTCAACAATTACTGCATAGACTATAGGAACATCTTGCTCCACAAGATGACATTGCAGGAAGAAAATTCCATCTTTCAATTATGTTAAGACCAGCTTAAGTCATGTTTCCTTTAATGATTCATTTTTAGTAAGTTGAAATACATGCTAAAGAATATAAGTGATACAATTTAGTTCACTGTTATTTGAGTGTTAATGTCAGCTTTAATGAAAGTTCTTAAAAATGTTAATTTTATTTTCAGAGTACTGTAAAATCATACTGACTTTACTAACTTTAAGACATTTTTATATTAAAGAACTGTGTACATTTTGAAAATAATGCTCCTTTTAAGTATTTATGGCAACTCACAAGCAAAAATTTACTTAAATAAGTTTCCTTTATCCTAAATTTAGGAATGGTAATGATTTGTTAATTAAAAATTTATGCTGAGACAAGAACCTTGTTAAGTTACCCAGGCCTGTCTGTGGCCTTGCTCTGTACCCAGGTTGTCCTGGGACTTACTGTCTTCCTGTTTCAGCCTCCTGAGTGGCCTGTATCATCAAGCTTAGCTGTTGGTAGTTAGTAAATATCTGTTGTGGTTTGCACAGCAACATGAAGTGCAAAGAAGACTCACTTCTTTCAGGACTGGAGTCTTATATCCCTTTGTATTCACTAGCTCTTAACATAATACTGTTATTATGGCTCTATCATAATAACAATAGAATCAGTGCTCTGAAATAGCATATATTTCCTAACTCATTGTCATAAACTTTATTTTCTTTCTTGCCATAACTTCTCTATATGGAAGATTAAACACTGTTGATAACAATCCTAGAAGTTTAAGTGTGGGCAGATTGAGTGGCTACATTATGAAGCTGATAAGCACTTCTCCAGGTAAAATGGAGGTGCCAAGATTATTAGACATCAAGTAGATTAGCAATAGAGTCCTTCTGTGAGGAAAGTCGAGGCACTCCCTATGTTGCACTGTGAATTAACCGGAGTAGAGGGTCAGTGAGATTTCCATGTCTGAGATTTCAACATTGGTAACCTAGCGTTTCTTCCTATATGTCCTTTAAATGCTGATGGTAGAATACTGTTTAACTAGTTAAGACTTTACCCATTAGATTTTTGTTTTTATTTTCCCCTTTCTTTTAGAAAGTATAAACAAAAATGTGGTTTGTAGAAATTTGTATATTACCAAGTAATTGTTTAATTTGTGTAATTAGATATTAAAAGAAGGCTTCTATTGTATCCCTGTGTCAGATTTTTTTTAGATGATTTCAATTATTTTGTCAGCTCAGTTTATTAAAATACTGCTCATGATGAAGATTAGAAATTTTGTCCCATGTTGGTAAGTTAGTGTGTGTTGCTGATACTAAAGGGAAGCACAGGAAACTGGTACATATGCTCTCATGTGAGCCAGTTCCAGTAGTGTTGTTAATTCATTCTAAAACACGCACAAAGTATGCCTTGTGACCGAACAGTCATGGGTCATGAGCCACGAATTCAGCCTCTAGTACAATTTAAGGTATCTATTAAAATATTTAAAAAATGTTTTAGCCTTTGGTAATAAATGTCACAAACATTTTCTTATTTCCATTCTCCTTTTTACCCCTTTTTAGTTTTTATATAATTGAACATTTTTAATTAAAATAGAATCTTGTTAAATTTTTTTTATTGAGTGTCATAGAGATGTATAGTCAGAATAACTTTTATTTCTTTTCTAGAAGAAATGGCAACATATCTTCGTTATGTACGAAGGTTAGACTTTTTTGAAAAACCAGACTATGATTACCTAAGAAAGCTTTTTACTGACTTGTTTGATCGCAAAGGATATATGTTTGATTATGAATATGACTGGATTGGTAAACAGTTGGTAAGTACTTTATGCTGTTATGGTAGAAGATTGTTTACAGTATTTTTAATAGTACATAGTATTTTCATTGAAGATTGATGTTTCAACTTCTTAGCAGTTTGTAAGGAGTTCCTTTTATTTCCTGTTTGGGGACATTTCTTCAGAGTCACCATACTTGGAATTTTATACAACTTCTATTACCGGATTTCCTGCTTTTTATAAAAGGATGTTGACTTATTTTGGATTTTATGTCCTAGTTTGCTTCTTAGTATCAAATATGACATTTTTATATAGTATTCTTTAACGTATTGCAGTATTGATATTTCTGTGTAATAACATGTTCTGCTTTGATCAAAACTAAGAATTTTAAAATCTTTTCTTAATCAATGTTAAATACAATAATTTTATTATTTAAGAAATATTTTTTAATTGTGTAAAAATGTTTTTTATTTATATATTAACTTTGGATATAAAATATATCTATAAGACTTATATATATATATATATATATATATATTGGATCTTAACAAGCCTAGGCCTGGGTTGTGCAATCCTAGCCCATCTAAGCTAGCTCATAATTCTATTGCCCAAAATGGCGCCATATATACATACATCCCTTTGGACTATTATTCTCCATACTAAGCCGATGTTCCAGGCCACGTGGAAGGATCTTCTGTAATCTACCCCATGGCGTGTCTTTCTTCTTTACTCCTGGCTTCTTCTGTATATTTTTATTTTTAATATGAGACAGTAACTTAAATAATAATATTAGACACTTTAAACCAGTGGTTCTCATCCCGTGAGTTACAACCCCTTTGGGGATGGAACAACCCCCATAGGGCCTGCATATCAGATATTGACATTAGGATTCATAACAGTAACAAAAATACAGTTATGAAGCAGCAATGAAAACAATTTTATGGTTGGGGGTCACCACAACATTAGGAACTGTATTAAAGTGTCGCAGCATTAGGAAGGTTGAGAACCACTGCCTTATACACTTAAAAGTTAATACACTGAAAAATGTTTAAGTGTCTTAAAATACTTGAAAATGTAGCTCTGTTCTCTTTGCTTTGCCTTGGTAACTTTTATCAATGTGCTTGACAATGATGTTGCTTCCTGAAGACTTAATTTACTTAGCAATATCATTCATTGATTCATGGATTCTTTTAAGCAGTTACTGAAACTTTTAGATGGCAGTCCTGAAGAAGGCCATTCCCACACTAATTGTTGTTCTCTTGTAGCCTACTCCAGTGGGTGCAGTTCAGCAAGACCCTGCTCTATCATCGAACAGAGAAGCACACCAACACAGAGATAAGATGCTGCAGTCTAAAAACCAGGTTTGATGCCTTTATGGATATGAAATCTTTCAATTACTTTCGTTATTGAGATGTGCATTTTTCTTCAATGGGTAACACATTATCCATACATTTGAAAGCATTAAAAATATTTGTGTTGTCAGGAAACCTTCACCATTAGTTTCAGAATAATTATCAGTTCTCAATTCATGGTGTGAATTGATCAGAACTGAGGAATATTTAGTGTTGTTTGAATGGAAGTGTTAGAATTGTAACAACTGTTGCTCTTTCTTTAGTTACTTCAATGAGTTATTTATTGAATTTCTGCTGGTTAAGGTGGTTTTTTTAATGTGTGTGTTTAGAAATTCAGTAACAAAGAAGACAGTTTATAAGAAGATATTTGAGTCGGTTAAGAGCTCACTGTCCCTGGAAGCAGACATACATGAATGTAGTTTCACCCTGTATAAGTTAATTTCTGAAGGCCTGTTTTCTCATCTATAAAGTAGTGATAGTACACGCTAACTTCTACTATATGACATGCTCTCAGTAATTCTAAACTCATAGATGTTGTTGCTCGCTCATGATTTTTGCAATAAATGCACACATAACTACATTTTGAATTAAACTGTACCACTTGGAATATATTAATAAAGTGCCATATACATTTGCATATTTAAAACAGAAAAGGCTGTGGTTTTTTTTGTGGTGAGCCTACACAGTAAATGAACTTTTTAAAAAAAGGCAAATAATGGAATAAAGTTACTTCAAGAGCCATGAGCAGTAGACAGAAAAAAGATAGAGGAGGAAAGAGCAGATGGGTTAGGGAGAGAGAAGAAAGAAAACAGAGCAGAAACTAAAAATGGTAGATATTTGTTTCAGGAAACCAGTCAGTGTAGTTTGCATGGAACAGAGCGGTGAATATTTGGCATGTAATACTGATTGAGAGTAAATAGTCTGTTTCCTGGAGGAGGGGATGGACAGCTGTTGAAACCTTCAGCAGGTTTTCATGACTCTTTTTACAAGAGGATTTTCCTTTTGCTTAAGAATTTTACTATCTTGAATCAGAGTGTCTAGAAATTCTTGGTTTTAGTCCTGCTTAGATCCTGTCTTTTGGCCTTTTATTTTGACTTTTTTTTTATTTCCACTAAAGTTCAAGTGATGGTAAATACAAGATGAAAACAAAAGGACAGAATACCATTTATTAAAAGCATATAGCTAAACAAAATGCTGCACATATTTAACAGTATATATGATATACCCAGTTTAGAAAGATTTGTTTTTAAAGTTTGACACAGAAATATTGGCACAATCAAAAGTCTCATCAATTAATTCAACTCTAAAATATAGTTAGTTGATAACTTTAATGATCTGACAAGATAACTCTGTAAGTATAGGGCTTAGAAGTTGAGATTTGGTGTTTGTGTTTTCTGAACTAGAGTCTATTTCTGGATGTTCCTGAAAGGATGTCAGTGATTGGCACTCTCCTCTGCTTGAGCCATGAGATGTTGTAGGAGGGAAGCCTTTAGTGTCTAATTGCATCACACCTTAAATACTCTTAGACTTCTACCTTCCTACTCATTTCAGACATAGCCTTTTGAATGTAAGTTTTCTGAGAGTGGGGTCTATATTTTATTTGTAGTTCTTTCTGCGCTAAATGCAGGGAAGAAGATTTTGTAGATGTGTGTAATGTATCAGTGAATCATTTGGGATAGGGCTCTATATGGGATTTGAGACCTGACTACACAGTTTCCTCATTAAAGAAAACTTGTGTGCCTAGAAAAAGTTGTTAAATATCCATGTATCAGTGAACAATTTTTTTTGTTTTTGTTTTTGGACAGAGTCAGTGGTTGACGTTCAGGGGAGTTCCAGTCACATGTAAAGCGTTAGGTGTATCTCAGAGTTTATAGAGAAGGAGGGCCATGGTTTTTATTACTTTCTTACAGAGGTCTGCCATCAGTTGCCAGTTGCTTCAGCTCTCTGTCTCAACTTTAGCATCTTTTTCATTTTTACACTTGATCTCCTATAATTCATTTCAATGTCAGTTACAAACCCACTAATTCTGGCTATGCAGTTAGAGAGTGATGAAAAGATAGAATTCTCACAGAGGTTTTGATGGCAAGCTTCATGCCATGAACTATATAAGTTTTTGCTATACAGCTTAATTTAAGAAGCTTACTTCCAGAGTGTTTTTTTGTTTTTTTTTTATGTCCTTCTACTTGATTTAACGTCTGTTCCACAAAGGTTACTTTGGCCTCCTCTAGGAGGAGTCTCCCTCTAGCCCAGCATATGGCACTTTGTGCCAAGATTTTGTGGAATGTGGTTGAAAAAGAAAAAAGAGCACCACAGACATTAGAATATTTGTAGTTAGTGTCAGAATATTGGTGCTATCTTTGAAGCTGACTCTGGTTGAAACCCCTCCTATGCTCTTTGCTAAAGTCTGTGACCTTAGGAGAGTGTTGAATGTCAGGGCCTTTATCCATGAGATGCCAGTGGTTCTGTCTGAAGTCACTTAACTCAGAACCAGGCTTTCAGAACTCTCCCTTCTGTGTGCTTCCCGCGTGTTCCTGAAATAGAGAAACTGACTGTATTTAGAAGTCTTTCTAAATCTCCTAGTCGAATTCTAGTAGCCAGTGCTCATTACCATACAGATTTACCAAGGGATCTACAAGCAGCCACAGTTTTCAGTCTGCTTCATAAAAGAAGGCTCTTTAATTAAGACCAAATGGATAAAAAGAAAATAAAGTAGCAAAGAGATTCTTAATTGTGGGATTGCCACTTTTGAAAATTCTCATAGTATTGTGTGTACTGTTTTTCACTTTTCAAAGAGATTTTTTATTTTCTCCTATTGTAGTAGACACAGAATACAACAAAAGAGAGAAACGTTTCATAAGATCTCAACATTTTAAAGTTTTTTTTTTTCACATTGCTAAAAATAGCTTGTAGAAGAACCAAGAACTTCTGTAAGAAAACACACTGGTGGCTTTTTGGTGCACTCATGTCAGTTGTTCTTCCCTTGTTCTTGGTTAATTTTATTTATGAACAGTGGAAAAGAGGCCGTCAAAGAAAAAGAGCACCAGACACTTTAGAATATTTGTAGTTAGTTTCTATGGAATTTGACTTCCCAAGCCCGTCTACTTCTAAAATTTTATGGTTCTGACTTACTTTTATTGCTGATCATTACTCAGTTTAACAATAGAAATTTATCTTCATCTTCAGAGATAAATAATTGTATGTATTTATAACTATTCAGAATAGTAAGGGTATTTTAATTTTCCTTTTATACATTTGTTTTGTAAGTTATAAGGATGCGATGTTTAACATATTGGGTTTTTCTTCTTCCATGCATGCCACATGCATTAAATAAATGGCAGTCGGCAGACCCCAGGGCAGCTTGGGACTCCCAACAGGCAAATCCCCACCATTTGAGAGCTCACCTTGCAGCAGACAGACATGGTGGCTCGGTACAGGTATTTTCTGATTTTTGCATGAGTGATTATTCCCCAGATTTATACAACTAACCTTTTTTTGAGCTCATGGCATGATACTCTATCCTTATGAAAGCTTGTTGCCGAATTCTGTCCATGATTCTATTCCTTTGTTACTTAACCAAAAACCAAAGTTAACATGGTCCAGAAAGACCCCCAGGGCTACTACAATTTTGCCTTGGTTTATTTTTGCAAGTACATGCAACAGTATTTAAGTCATACTTATGGCAAGCCAGAAAAAAAATGATCTAAAAAAGAAAAAGTAAACTGTAGTATGAGTGGAGCTCGACTTTTAAATAGTAAGCTTAATAGCTTTATTAATGCTTCAAATAATAGAACATTTACAAAGCTTGTTTCCCTTTTACTGACTTTGCTTCTTTCAAATTTCATTCATAGATATTTAAACTTTTTCATCTGTACTGTTTGGAAACATGGCCCTGTTTGTACTTATAGAAAATAGCTGTTGTGCTATAAATTTATAAATAGTTGTGGTTTCTGTAATTTAAAGCAGGTCTTTACTTAGGGTTTGCTTCCTCTTTCTGTTGCTTCCTCTCGGGAACAACTAGCTGCTGCTCTCCACTCTGGCCTCTATACGAAACTATTTGTGATTGTAGAGACTGAGAAGGCTGCAGCCCTGCAGGTGTCTCTTTAAGACAGTCATCTAAACGCTAGCTTAAAGTAACTAGCAAGCTCTATCTCAGTCTGTTTCAGTGTGAAATCCTTATGTTTCGATTTTGTTCCTCAGTGTATTCCACCTGAATAACTTTCCATTATATTTTATCAATTTTCCATTCTTTCTTAATACATTATTAATCAGCTGAATCCATATTGAATTCTTTTTATTTAAATTCTTAAAAAATCAGTTCAAAATTAAGTCTTATGAGCTCTCTTGTTTTTCTCGCTGTTTCATTTTAGAGATAAATCTGAAAACATTCATTTCTGTATATAAAAGTCTGGATTTTTAGTAATATGTAGCAGAAATATTTGAACAGTTATATAAATTCCAGAGTAACAGACTCAGAGGCAAGGATGCCTGAATTTATATCATTGGAAAAAACTAAATGAGCAAAGTATGTTTAATTTTCATTAAAGTGTTTGGGTATATTTTAGTTGCTTCTGAGTTCTCTTGTTTGTGTTGTGCTACATGTTTTGTTAATGCACAGGGAGATCTACAGCAGCTAAGGTTCTAATAGAAATATATTCTACCATTTTTTACATCATTTCAAATCTGTTTTCCTGTCCTATTATTTGTCTCATGTGTTTTCCAGGATGAATTAATTTGATGATGTTTTGTCACTTCAGTAGTTCATGCTCTATTTATTTTTTTCTCATAGAGTACTTGTATTTTTTTTCTTTCTCTAAAATTTTTCTGTCTGTTGAGACTCGATCCAGCTTCATTCTGTGATATTCAGTATGTGATCAGTTTACCCAGTAGAAGTTAGTAATAGAATGAATACATAGGTAAAATAAAAAATTATGATCGTTCTGTTGACTTCATGAATGTGTTTTCAGTCTTAAACTGACTCAGTACAGTGAACATTTTAGAAAGTTTAATGAGTAATTTACTAATACCTCATGAGGCAATGGCAGAATCTTATCCTATTGGAAAATAAAGACTAGCTTTATTTAACTCATTTGAAAATTATCTTATGCATATTTTTAATTACTTGATTTTTAGATTATGTATGCTTAGACTAATGAAAGTATACATTAAAACTAATAATAATGAAAGGAAATAAACCTAAAAGCTAACTACTGTGATTATTATTATGAGTGCTATAGTTGATCCCAAGTAAAGGTAGAAAGGGAAGTAATGGGTTATGTTATTTTCATGGTCTTATAAAGGGAAGTGGTACAGAGCTTTAAAAATTGTTTTTGTTTTGGCCTTTCTGGGGAATCAAATTCTCTGTCTCTGTCTCTGTCTCTCTCTCTCTCTCTCCCCCTCCCTCCTTCCTTCCCTCCCTCTCTCTACCTCTCCCTTTCCCTCTCCCCCCTCCCCAATCTCTGTGTGTTCTCAGATGAAGCTGCAGTCCCAGCCTTAGCAGTTACCTTCTATAGCTTTTCCTGGTCAATGGTATACTCCCACACTCCCCCAGTCAGTGTAGTTTTTTCTGTGGAGTAGTGAGTGAAGCACTGTTAAACATTCTATGCAATTTAGAGTTGACCATGATAGAATTTCTTGAAGTTTTTGACTTAAAGAAAGACACATAAGATAGCTCTCATTTCAAGCATGCTGTGTATAGTGTATGTTCATGTTCAAGTGAGTGTGTACACACGTGCACATATGTGGAAGCTGGAGGCCTACAACAGATACCTTCCTCACTTCTCCCCACCTCCTTTTTTTTGTCTGAAATGGGGTCTCTCCCAAAACCTGTAGTTTACTGATTGGCTAGGTTAGCTGTCCAAGGAGCTCTAGGGATCCACTTACCTACCTAACTGGTGCTGAATTCACAGATGTTTATGTATCTGAGTTTTTATGTGGGTATTAGGGAATCCAAGCATGGGTCCTTGTGCTTGCATGGTAGCCACTTGACTGACTGAGCCCTATCCT
Source organism: Lophiomys imhausi (assembly GCA_907164525.1). NCBI lineage: Eukaryota > Metazoa > Chordata > Mammalia > Rodentia > Muridae > Lophiomys > Lophiomys imhausi. Next base: position 66,332 of record CAJQZJ010004801.1, read on the forward strand.
TACCCCCCTGATGAGACAGAACTTGAACTCTCTGCTTCTCCTTAATGATAATTTAACAGACCACATGTACATGCTACCAAATTGATGATGTTATCGTTAAGAATGCAGTAGATTTGGTTCAAATTTTGTAACCAGGATTCTTATCAGTAAAAGAAGGATATTAATAGTATTTTTATCTCTTGGTTTTGGTTTGAAATTTTTATAAAAAGTATTTTGCATAAAGACTGAGGTTTTCAAAGTACTAGCTGAGTAGAATCACTTGCTTTTGTAAATCAATGTGCAAGTATATATATTATTCGTTTCTTGAAAGTAAAGTGTAAAGACAGCGAAAAGAAAACATTGTCAAATTCAATTTTTTCTTTTTTTCTTTAGTGAAATAACAGAAATATGTAGCTATACATCCAATAAACTTCTAGAAAACGAAGAGCAAATTAATATATCTGAAGATGTTATTTTGAGTCTATTTTTGCCTGTGTATGTTTTGGAGAGACCCTGATGAATTTAGCGTGCCCATCTGTGTTAGTCCATAGAATCACTGTAATGAATATGGATTAGAAAGAGACCTACCCATTCATATTTTTGCCCATTCATTATTCAGAAATATCTCTGTAAGTGATTCTTAGGTGCTAGTTCTTGTTTTGGGCTCTTGGAATGAAAAAAAAATGGAGAGACAGAAGGCTATAATAGTAGAAGTAGTTCAATGCTAGGAGAATATTCTCGAAAATGTACCTAAAAACAGCTGGATTAATGACTGAAGTTTTCATGTAAAAAGTGCTATGAATACAGAAGAATCAGTAGCACTTGCCAGCTAAAGAAGGCAGTAGGAGAAAGAGGAGTCCCAGGCAGAGAAAATGGCATGGGTAAATAATTGAATCCACTTCATCTGGTTGTGTGAGAAATGAAACCAAGAGGTATGTGGGCTGTAAACTGTGAAGGACGTAGTAGTTCTTGTTATTAAGTTTCTATTTTATTCTGAAGATACTAGGAACACATGAAGAGGATTGTGTAAAGCTAGTCATGGTGGTGCATCCTTTTAACCCCAGCATCTGGGAGGCAGAGAAGGATCCCCTAGGAAAGCTGGTCATCTAAAGTAGCTAGCATCTGGGAGCTGTACATTCATCAGGAGAACCCCTTTTCAGCAAACAAATTGGAGAGCAATATAAAGATACCTGAGATCAACTTCTGGTCTTCATACATATGTGAAAACACATATACAATTATGACACAACCCCCCACACACACACATGCATGCATGAGCGCACACATCCATTGCTTATGTCTATCTCATTTTCCTTGTTTGTTCATCTATTGGTGTGCATTTGTGATGGTTTCATATGTTGGCTGCTGTGAGTACTTTGCTAGTCAGCATGGATGTTCAGGTATGTGTAGTATCCTAACTTATATTTTTGGGGAATATATTTATGATTGGTACAGTTGGATGGTGTGGTAATTCTGTTTTTGATTTTTGAAGAGCATTCATCTTGATTTCCACAGTGGTTGTACTACACTACTGGCCCACTAGGAGGGACTAAGGCTTCCTCCCTCCCACCCCAATCCTTAGAAGCTATTGCTGTTGAGTTTTCTTTTTCTATTTTTAAGACAGGATCTCGCTATGTAGACACAGTCAGGCAGCATCAAACTCCCAGACATCTGCTTGCTTTTACCACCTAGTGCGGGGATGAAAGGAGCATGCACACCACCATGCCTGACCTTGTTTATTTATTTGATGCTAGCTGGTTTGACTCAAGATGAGATGGAGTATTGATGTGGTTTTCATTCAGTATTCCCTGACAGTTAAGGGTTTTGGATACTTTCTGTGCATTTACTAGTAATTTATATTTATTAAAATTAGAAACATGCTAATTTGTCAAATTATTGCTAAGATGCTTTGAACTTTTGGTTGTTATTTTTAATATTTTTTCATAGATTCTAGATATTAACCTCATTCAGATGTGTTATTGACAAATTATACTGTTTTTAAATTTTCTCTCATAAGCTGTCTCTTCACTCTGCCAATTTCCTTTTCTATGTGGAAGCTTTCTAATTTCATCCAGTCACAGCTGTCAGTTCTTGCAGGTTTTTCCAAAATATTCTTGCTGATGTAGATACCTTGAAATGTTTTTCCTTTCTTTCCTTTGCTGTTTCGGGGCTTCAGATTTTACATTGGGTTTTAATCCATTTTAATTGATGGTTTTGCAGGAGGGTTGACAGAGGTTAGTCTTCTGTATGCACATATGCAGTTTCCAAGCACCATTTGTTGAAGAGACTGTCTTTAGTCCAGTGTGTGTTGTGGTTGCATCAACGGAGGTTTATTTCTACACCCTTTATTCTGCCGATTGGTTTGTGTGTTGTTTTTGTGCTCTTTCACTGCTGGTTTTGTGAAAAGTTATATAGTATTATTAGACATCTGTACCCTACTACTGCTCTTAATGCTTATGATTACTGTGACCATTTCAAGCCTTTGTACTTCCATATGAGTTTTAAACTTGTTTTCTAGTTTTGTGGAGAATATCATTTAAATTTTGGTAGATTTGGTAGAGTACATTGAACTTGTAACCTATTTGGTCAGGTAGCTATTTTTATAATATTGTTTCTGTGAATTTATGAATATGGGAATTCTTTTTCTTGTCTAGAATATCTTTATTAAGTTTCTCTTAAAGTTTAAATTTTTTCATTGTGGTAATTATAGCTTTTATGATATTGAGGCATGCTCCCATATTCCTCTTTTTTTCAGAGCTTTTATTATGAAGAGATGCAAAACTTTGTTAAAGCCTTTTTCTGCATTGAGTGAGATATTCATGTAATTTTTCCCCAAGTATATTTACATATAGATATATACATTTAGTTATATACATATACTATATACATTTATTTATATGTATATAGTAAATCTCTCATGTATTCTCTATAATGAAGTAAGTTTAATCATGGAGTATGATTCTTTTTAGTGTTTTTCAATTCAGCTTGAGAAGTTTTGTATCCTTGTTCGTCAAGGAAAATTGATTGATACTTTTCTCTTTCTGTTGTTTCCTTATCTGGTTTTGGCATTCTTAACATTTTCTTCAAAGATTGAATTTGGTGTAGTATCCCTTTTTTCTGTTTTAAAAAAGTATTTGAAAGTCATTTGTTGAGTTGTTTTTAAAATTCTGGGAGAATTTGGCAGTGAACACTCCAGTCCTGGGGTTTTCTTTCTTAGGAGACTATTTTCTTCTATCTTGTTGCTCATTTATGTTGTTGGTTAAATTTTTGTAGATGGTACTATATAAATATAATTTATTCATTTCTTCTAGATTTTTTTTTTTTTTTTGGTTTTTCGAGACAGGGTTTCTCTGTGTATCCTTGGCTGTCCTGGACTCACTTTGTAGACCAGGCTGGCCTCGAACTCACAGTGATCCGCCTGCCTCTGCCTCCCAAGTGCTGGGATTAAAGGCGTGCGCCACCACCGCCCGGCTCTTCTAGATTTTCTATCATTTAAAAATGCAGGTTTCCAGAGCATTCCCTAAAGATCCTCTAGATTTCCTGGTTATCTATTGTAATATCCACATTTTCATCTCTAATTTTATACTTTTGGTCTACTATCTCTTTAGTAGGTTAATTTGGCTAAAGAATTGTCAATTTTGTTTATGTTTTCAAAGAATCAAGTCCTTTGTTTTATTGATACTGTGTATCACCCTTCAGTCTCCTATTTTATGAATTTTGAACCTATCCTCCTCTCAGCTGCTTCTTCTACCCTTTGGATTCTTAGTTTTCTTGAAAATGTCTCACAGTTCTTTCATGTTGTTCTCATGCTTGCTTGCTTATTTCTCTGTTTATGTTTGAATATACTATTTGTTCAACCTTTCTCCAATCCCTGATATCCTTTCTTCTGCCTTACCTGGTGTATTGGTGATGTTTTCCACCATTTTATTGAGTTTGTCATTTTCAAAGTCCACTCCGTACCCCACTCCCTACCCCCTGGACTCTGTGTTCTTGCTGATTGTCTGTTCTGTGTTGCTGATTTTTGTATCTATATCCTGAATTAATTTTCTTATTTGGACTTGTCCTTCTAGGAATGAATCATTGGTTGTGTTTAGAAGTAGACTTTTGGATTCTTTGACATTTCAGCTGTTTCACTAGCTTATGGTCTCTTGGACTGTACTTCCTTGCCTTTTCATGTTTCTGTCTTGTGAGTTTTGTGTCTTCTGGCTATCTCTTCTTTTGTAGTTTAGGTTCTTAATGAGCAGCCTACTTTGATTGCAACCCCAGTACCGTTTGAGGAGAACAAAACATGCTAATATAACAGGAAATTTAAAAACATACATGATAGAGAAGTGCATGTAATGTTAGTTACAGCCCACTAATGTAGTACCAGTGACTGGAGAGAGGAAATGACAAAATAATGTGATTTTCATAAAATTAAAGGGAACAGGAAAAGAAGAAAAACAAAGGAGAAGTAGGGTTAAATAAAAGAGGGTAAGAAGAAAAGTAGAGAAGATATTATGAAGAAAGAAGAGCTAAAAATATCTGATTGCCTAGTAATGAAGAAACTAGACAAATGCAAGAAGAACTGTTATAGACACAAAGACATAAAAGCCTCATTTTAGAACACAGAAGGCAACATTCAGGTATTGCTCAAAGCACAATAAGAGGAAAATGAGACGCATAGAGAGAAGAAGTCAGTCTTAAGAGTACCTTCTTTGTGGGTCCTAAAGTTAAGTCTTATGTTCAGTGGTATAGCCATTTGTAACTCATCCCTACTTTGTAAATAACTTGGAACTCATGGTCCCATAATACTCTAGTGACCCCCATGCAGAAAAACATGACTGTAGAAGGACGTCTAGCTGGAAGGAGGAAGGGGATCAGCAGAAGTGGGAGGGGGACAAGAGAGAATAATGATTAAATATGAATATGATTAAAGACATTATATACCTGGTGTGACTGGCATAATGAAACCTATATGATGCCTAATTAATGTATGCTAATAAAACCCTTAAAATATAAATTAAAAGAACATAACCAGAATATTGTCCAGTCTGTAAGAAGAACACAACATTAAACCCAGACATAATTTGGAAGGATATACAGGAATTATATGGTTGTTGAAGTGGAAGTGACAGGAATTGATAAGTTATTATAACTTATATATAAGTTTATAGAGGTGGTCATTGAATAAAATGTTATCCCACCTAAAAATAATAGAATTGATACCTTCAGGTAAGGCATATTGGTAGGTGGGGATATATTAAAGCTGAAGAGTTTTTTTTTTTTTCTTTTCTTCACTCTCCAGACTGGTGCTGAGCCTGAACTGGACAAGTGTAAGGTATCTACAAGTGTCTTTCTTTCTAATAGCTTCTATTTATGTAGAGAAGACTCTGTTAACCATCCTTAGCTTTGTAGTTTGTAGACCACAAAGATTCTTTCCTGGTCCCATCTGCTTTGTACACTCTGGAAAGTCTAAATGTTCCAGCCAGAGATGTCTCCTTAGTGTATTGGGGAGTTGGAGACGCAAGCACAGCTTTCAGACCTATAGAGCCAGACCAGTCTTCCACTGTTTGATTGTTTGTTTTTGAGACATGGTCTCTTTATGTAGCCCTAGCTGTCCTGGACCTGATATGTTGACTAGACTCTCCTCAAACCTACAGAGAATTGGCCTGTCACTGCTCTTGTGTGCTGGGATTAAAGGCATGCACCATCACACTTGAGAGTTTTTATTCCTTTAAAACCTGCCCAGCATTGAATTCTGCTGGAGGCTGCAGATGTCAAGCAATCCACTGGTGCTTCAGAGTTCTCAGTCCTTATGGCAGTGAGCCTTGTGGCAGATTTGTGGCTTCAGAGGGTGGCTTATCAGTTGATGACTGTCTTGTGTTTCTTGGAATCCACAGTATTTCTTAAGTGATAGGCCAAGCTCTTAGTGATTGAGGGTAAGGCTCCAGGACACCATACCTTTTGCTGCCTAAGCTGAGGCTGCTGACTCTCTTTAGGATTGCTTGCTGTAATTATCTCTCACCTAAAGCTGTGTTGGGTTGTTTCCAGGCTCCTGGACCTATGATTGTTCCTTGTTATCAGGCTCCCAGGGTAATTTAGTCTTTAAACACTAGGTTCCCTTTCAAGCTGATACCTAGCCACAGAACTCCGAGGCATGGGGAGTGGCAGAGAAGACCTCTTCTACTCTGAAGAGTCCCTAGCTAACTAAAACTGGGAACTGCTTTTGAGGTTTGTAGAGAGTGTATGCTAGTTCTTTGAGCAGGATTGCTGGTTCCTTTTCACCAAGGTCTGCTTGATTAACTTCAGATGACACATCTGTATCCCTCCTCTTCTGGAGAGCTGCGCAGGAGGAGCTGCACCCTTCCATCCCTAGAATGTGCAGGAGCTTCTTTTTGCTGCATCTGTTTTTGTCATTGGTCCTGTCACTTTGTGGTTTCAGTGTTCTTCCATTCCATCTTTTTGGAATGGAGTCTAAATTTTGTTTTTCTGACTCTTGTTCTTCAGGATATCACATAGAAGCATTTTCAATCTGTCATTCTACCCTGGAAGTAAAGATTACTTTGATAAAGACTTAATTAAAGGGAGAGAAGTATGAGTCAGAGACACACCAATGAAAAGTCTATACCTGAAGCTGGATGTGTTAGCTCATACTTGCAGGTGTAACACTTAGGAGCAAAAGGAGCATTGCTCGAACTTCAAAGCTTACAGTTTGGGTTACAAGTGTCTTTAAAAAAAAAAGTCTATAGCTGAGTTGCATGAATGAGTAGTAGAGATGACAGAAATGAAATTATTTAAAATACAAGTAGAGGCTGGTTATGGTGGCGCACGCCTTTACTTATAGCACTCAGGAGGCAAAGGCAGGTAGATCTCAGTGAGTTCGAGGCCACCCTGACCTACAAAGCAAGTCCAGGACAGCCAAGGCTACACAGAGAAACCTTGCCTCGAAAAATAATAAGTAAGTAAGTAAGTAAGTAAACAGAAAGTAGAGTTTGGTTGGATCTGGGGGCTAGGAAAGGAAGAGCACAGTTGCCATTCCAGTTTGATGTGCTTCTACCTGGCCAAACGAGGTTTTAAAATGTATCTGTCTTCACAGACAGTAGTGACCTCCAGTTCCATTGCAGCTGTGCTTTCATTGTAGTCCAACTTCATTGAGCTCACCACCACTTAAAGTGGATTCTGTAATGATAGTTGGCAGCAGTATGCAATGGAAGAAGAAAAATACTAAAGATACTAGTGTGCTGACTGACCTCCTGATTGTTTGGGAATCTTTTATGGTTGGGAAGCTTTATAGGAATGTTATTTTCAGAATCTGTTTCAAGAAAGGTATAGAATCAGAAATCATGCAAAACACAAGTGCAAGTGTAGCCAGGTACTGTTAAGGACATTGAAAAGAATAATATAAATTGCTGTAATAAGTAGTCTGATGTCTTTGATGTATAGTATCAGATTCAAATAAAGGTAATACTGACTGAAAAAGGGTGTAAACAGAAGCACCTTGCAGTGCTAACAGATGTACCAGTTATAACGAGAAGAGTAGTTTTTACTTCGCAGACAGTTCTTAGTTGTGCTAATTGTGTATATGACTTTTCTGGAAACATTTCTAAAACTAGTCTCAGTCTTGTATATCAGACCCCTAGCAGTGCAGAGTGAACAGTGAACAGAGGGACAAAATTGAGTGACTATTATAATTCCGTCTTCTCTCCATAGTTTTCTGGAGTGCTGACATCTGCAAAAGAGCATTTGCACAAGGATGTAGTGATTGTTTCTATTATGTGAATAATTTCACCCTTCTTAGTTTAGAAGTTTCCTGGTGAGTTGCATTGATAAGAATCAATATGGTTCATTTACTATTTTAATAACAAAATTTCAATAACCTCTCCAAAGATTTTAATACTCAGAGAAAATGTGATACAATTAATGTCCCCATTAGTGGAAGTTAAATTGAAAATCTACTTTACCTTGGTTGAAAGTCAGTAACAGCTGGTTGTGAATAGTACCTGTGGTCCACAAGAATGCCGTTTTAGTGTGGGGTTACTTTTTAGAATGGAAACTATCAATTATGCTCTAGTTAGAGTTTTTAGAGTATGTAGTAATTTATGTTTACTAGCTTGGGCTTGGTAAGCCCTGAAAAATATTCTTTTAACTGTATCTCGTGTATCAGTGTGCTTTTAATGAGTATCTTAAAGCTTGTATATATATATGTATATATACATACATGTTTTAATATTTCTGATGTATTTGTTGGATAGATGGCAATCTGATTCATTGATATTGTGAGCCTGTGATGTATTCTTGGTAATCATGCATTTGAGAAATAAAATAGAAATTAGGAAGGTAGTAGTATAAGTAGTTTTATGAATTTTTATATTTGGAAAGTATTAATTTGTTCTTGAAAATCATTGCCTATGAGCTGGGCATAGTGATGCCAGCACTTGGGAGGCAGAGAGACTCTGGACTGTATGGCAGACTCCAGTCTCACCCCCTTTCTGTAGATCACTGCTGACAAAGGTCCTGCTGCTTTGAGACCTGTTCTGTCTTACCTGACTATGGGATGACTTCTTTCGGAAGTTGCTTGTAGACTTTCTCCTCCTGTCCTCTGAAATTTGCTAGTGAAACTATAGTCAATTTAGTTTCTTAAATACTAACTGTGATAAGGTTCTTTTTTCCTCAGAAAATTACATCAGAGCAAATGTCTTTAAGCATTACAACAACTATAAGACAATCTGATTATGTTCTGAAATGCCAAACTTCAGATTATCTGTCATTTTTATAAACCTTCCTAAAAGGAAGTCAGCCTGAAGAACTCTGATATTTCAGTCTTCCAGTTCAGTTATAATTCTAGAAATGCCAGCTGAATAGGCATAATCTTTAGAATTTGACTTGTAAAATTAAAAAAAATACGTATTTGTTTAGTTGCTTGATTTAGGCTTCTCTGTAGCGTTGCAATTTCATTTCTCCCATGTAAAGTACTCTGCAAAAGGCCTGCTGATAGTGGAGGTGATCACCACTCCTTGACCTCTGGGTATGTGCATTGATTGTGTTTCAGCCTGATGATTGAACACACAGTGTCATTTTCCACTTCATAGTTGAGGACATGGATATTTAGCAAGATGAGGGCATCTTTCTCATGCTCTCATTGCTCACAGTATATAACTAATTTTGGGTATGAGTCCATCTTAATATAGAGGGTTCAGCTGATGCCAACATACAGAAATTGTGTAGGAAAATGGGGAATCAATTAAGCTTACAGGATAATTTTTAAGACTCACCAGCTGTTTTCAAGGGAATTGTCAGTTTGAAAGTAAACACAGAAGGGATGGAGTTAGGATAAGGAGTAAATGGATGGAAGAACCTAGGGATAAGGAAAAGGTAGAATCTTTTCCAAGTTTAGAATTAGGAGGAAAGAAAAGAATGGGGCACTTAAATAAATTGTAGAACCTTCGATGACTTAGGAGTTTTGTTATTTTTATCGTAATAGTCTTAGAATTTCATTCTTTCTTGGCTATATTCATTTATTCTGACAAACAGGTAGAGTGCCTGTTCTGTGTCAGGAACATCAGAGAGCAAGATGAGATCCCTGCTTTTATGAAACAGTTTTAATGGAGGCAGAATATTAAGAGCACAGTAGATAAATCAGGAAATAAAAACATCATGTCAAAACAAAAAAATACACCAAGAAGCAAGGTGTAGTTGTGTGCCTTTAAACCTGGCACTTGGAAGAAGTGGCGGGCAGGTCTCTGTGAGTTCAAGTTCCAGAATAACCAGGGCTACACAATCTCAAAAACAAACAAACAAACAAACAAACAAAAACAAAAAACAAAAAAATCAGTGCAAACAACTGATACAGAGAGTCAAAAATAAAGTACAGCTTGAAAGACTTTCTACATGTAAATTTATTTAGATGAGTGACAGAAAGTCTGTCATAGAGATGCAGTCTGGGAATCAGCAGAGAGATGACAATCTGTAAGTAGAGTCGAGTCCTAGCCAGTGGCAGTGCGTAATGTTGAGACCTGAAGCTTGGTGTGTTAGAAGCTGGTGAGCTAGGGGTAATAAGAGATTAGTGAGCTAGGCACACGTTAGGTTATGTGGGACTTTAAGATGTGCAGTAAGAAATATAAGTTTTAAAATCTAAGTTAAACGAGAAGCCAAGAATTGGGCTTTTTCAGAGGGGAATTATCACAGCCAGGTTTATATCTTGATATATAAAGATATATCTTTATATCTTGAAAGGAATATTCTGATTGTTGTGTGGATAATGTGTTTTACTTGTGATGTAAATCAAAGCAGAAGACTAATTAATTAACAGGGTTTTACTCTTATGAGAGGTCATGTTTTTTTGCTACTGGAGTCCCAGTAGTAATAGAGGTAGTTAGAACTGGTTGGTATATATTTGGGGGAATATCTCATCGGACTTACTTACAGATTAGATGTGGGGTCTAAGCAACTAGGTAGGTGAATGAATGGTGCTGTTGTTCGTTAAAGTGGACAGTGTGAGAATGAAGTCTCAGTGACTACAGATAGGAGGAGGGGAGTAAATCATGTGTCGTGTGCCATAAAAGGTGGGTACACAAGAGGAAGACATGGAAACCTCAGTGTTGGAGTTAGTTCCTAGAAAGAAGCAGAAAATAGAAGCTGTAAGATGGAAGTCAAAAGCACATGTTGGATTGCTTTGATCTACTAACTGTTTAATGTTCCTCATATTAGCTTTCTAATTTAAATGACTTAATCTTTACTTAGTATATATGAATATGTATGTGTGATGTGTGTGTGTGTGTGTGTATATATATATATATATATATAATATATATAGCCAGAACACACATACATATATATATTCTTTCTTTCCCACTATTAAACAGGTTGTAAGTTCTACAAATGGAGAGCTCAACACGGATGACCCCACGGCAGGACGTTCAAACGCACCCATCACAGCCCCTGCAGAAGTAGAAGTGATGGACGAAACCAAGTACGTTTTTACGTTTGCTTAGTTTGGTAGTTTTTTTTGGTTCATAACTTTCCATGTTTGAACTTTATAGTTACATACAATTATTCCACACTTTTTTAATCTCCCCCCCCCGTAGGGAATAGAACACACAAAAAAGTGATATAATTGATTATTGTATTCACTATTTAAAGTAGTACTAATACTTTACATACAAAAATTGTTAGGAATTGTACTCAAATTTTCGTTAAAATTAATAACATGCTTTTAGCTTTTGATATTTAGGAACAGTATATGGCATTATTGGTGTATTATTATTTTTCTATAAGTGTAAGTACTTGGCATTGTAGGATGCTGATTGTTTAAAGTTACTTTAGAAGGTAAATTATAGTAATGCTGTTTGGAAAAACATGAAAAAAAAGCATGAAAAACAATGATCGTTTAAGTATGGTCTATTTTTGATGATTTCTCTCTCTTTCTTCCTCTCTCCTTTTTTCTTTTCTTTTTGTTTTTTCTGTGTATAGCTGCCAGAAAGTATTGAATATGTGGTGAGTTCTCAAGTGTAGGCAGGCAGAAATAGCTCCACTGACTATAATTTCAAAGATTTAGCACCATTTAATATAAACAAACAAAAATCTTAACTTAGAAATTACAATTGGTAAAATAAAATTAATTAATGACAGTAAATTAACTCTGAAAAGCAAGAAATACTTGTTGAGGAGCTGTTTTGCCTGCTGCAGCTTTTTTTGCTTTAAGTGATGCAGTTTTGGGGCACTTCTTAACTGCATAGATGGTATGCCGGCCTGCATGTGCTTGCGCATTTGTTTTGTAATATGGAAGTTGTATTTGTTACTTTTTAAAGAGAAAGCTAAGTTTGTGAGCTAAACTTTATGTTTTCCTGTTTTCAAGTTTTGAATACGTATTCTTTCCCCTACAGCATCACTAAAACTTATTTCATTACTAACCAGTACTTCAAAAATCATCTAATAGTTCTTAATTAATATTCTTCCTGGGAGAAATGATACTAAAGTTAAGTTATTTCCTGGTATTTGCCTTCAATTGTAATTCTGTGCTTAGGTGCTTCTCTCAATTACAGTGCAGATTTTGAGTCAGCTCTGCCTTAGATTAGTCAGTTTAAAGCCCATCAGTCATCTTACTTACATCCTTAACAACACTCATTTACTAGCTGAGAACCCAGAAAATCGCTCTGCATATTTCTTTTTAGCAAGCAGTGATCCATTGTAATCAGTTTTCACTTCACAATTTATGGACAGTGTCACCAAATTTAGTATATTTCAAGATATAATTAGTCCACTATTTACTTGTTTGTTATTAAATAAAAAATAACCATAATGGCTTGTGTTGTGAGTTTTAGGTGCAGTGCTAAGGACAGTTATTACATAGGGTGGCAGTGTGGCAGTCTGAATGCACATACCATTGCAGTTGAGTGTTGGTCGTATAGTTCTGCTTCTGCTGCATGGTACTTTTTCAAGGCTTGTTTCTTTTTTTCTAAAATGGTGCTAATAAATCCACCTCATAGGGCATTGAGAAAAATAGTGGATGTGGTAAGGCCCAGTTATTTTGTCTGTCATATACAGGGACTTGCTAGCTGCCAGTGACCTTTGTCATTGTGCTCTTCACAGGAGTATGCTTCTTCCAGCACTGTTCCCCAGTCATTGTTAAGCCTGGCTGTCTTTGTTCACATCCTTTTAGAGACTTACTTTCGATCCAGTCAGTATGTTCAGTTAGCGGTTATACTGTTGGGATTTCAGAAATAATCTGATATCACAAACTAGCAGGAGAGATTGCAGTTGCATTAGTAGATATTGGTACATGGTAAAGCTTTCAGTTTGCGAAGAAAAGGGTCACTTCCTGACTGAATAATCAGAGAATGCTTCATAGAGGTGGCTTTCAAGAATGACATAAGGTTCACCTAGTTGTGTTGCGTATGGGTATATGTGCAAATAGGCTGGTCTCTCTCTCCAGAGGCTTTGGAGGACAAGGATGAAGAAAACTATGGGACTGCAGTTCCTGAAGGGACTGTCCTTCATTGCTTCAAGGATTGTGTCCAGATTTCTTGACATGGCATCAAAGCCCTTCAGAGCTTACTCTTGTCACTTCCTGTTTTCTCCCAGCCCCAATTTAATTCTGATATTATATATTTTCCTACTGTTTTGCTAATCTGCCTATTATTTTCTTTATATCTCTCCCTTCATGATATTTTTCTCAATGTATTGAAAATAAGGCCCTTTTCAGCTTTTGATCCCCAGTGGCTAAAATAGGAAACCACAATAACTTATTACCAAATAATTCACTAAAGCAACTTACCATATCCATGAAATAAATGCATTATTATATTCATACAAACAATTGAGGTTAAAACCATCTGTAGCATTTCTCTATTTATCTGATTATTTATTTTTATTTTTCGAGACAGAGTTACTCAGAGTCCTGGAACTCACTCTGTACACTAGGCTGGACTCAAACTCAGAGATCCGCCTGCCTTTGCCTCCTGAGTGCTGGGATTAAAGGCGTGTGTCACCACTGCCCAGCAATTATTAGCATTTCTATAACACATTGTTTATATCTTCTGAGGCTGAGACTATGAGCATAGTCTAGGTCTAGACTAGAATATGAGCATAACTTCTTTTTCTAGGTTGCATCATTTTCCCCTTCTAATATTTACTGCACAAATTATTGTATGTTTAATGATAGAGTGATATTTCCAATCTTACTATTGGAGCAGACGTGAGGTACACCCTTAAATAGTGTTTTCAGCCCTAGATGTGTAAGGTTCTCTCTCTTTGTGTGTGTGTGTGTGTGTATACGTGTACATGTGTGTGTGTGTGCGTGTACATGTGTGTGTGTGTACGTGTACATGTGTGTGTGTACGTGGGCATGTGTGTGTGTACGTGTACATGTGTGTTTGGGGAAGGTGTTGAATCTAGTGCTTTGCACATGTAAGGCAAGTGCCTTACCACCAAGCCCCAGCCACTGAAATGAGTATAGAAGACAAAATAGGGGTTATGAAGGAATAAAAAAGACTGTGTGGTATGTACCACGGTTGGAAAATCAGTGCTTCCCCTCGTTCCCCATTGCCTCCCTCTCCTTTTCCCTCAAAGTTAAAATTAAGAGGGTCATGGAAATAGATTGGGGACCAAAGTTTGAAGAGCTGTGTGGTCTCAATGCTTAACCAATTAACTAATGATGACGTTTATGAGCAGGAAGAAATAGCTGTACTTAGGACAGATTATCAAATAGAGACTTCAACTGTGAACTCTGGCTTTTGGTGGGGTCGAAGTGGGGCCCTGTCCATTTCTAGTTTAGGCTGGCTTGAGCTTCTTTGATCTTGATTTAGCGTACATGGTACTATTAGAGGTGTGCTCAGCTTAAAAGGAAACTTTTGTTGAAGAATTCTAAGCCATGGTATAGTCAAGGTGAAAATTTCTGAACCAAGCCAGCTTGATAAAGATGAGAAGGCCGCATCATTTTAGGCAGACAGATTGATTGCAAGTGGATAGAGAGTAAGCCATAGGAGACAGGTTACAGGTAGATACTTGAAGGAATTACAAGCATAGTCCTGCTTTTAACTCTTGCCTAGCTGAACAGTTCCCCCTTTTTAAAAAATCAAGAAATCCAAAGATAAGGAATTTGACATCAGGTATTAATCTTAAGCTAAAATGTTTATTTGTCAAAAAATAAGTATTAGTTGTCATAAAAGGTGTTATTCTACATGCTCATTAAACCAGGGCTGGAGATACTGGCTTCTGAAGTCTGAGTGGGTGGCACAGGAATAGTCTCCACCAAAGCTGATGTTAATGAGTCACTGTAGAAGGGATAGGTAAAAACCTCAGATCCAGCCAGGAAACATGCTTCAGTTTGACTCAGAGAAGTAAATGTTTACTACAGACCAGGAAACCAAACAAATTCTAGATGAAGAGGACAGTGAGTGAAGTAAGCCGCAGCTCACTGCGATTTTCTGAAAAATTCTCAGAGCACAGGCTGCTCCTTACCTGTGTATCCACACTGCTCTTGTATTCACATTGCCTCACTTGTTTCTCTGGTTTTGCATTTAGTTCTGAAAGCTAAATTCTTTCCATTTGTTAAATAATCATTCTTTCTAATGTAAGTATTATTGGTTCCAAAACCTGGAGATTTAGACTCAGCATTTAAAGAATATGTTCCATGTCAGTTTTATCCAAACAAGTGTCATAGCAGTGCTGAAATACTTATTTTGTAGGCTATGGTTTGTACCTCCTGAGTAAGAACTCTGGATTTAGAACATACCAATAATTTTAACTAGATCTTACTGTAGGTAGGATGCCTTCAGTAAATACTTAATGAGTGGCAACTTTTGCCCATGTGTTGGCCTGTCTCTGAGGTACAAATATACTTTCTAGTGTTAAGGGAGGTAGTGAGTCAAACAAAATCATTGTAAAGTAATAGTAAATGCAGAAAAGATAGTGTTATGAGAACAGCATGGTTTCAGATTGAGTGCTTGGAGACAAAAGTGATGACAGTTTCTTATTCATCAAGACTATGAATCAGCTGATTTTGAAATGATTTTTATCTTAAAAAAACAGCAGGGGTTAAAATTTCAATTTACTCCTTTAATGCCACTGCTTTGTGGGCAAATGCATTCATGGAACTACATCAATACTGCCCTCTGGTGGTAGTAGTTGCTTTAATAGTATCCCATCCTATTTAGTGGGATTTATTCTAAAAGTTATGTGGATAATTCTTAAAATGTTTTTGAACTTAAAGGAACTGTGCTATTAGAATTCATCCTAAATTTGTATTTAGTTTTCTTGCTCAGTAATACTTACATTGGGAATAAAGGTTATTTAACCAATGGGAAGAACTTTGCTTTTATAACTAAAAGCAAAAACAAAGAAACAAGTGAGGCATTGTAAATATAGCGCCAGTACAGAAAAGGTAGCACTTAACAGCCTGTTTATCACTACTTGTATTGCATTACATTTCCCATTGCAAAAGACTTATATAACTTAAAATAACTTTTTTAGTAGAAAAAAATTTTGACAGAATATACTTTGGAGCTTGAAATGACAAATAAAAATAGATAGAAATGTTTACTACCATGAGCAGGAACTTTATATTAAACAACACCGAATTTTCATTGAAATATCACTAGATTCATAAAATCAGTATTTTAAATATTTGGTCTATTTCTTTTAAATAACTTTTCCATTTTTCCTTTTACCCTGTGTGTGTATTCTAGTAATTGAAAGATTTACGTGGATAATATTTTGCCCCCTTCATTTGAGACAGGGTCTCATGTATTCTGGGCTGAACCCAAGCTGTATGGGAGGATAACCTTAAACTCCTGGCCTTTCTGTCTACCTCCTGCTCAGTTTAAGTGGCACTGAAGACTGGCTCCAGGGCTCTGCCCACTGAGCAGTATCCCTTTTGCATTTCTATTTTTAAAAATGTATGTGTGTGAGATTTGAGAAAGTATTAGATTCATATAGTTGAAAATAAACATGGCTGATTTTTCTAACTTCTGAAACAATCTGCTATACTTAGTCCATGTTTTATGGTAGTAGCTCTCATTTAGGTTCATGAATATTTCATCATATGCACACGCACACACACACCTGCTCATTTCAGTTTTTTCCAGCTACTTAGGTGAGATAAAGTTTATATCTAGATGTTTTTACCTAGGGAAAAAGACAAGGACTGAATATATAGTTTTGGCATTACATTAAAAAACTACATATTTAAAATAAGTTTGAATGTATAGTTTTTGAACTATAAATTGGAATTACCTTTGCTATGATATTTTAAATGTTAAGTATAAAATTATTTTGATAAAAACATAAGTAACTTATAATAAACTTTGACTCTTAAAGTGCTAAAAAGATAAACACAGGTGGATCAAGAGTTCAGAGTCACCCTCAGCTACATAATGAGCTTGAGGCCAGCCTGGGACATTTTAGAGTCTGTCCTAAAACACTTAAAGTAAGTGCCAGTCTTAGTGTTGTACTTACTCTATTTTCGCTTTCTGTTTCATAAGTATGGTAGGGAATACTTGCTTACCAATGGTATTTTTTGTTTTAGAATCTAAACTGATTTGTATTAAAATGAAATCCCTAGTAATAGGGTCATTATTGCTTTTGTAACAGTGACTTCAGGAATCAAAATTATTAGAAAGAAAGGGAGAAACCATATAGATGGGCTTTATAAAAGCATGACATACATATACTTAATTATCCTTAGTTAAATGTGGCAGATCAGTTGAGAGTGATAGCACTGCAGTTTTTCAGTTCTTGGAGCAAAGCGTTTTGAACTTACTGGCTCTTTTTTATGTTGTGCAGAATGTCCCGCTGTCCCAGAGGCATGCTAGTGGGACACAGGCATAGCTGTCATAAGATCACTAATACCACTGCTTCGCTGATGTGTTCACTCTCTATTCCGCACGAGCCTGTTGCTTTTTCTGACCATCTCAGTTACTATGATAAGTTCAACCTCTGATAACTTTAGTGCTTTTATAATAAGGGGATGTTTTCTTTATCTACAGGTGCTGCTGTTTTTTCAAACGAAGGAAAAGGAAAACCATACAACGTCACAAATGACTGGACACAGACAGATCCTGGGGAGTTACTTACATGTTGTCTCATGAAAATCATCTCTATACTGACCACATATGTTTTCAAGGACTCACTCTTGAAACAAAAATGTCATACTTTCATATTTCATTTTGTGGTTGCCTTACATTCGCCCCCTAATTTAACCTTATGGAAGCTTTAAAACTTTATCAGAATGGGGGGCTTTGCCCGTCACTGAATGGGATGGACCAACGACGTGGTACTGATGGACACAGTTCCATAGGACATGTTTCAGAAGCTCTTCTGTTCTAGAAAACAATACAGGTGTCCACGTGTCAGTTAATTGCACCTAATTTGATTTTTCATGTCTTCTATAAAAGCATAATCAAACAAGAATTTTCTTCTCAATGGATAGTGCAGCAGAGAAAACAATTGCCCAAATATTAAAAACAATTTTCTTGAACAGTTCCTATTTTGTGACATCTGCATTGATTTCGGTATGACCGATGGTACTGTTATTCATGAATCATATTGACATTCTCTCTGTGAAATCATGGTACAGTCACTGCCCAGAGGTACTGAGGGAAAAGCATTATGGGATTGGCAGGCGGTGGTGGTAGATAGCTCAGGAGTGTTGGAAATACGAGCTTGGCTTCCTTGGAGTCACTGTGTGAAGTGCAGCTGAGAAGTAGAGAAGTGCTAATAACATCTGCATAATGTCACTCTGTGCTTCCAGATGATGGATGCTAGATGGCAAGAAGTGAATACTGGAGAAGTAATGTTTGTTGGAACTTTAAAAACACACCAAGGAAAGGAAACAAATGTGAAACTTGTTGCTATATATAAGGCTGGAGTCCTCTAAGCCTGCTACTAAATGGTGTATTCTCCCAAAAGCAGAAACCTGAGGATGTGCCATACAGTGGTGGCTGTTTATTATGTTGTTCTTTGATTAAAGAAAAGAAACATACTCCCAGCAATAAACACTGGGTCACTCTGTTGCCCTCTGTGCACAGTAGTCTCTTGTATTCAGCTTTGCTAGTTCTCTGAAATTCCCTGTCTTGAGCATAATGTCGATAATTGGAGAATGTTTTGGGGAGGGTGGGCTGGGCTCTTTGCCTCCATAGCTTTCACAGTGCCTGGATATGAACAACGTAATAGTTCTGTTATTAGCCAAGTCCATTCCACTTTGCAAGTGTGCTCTGTTTTAAGCCATAAGGACACAGGCATATTTTTTTGTCTCATTCTGTTAGCCATATTTTCAAGAGTTAAAACAAGACTGGCTAGAAAGACACTGTTGATCACGTCACGTGTTCATCTTTCACTTACAAGACTGTCACTCCTTCCATGCACTCTCTTCTCTGTCTTAAGTAGGAGCCTTCAGGTGTGCTTATTTATTTCTTTTTTGTCTCAAGGTAACATTTAAAATATGTATTAAAAGAAATGAATGCACATATTTTTTTTACTTCGTTATTGAATTTACAGGTATTTAATTTTAATTGTATTTTGTAATTTATTTTTTCTTATTATCCAGAGTTCAATGTGTTGCTTTTGATAAATTGGACACCCATATGAACATCACAAATCAGGACATTGTTTATCATTTTTTTAATATCCTATGAGCATTCTTTTTTTCTTCTTGATTTTGAAGACCTATACTCAACCTAGAAAATATTTGTTGTATAATTTGGTCAACAGTTTCCATTCTGTTTGTATACTGTCATCATGCCTAAACTGAAGGAGTGAAATATTGCATTTTTGGTTTTTGTTTGCTTTGAGCAAGGCATTTATAATGTGAAACCACTTCTTTACAGTATTTGACCAAATTTGTGTGTCTATGATATTTGTAAATACATGCGATATCTGTATTTCTTATCATAAGCCTATTTAGTTTTATTCTCAGTAGGGTTTTTGGACTGTACAGTGTTTATATGATGAACTCCTTATACATAAGAAGGTGTGTATATTAATCCAATTATGGACTTAAATATTTTAAAAGTATGAATACCCTTATTTGCTGCAAAGGCCAGTGTGTAGACATTTGCTTTTTAGCAATATTTTTAAGTGCTCCATTTTAGTGCCAGAGAATAAGTCTTTGGCACACAGACTGGTCAGTAATAGGTAATGCAGGTATGTTCAGGTTAAGCCAACAATGTTTTGCATTTTTATGCTTCTTTTCTGTCAACACTAATAAAGTCAACATTGCCTGAATGTCTGAATATTGAAACACAGCCCTGTTTAAAAGTATGTAACTGAAAAAGAAATAAATAAAGGTAGTTTTTTTAAACTTGCTCTTTTCCCTTTCGTCTAACCATGAGTGAACTAATGCCATTCAGTGCTGCATAGTGGTTTAAAAATTAACTTCTGTTGGTTTACTACTATAAGAGGCAGAGCAGAAGGAACCTGCTTTTGTCATTTGTTTCTGTTTTTGTGTATTGGAGCACAGTTGTAAGGAACACATAATAGGAAGGATCCAACTTTGTTTTCATTTTTTAAAGTATATTTTTTCTGAGTTGCTTAGTAGAGCAATTAGTTAAAGCTGTCTTCTATAACTTAGGGGAACAATGATTTTTCTTTTTTGAAAACGTAGTCATACTATTTATGGAAATTCACTGTTAATTAATTTTAAGTGCATAAAGTCATTACAGATGGGGAGCATATATTTGCAGCAGTAATTTGACTTCTCATTACGGTAGATCCTTTAAGCAGTTTTACCAAATGGTATTAATGGAGTCATGTTTACTGAAGGATGCTGTAGGCAAGGCAAGTAGAACCATCTAACATGTGACTAGTATGTGCATTGAGCACCAGAGACTTTTTGAAACAGAATGGAAGAATGTGGACTAGAGAGGTGACTCAGCAGCTAAGAGTGCTTCCTATACAAATATGAGGGTGTAAGTTCAAATCCCAGGAACCCCTGTAAAAAACTATTGCAATTAAGCATACACCTTTTACCCCAGCATTGTGTCCTACAGTGACTGGAGGATCACTGGGGCTTGCTGACTGCCAGTCTAGTTCCAGGTTCAGTAAGAGACCCTGCCTCAAATGCATGTGGAAAGTGACAGATGTCCTCCTCTGGGTTCTGTGTATGTCTTAGAGTTTCCTTCTGTTGCTGGAATGAAACACCATAACCAAAGCGACTTGAGGAGGAAAGGGTTTATTCAGTTTACACTTCAACAGTACTGTTCATCACTGAAGGAATCAGGACAGAAACTCAAACAGGACATGGACCTGGAGGTAGGAGCTGATGCAAGGGCCATGGAGGGGTGTTGCTTACTAACTTACTCTGCCTGCTTTCTTGTAGGTCCCTGGACCACCACCCCAGAGGTGGACTATCTATCTGTAGGGCCCAGGACCACAGTGGGTGGGGCCCTCCCCCACCCATCAATCACTAATTAAGAAAATGCCCTAAAGGCTTGCCTACATCCAGATCTTATGGAGGCATTTTCTTAATTGAGGCTCCCTCCTCTCAGATGAGTTTAACGGGTGTCAAGTTATCCAAAACTATCCAGCTACGTGTGTAAAATACAACACACAAAACATATGCACACAGGGGCATTGGTTCACGTAATCTTCATAACATAATCTTCATTAGGCTTTATCTAGATAAAGCAATCTGATTTTAGAGTGGGTTCTGTTTTCTGTGACTATATTTTCATTAGTAAGAAGCTTTTCAACTGCAAATGATAATTCAACCCGACTTAAGCAATAAAAAGCAGTGTTTCACTTAATTGTAAAGCCCAGTGGTAAAACTGCCTTCTGATGGCTAATCTTACTGTTAAAGCAGGCACGTGCCCTTCTCTGGTGTCATCACTTGGCTCTACTTTCATCTTTCTGTTTTTACTTTCAGTGTGAGGGTCAAGTGGCTGTTCAGCAACCTGAGACTTTGATGCTACTGTCTTGGTAACCAAGTTAAAAAAGAGCAGGTCCAACAGCTTTTCATGTCCACTGGAGCCAGTACCTGTGGACAAATAGTTGCTGTTCTCCTGGTGGTTGAGCCTGAGTCATGGGTCCATGTTTAGAAAACACTTGAGAAATGACACATAAAAGGACATTGAGATATTTAACCATAGTCAAATACGATGCTTCCAAAAAACCAAACCAAAACAACAAAACTTTTGTGTTTAAGTGAGTAGAGTTCAAATAGATATGGATGGGTGCTTTACATACATTAGGAATGTTTAAGAGTGGGTTAAAGAAATGCTGATGGTTTGCAGTAGGCTAATTGCCAGCAGGGAAAAGAAAGGTAATTAGCAAGGAGATTCATTAGTTCTATTACTGTATATGGAAGTGTAGAGGTCATAGATAATTATCTCTAAGTGTCTCACATGTGTTTTTTAAAAGATGGTGACATATTTTGTTTAGACATGAATATGGGAGGGGAAAAGATGAGAAAGTCCCCCAACTTGGTATGGGATATGGTAAATTTGAGGCACATTTAATGTATTCAGTGAAATACGTATAAAAAAGTACGGAGCGTGATTCTAAAACCCAGAAGAGATATAAATGTAAAAGTTATTTGCATAAAGATGGTTATTGAAGACATGGTAATGAGATCACCTGATTTAGAAGAAAGTAAGCTAGGTTAGGGTCTCTATGAGACATGTATATCTCAGTAAATAATGTAACATTCAACACATGGTGCATTCTTATTCTTTGTGTGACATTTTGGACAGGACTCAAGTTACTTACAAGTGTGTCTCTATTGTCATATTTAGATAAGACATTTGGAATTAGAAGGTAAGAGTTTTGAATGGGAGTAATTAGACTAGTTTGCAGAAGAGATGATGACTAACTGAACATAGAAAATCTATGTAGACTTGCTAGTATTTACCTGCCATTTGGCCTCCAATACCAAGCATTTGCTTTTTGTTGTTTTGGTTTGGTTTTGTTTTTGGCTTTTAGCTAGATGGACATGGTATGCCAATAGTTTGTCAGAAACACTCACCTTTGAACTTTTTTTGAAGTGAAATAATATTTATTTTACTTAACACAGTTGAAATTGGATTGAGATACTTCCTTGAATTCTTTACTGTTTTCTTACAAATCTTGTACTTCAGTAATAAAACTTGGTAGTGCCTTTATACCACTGGCACAGCACATTTCCGGGACTTCTTGACATTGATCTTGGGCTGTGACCTGTATTACCTCATTTAAATGTGAAAAACTAATGGGTGGAAAGATACTGTAATCAAAAGGAAAGTTACTAACTGCTGAGCAGTGAAATACAGGTATCCTCTGTAATCTGAGAAAAGCAAAATATAGCATAATGGTATAAACTCAGTTTTTAAACTTAACATTATTGATTTTCAGAATTTTATAAATACAACTTCAGATATTTGTTAACATAATGCATGGTTGTATTTGAAAAATGTTTGGCTTCAGGTAAAAAGGAAGTCTCAAGTACCTTATTTAGTATGTTCTTGTTCAGCCTTCCAGGAATTAAAACAAGAGTTAAAAGCTTATTTTTCCAAGTATAATTGAGCATGATATAGAGTTTTATTAATGTTGAAAATAGATAACTAGTTTGTCTCTGCTTTGCTTTTTCAAATCCACAATTCTGCCTCGCTTATCAAATCCACAATTAATAATTTCTTGATAAGAATATATAGATCATAACCCAAGAAAAGGACTATAAAACCATTATCAGGTAATACTGCTGGGGTATGAAAATAAGTTTTTAAATTTTTTTTTTTGAGCCATGTTTTTAGTTTATAGCCTAAGCTGGCCATGAACTCATGATCTTCCTGCCTCTGGCCCCTAACTACCGGGATTGTAGGAGTATGTTGTCATGCCAAGTGTAAAATAGTTTTACTGGAACAATTGTTCAGAGCGTATTTGTTAAGTTATAGTTCTTAATAGAAAATCATTCTACTTCTCTGACTGAGAATTGGCAAACTTTTGGGAGATGGTAAAGTTTAGGCTTTATGGGCGGAGAGGCAAATTTGAAGCTTTTGTATACTTATACAATTAAAAAAATACACATTTTGTTGATGAAATTCAGAACATAGTAACACTTGGGCACAGTTGTTTGTAATATAGGTCTGCAAATGATAAGCATTTGGTTATCTTTGAGGAGATGGTGCTTCACTTAGTTGGAGTTTAAAATGGATATTTACCTAGTCATTGATGGTCTTTGATGTTTCATGTTACCTGAAAGTGTCTTCACAAATAGATGCTATCAAATACTCTTAATCAATCTTTGTGACCATTTGGAAAGAGTTGTTAGAATTAGTTTGTAGAATTCTAGCAGGTTCACCCTTGGTACTTGCTTTTAAACATACAGTATTTGTAGATGAATCACTTCCTAACACATTTGTCACATGTGTGCCTCTTGATTGTCCTGTGATGTAGGTTTGGAATTCTGGAGTGTGCCTCCGACACGAGGTGCAACTGGTCGAGTTTGGAAATGGCAAACACTGCCATCAAATGGCTGTGTAGCTGGGAGAGCCACCGTGCTGTGTCCCTTCCTGACAGAATGTACAGATCTGGTAGTAATTTGCTCTACTAGTTAAACAGAATTGCTTCCACCACATACCTGCTAAGTATAAAGTACGTCAACTGTAAACAAACAGTCGGCATTCTTGAGCTTTAGTCGGCTGCACATTTAGCAGCTTTTCCCCACCTCATACGTTTCTGCATTGTCCATTGGAGCACATCAGTGCTTCGTGGTACTGAGTTGTTGTTTCCTCAACTTCTCTGAAAATACTCTTTCCTGTACTTCTGTTCAGTGTGTTCACTAAAATGCATTATTGAGTCCACTTTATATCTCAGTATCAACTTCTTAGGTTAAAAAAAGCAAAACTAAACTAAAAAACAGCTGGGCAATATTGGTAACATCTGTTGACTTACAGGAAACCAAGGAAAACTACTGAAAATCAATTGCCTTGTTTTTGAATCAATTTTAGTGATCATAGTGTCTTCACAGTTACTCTTGAGAAGTGTACAAACAGGTTCCTTTGCTTCGACTGTTGCGTCAAATGCAATTAACTCCATCCCATCACTAGTAAGTAGCTCTCTTTGTTTAGCAAATAAGCCACTCAGGAAGTTCTTTGTCCCTTTATTATTAGTGTATGTGCATGCGTGCACGTGTGTGTGTGTGTGTGTGTGTGTGTGCTTGTGTGCTCGTGCACTTGCATGAGTGTGATGCTGTGATGAAATACTCTGCTCTAGTTTTCTAATTGTTCTGATTATTGCTTTCCTTGAAAATATTGTGATGAATGTTTACTCTGGTAGTGTGGAAATACATTCTTTTAGTACTGGTAAAGTATCATTGCATCGTGAGCACAATGCTCTGCCATATTACAATCCACATTCCCCTGTGCCTTAAAAGTGCAATACTTAAGGATTATTTTTTTTAACATGATGAATATGCACTGGTAATAAAAAATAAATGTCTGTCTGACAGTATGTGTGGCACTTGAAGTACTTTGAATTATAGTCCTTACTGACATTTATGGTGTTTTCAACAGCACCGTGAAGCAATGAAAGCACCACATGTGGTCTCTGTCACAAACACACAGTTCTGCTTTTGTGGCATGAAAGCAGCCACATACACTTTGTAAATGAATGGGCATGGCTGCGTTCCAATAAAGTTTTTTATGGACACTGCAATTTGAATTTCATATAATTTTTATGTGTTTTGAGACATTCTTGTGATGTTTTTCAACCATTTAAAAATGTAAATATCGCTCCTAGCTCATGAGCTAACCAAACACAGGAGATAGGGTAGGTGGCCTCGCAGACCACATTGAAAGGATTTGGATGTTTGAGGAAAATTATGTTTTATCTTATTGAAGGACTTTACTTAACCAAAGATGACCCTTGTTTTATACAAAAGGAAAGAACATTTGATGTGGTACCAAGAGTTACATTATAAAGAACAGCCCATGTTGGGGCTAGGAAAAAAGGTAGACAAGACAAGCCTGACTCCAGAGTGAACATAGGAGAAGAGGCAGTGTTTGACTTTGGGATTAGACAAATGCAATTTATGGCATCAGCCAATGGCATCTCCTATGTTAGGCAAATGCCTCTAAGCTTATTCCCAGCCACAGATAAATGTAATTTGAATTCAAGATTTTTGAAAAGTGCCAGTTTATTTTTTCTTAGCTTTAGTTTTCTCAGCTTAGGTTGGACACAACAGCTGTTTTGTAGCATGATTCTGAGGACCGTGGATGCTTACAGTTATGTTCTTAATGCTGAGTACACAGCGCTGTTGCTCTTTGGGGTGAGAATAATGTTCTGTATTTGTTACATGTTGTCTTGGATTAAAGTCATCATGCTTGCCTGCTTATTCTATTTCTCGCTGACTTATCATATTTCTCACTTAGTGACACTTAAAAATGACTAATTTTATACAAATGGCAAGCAGAAAAGGGCCAGGGTAAACCTTTGGGTCAGGCAACAGGAATCTTACTATAAGGGTACTATTTATCCAAAAAAAAAAAAAAAAACCACTAATGCATTGCATTAGTGGTTTTTTGGAACACTGGTGACCCTTCAGATCTTGGTCACCAGTATATCCTGAAGTCCAGACACTGGTGACCCTTCAGATCTTGGTCACCAGTGTATCCTGAAGTCCAGACACTG
>CAJQZJ010004801.1:92399-106811 GCA_907164525.1 Lophiomys imhausi
ACTGGCGACCCTTCAGATCTTGGTCACCAGTGTATCCTGAAGTCCAGGCCTAGGGCTGATTTTCTTGCCCTACTGTTCTCATTATCTCATCAGGAAAAATAAAGTATTTCATAACAACTTTCTTGTTATTCCTAAAAATTACTGTTTCTGTTTTTGAAATGGTTAAACTGTCTTTTTATTGTACCTGATCTCCCACAGACTCAACATTTGCAAGTCTGGGAGTACAAGCCTCTTAGTTGTATTTCCTGTCTCTTGTCTTTTTCCTGTGTTCCAGTTGCCACCTGAAGGTCTCTTGTGGTAAATTTGTCTAGAGAATTCATTGTCTTTTGAAGTTTGGCATCTACAAAAAGTCCCTTTTTTTTTAACCCCAACCCTCACCTTAGGTAGAATATTGTTCATTTTTTAAATAAAATCAGCAGAAGAAAACAAAGAGCCAAGTGTTAACATTTTCTCTGTTAATCCTCAACCTTTTCTTTACATCTACTGCTATGCATAGTTTATACAATCCTTATATTAAATCCCTGGATGATTGGGAAACAAAAATCACATCACTTCTCATTAATTTGCCATGTAGACTATTATTTTTTATTTTTGTATATATTTAAAAAAACTGAGCTTGGAGAGAAGGGGTATGATTCTTTCTGCAAACATACTCTTCTTTTTCCATTTTGGGATCATTCCTGTCTGTGGGTGTGGGAGTGGGTGGGGTTATGAGAAAGCTGCTTCAGTGGCTGCCTCGCATGTCTGAGGACTGAAATGTAAGCAAACCCTAGGGAAGGCCGTCCACAAGTTTTTCTGGGACAAAGAGAACCATCAAGATCACGGGGTTTGTGCTTTCAAATATCAAAGCACACACATTACTTCAAATGGTTTTCTTTGAATATTTGCCATTTTTAACCTTCATTTCCCCCTTAGGCAGTATATAAAATTACCAACAGAAAGATGATTGGATTATAAACTTGTATTTAAAGGAAAGAAAATTTTTTCCTTCTGTTCTGAGAATCTGCTTGTAAAACATCTTTTTATCTCGGAAATGTTTCATAAGCCAATTATTCTTGTGAAGGGTCCTCAGCATTACAAGATGCAATATGCATCTAGCTGGTACTACGTGATGTTCCATATTAATCAGTCTAAGTTCAGCGCTAATGCAACTCTGTATTTCACTTGCAGACCTGTAGACTATAGATCACTGTGTGTGTGTGTGTGTGTATGCCAGGGCATGAATACATGCATGTGCTACCATACACTTGTGGAGGTCAGAGGACAGCT
The DNA here is from genome assembly GCA_907164525.1 of Lophiomys imhausi. Lineage (NCBI taxonomy): Eukaryota > Metazoa > Chordata > Mammalia > Rodentia > Muridae > Lophiomys > Lophiomys imhausi. The sequence continues at coordinate 93,669 of CAJQZJ010004801.1, forward strand.
TGTGGGAGTGTGTTCTTTTTACCTACCGTGTGGATTCTAGAAACTGAACTCAGATTTCAAGACATGATGCCTTCATCCACTGTGCTGTCTCACTGGCCCAACTTTTTTTTTTTTTTTTTGAAAAATTAATGATAAACCGAATAAGAAAATGATTCAAATTGTTGACTCATCATGGCTTAATTATACAGATTTAAATTTTTATGTCATAGAAAAATAAATTTTAAGTTTAGCCAGCTAGTGGCCAATCGTATTTACTAGTTTAGACACAGATTAAAGTTTTTATTTGTATATGTGTTTATATGGTAATACCTATAAGGAAATTTCTCTGGAGGAAAGTCCAATTTTATGTATTTTTTCTTTCTTCTGTAGTATGTTTAGAGTGAGTTAAATTTGTGATGTTAAATAGAAATTATAGTTTAAGGCCAAAAAGAAAGTGAGGGAAGATTAGTAATATCTCTCCATTGCTGATCTGAAGAGGGTCTCCCTGCAGACATTTTGAATTAGAATATACTATTTTCTAGGAACAATTGGAATATGCAAACTTATGCATGTTTCCTCTACCTTTGAACTAATATATTAGTGAGTGCATTATTATTATCTAGCCATCTGTGACAGTTAAAGTTAATTGTCATTACCAACTTGAAGGGATCTAGAATCACCCAGATTCTATCTATCTGGGCACACATCCGTCCCGGCATGCCTTTGAGGGTTATCTAGATTATGTTAGTTGAGGTTGAATACGTCAGTGTGGATAGCACTATTTCCTTGGTGGAGGTCCCAGGCTGAATAAGAAGCAGGAAATGAGCTCCACCCGGTGCCTGCCTGCCCTGGCCATGAGCACAGGCATTCACTGCCCTTTGCTTCCTAGTTGTGAAGACAACGTGCCCAGCCTCTTTGGTCTTGATTTCCTTGCTGTGATGAACTGAACCCTCTGACTATGAACCAGATAAGCCTTCCTCACTTGCTTTGGTCAGTTGTTTTTGTTTTTAATCACAGGAATGAGACCAGTCACTAAGACACTATCTTTGAGATCACATTTACCTAAATTTTTTTTTTTTTTTTTTTTTGAGATAGGACTCTTCTGTGTAATCCTGACCATCCTGGAGCTTGCTCTGCAGACCAGGCTGGCCTTGAACTCAGAGAGCTGCCTGCCTCTACCTCCTGGGTGCTGGAATTAAAGGCATGCACCACCACTGCCAAGCTCAAATATTTACCTTTTAAACTATTTAGAATTGAACAGCTCAATGGCATTAAGTGCATTTACAGTGTAGTACCATTAACACTGCTATCTAATTGCAGAACATTTTTATCAACTCCCCCAAATAAACTATTAAACAGTGCTTCCCATCTTACTCTTGTGATTCCCACCCCTGGCACCTGTCTCAATTATTTACTTCTTCTGGACATTTCTTGTACAGACACCCATATAACATATTACTGTTAGGCCTCCTTTATTACCATTAGGATGTATGGAAAGTTCATTCATGGCAAACATTCCTTTTTATGCCTGAAAAACATTCTGATTATAAGTATATCACATTTTGTTTATCCATGTATTGATTGTAGTGGACATGGGTTGCTTCCACTTCTTGGGTCTTGTCTATGGTAATGCCATTAACATTTGCATACCAGGTTTTACTCAGCATATATTTTTAATTCTCTGAAAGGGGGCTTGGTGAGATATGAGATTGCCCTCTTTTTGGTTTTTGTATGTTTTTTTGTTTTATTTATTTATTTTTATAAATTATGGAACTTTCAATATTTTTCACAGCAGCAACAACTATTTTATATTCTCAAGTACAATATATGAAGGTTCTAATTTGTCTGTGTTCTCTTTAATATTTAATTTATATATTAATTTAAAAGTTTTTTCAGACATGGTTTCAACTCAGGTTGCCATGATACTTACTGTATAACCCAATCTAGCCTTGAACTCATGGCAACCTTCCTGTCTTAGCCTTCTGAGTGCTGGAATTGTAGGCATGAGCCACCATATTTGACTTAAATACTATCTATATTTTTTATTATAGACACCTTTATGTGTATGAAGTGGTATCTCATTGTAGCTTTAGTTTATATTTCTATAATGACTGGTAATGTTGAATATCTTTTCATCAGTTCACTTGTGATTTGTCCATATTCCTAGAAATGTCTGAGTTCTTTGAATATTTTGAAATTGAGTTGTTTTTCTTTTTATTAAATTGTATTGAGTTTTTTATTTTGGATTTTAGAGCCTTCTTTATTAAGTGATTTGCCAGTTTTTTTTTTCATTGTGGGTTTTCTCTTTGTTTGTTTGTTTTATTTTAAATTATTTGTATGTGTATGTGCACCAGAGTGCAGGTACCCACAGAGATCAGAAGAGGGTATGGAATCTCCTGGTGCTGGAGTTACCAGGCAGCTCTGAGCTACCTACGATGAGTGCTGGTAACTGAGTATCCTAAAACTTTGCTGAACCTATCAAATAGCTCTTGTTCTATATTTCAGTAGGAAGAACTCTGCTCATCAGTATCTTGGCAGTTGAGGAAGTGGAAGTGTCCTTTTGTTTGTAGTTGGTTTTGTGTGTGTTTTGTTTTAATAATGAAAGAGTTAGTTTCATTATACCTCTTATTTTGCATTGATTGAGATCATTATATATATATATTATTGTTAAAATGATGTATTTCAATGGTTTCATATTGAACCCGTCTTGACACAGAATCTTTTAAATAAGCTGTTGGAGGATAGTTTGCAAGTGTTTTGTTGGTGTTTTTGGATTCATAAAAAATATTATTCTGTGTTTTACTTGGAGCCTTTTCATCTGATTTTTTTATCCGAATAATACTTCAAAATAAGTTCATAAGAATTAATTGTTTTGAAATAATTTGAGAAAGTTTGTATTAATTCTTCTTTAGACACTTGGTAGAATCTGGCAGTGAAGACATCTGGTCTAGGGCTTTTGTTTTTGTGTTTTGGGGTATTGTTTTTTTTTTTTGGTGGAATATGTGTAGGGTTATTTTTTTCCTCTTCATTAATGATTCCCCCACCCCCCTTTTTTTTAGATTTTTCAAGACAGGGTTTCTCTGTATATCCTTGACTGTCCTGGTTTCACTTTGTAGACCAGGCTGGCCATGAACTCACAGAAATCCGTCTGCCTCTACCTCCCGAGTGCTGAGATTAAAGGCGTGCGCCACCACGCCCGGCCATTACAGACAGCTGTGAACTGCCATGTGGGTGCTGGGATTTGAAACCGGGTCCTTTGGAAGAGCAGCCAGTGCTCTTAACTGCTGAGCCATCTCTCCAGCTCCTGATTTCCCCTTTTTACTTATAAGTGTGTCACTCCATTGAATAAAACTGATTTTTTCCCTCTTTCAGAAGTTATCAATTAAATATAAATTCTTGCCTAGGGGTGGGATGAACCTGTGTGTCTTGAACTTGTGCAGGTCTTGTGTATGCTGTCACAGTCTCTGGACCTTCTTATGTACTCAGCCCTATTGTGTCTTAAAAACAGTTTCCTTGAAACACCCATCACCTCTGGCTCTTCCAATCTGTCTACTTCCCCCTTTTAATGGATCTTTGACCCTTGAGGGGAGATGTGTGATAGACATTCCATTTAGGAGTGAGTACTCTGAAGTCTCATTCTTGGCACCACAGGCCAGTTGTGAGTCTCTGTGTTCATTGCCATCTCTTGCAAGAAACTTTTCTGATGAGAGTTGAAGGATATATTGATCAATGGTATAGCAATATGTCATTAGGAATCTTTTTTTTTTCTGTTTTAATTTAGCCAAATAATAGTAGGTTTTCCTCCAGAGTCCATGAGTCTCAGATTCTTGACCAACCCCCCTGAAAGACCAACAACCAACCAACAACTCACACCTCCCTGCCCCCAGCATTTATATACCCTTTGAAAAAGTCCCCAGAATTCCAAATGTCAAACAATCGCAAAAACCACCTGCAGGTGGCAAAATCATGCCTCTGCTAGAGCACCAGGTAAATCGTAGCCAGCTGCTTCGAAGCAGCCCTCTATCCCCACACCTGGGTTTAAAGCAAAAACATATTCTTGCAATATTTCTGTTTTTTAAAGAAACCAAAGTCCCCAAATTCTCACAACAGGTTTATAGGAGCCTTTTGGCCTATGATTATAAAAGATATAACCTATTTCTGGTATTGAGGGTGTTTTCATTGGAGCACATGATGTTTAGTTGAGGCATTGTCTCCCCCATGATATGGTAACTCCATTTAAACTCATATATATGTATATATATATATATATATATATATATATATATATATATATATATATAATTTTGGGAAATTTCTATAATAGTAGGTTTCCATATGGCTTTTTAAAGGCATTTAGTGTTATCCCATACCATATTACCTCCTGTACCCTGCCCTCCCATCTATCTTCCTATTTAGTCCTTATTCTGATTTCTTCTTTATCTCTTTATAACACTACATTTTATTTTCCCTTCCTGGGAAGATCCTCCTGCTCCCTTACTAGCTACCTTATCTTTGTGACTACTTAAGATGAAACATATCTAAAGTCTAAAGCTTAAAAACTAACACCACATATAAGAGAATACGTGCAGTATTTGTCCTTTTGGGTCTATGTTACCTCACTCCAGATGATTGTTTCTAGCTCCATATATTTACTTACAAATTTCATAATTTCATTTTTCCTAACAGTTGATAAATAATTCCATTATATAAATGCACATTTTCAGTATCAATTCAAGAGTTGATGGAAACCTGGGCTATTTACTGGCTATCATGAATAGAGCAGCAATGATCATAGGGGATCAAGTATCTTTGTAATATTAGGTAACTAGTCCTTTGAGTATACGCCCATGAATGATAAGCTGGATCTTTGATAGCTCTCCTTTCATCTTTTTGAGGAATCCTCACACTGATTTCTGTAGTGAGTGTACCATGTACCAGTTTGCACTCCTAACAGCAATCAGTGTTTCCCTATTCCAGCATCTTTGCCCAGATATATTTCTGTTTTACTGATCTTAGCCATTCTGACTGGAATAAAATGAATCTCAGAGTAATTTTAATCTACATTTCCCTGACAGCTAAGGATGCTGAACATTTTATTTATTTATTTACATTTACTTATTTTTCAAGTTACATCTTAATCACAATCCCCGCTCTCCTCTCCCTCCCGGTCCCACTCTCCTACCCTCTTCCTCCTCACCCTCTTATATGATTTTTATTTTTTATTATTTCTTCAAGTTACATCTCCATCAGAGTCCCGCTCTCCACCCCTCCCTGTCCCACACTCCCACCCTCCAGTGCCCTCTCTCACCTATCCTACTTCTCTGGAGTGGGTTGCACCTACATATCAGCTCAGTTCAACAGTCATATGAGTGTTAAGAGCTTCCTCTTACACTGGGGGCTGGCAACTCTATTAGGGCAAGGTGTCCCACTAACAGGTAACAAAGTCTATGTTCCTGTTCCTTTTGAGGTGTTGGTTGTAAGATAGTTATCCTGTACTACATGGCTAAAATCCAATTATAAGTGAGTAGATGCCATGTGCATCTTTCTGAGTCTGGGTTAGCTCACACAGGATGAGCTTCTCTAGTTCCATCCATTTGGCTGCAAATGGCATGATTTCATTGTTTCTGATGACTGAGTAGTATTCCATTGTGTAAATGTACCACAGTTTTTTTTGTTGTTGTTGTTGTTTGTTTGTTTTTTTATCCATTCTTTGGTTGAGGGACATCTGGGTTGTTTCCAGTTTCTAGCTATTATAAATAAAGCTGCTATGAACATAGATGAGGAGGTGTCCTTGTGGATTGGTAAGGAATCATTTGAATGTATACCCAGAAGTGGTATGCGTGGGTCTTGAGGTAGAGCTATTCCAAGTTTTCTAAGATATCATCAGACTAATTTCCATAGTGGTTGTACAAGTTTGCATTCCCACCAGCAATAGAGGAGGGTTCCCCTTTCTTCACAACCTTGCCAGCACGTGCTGTCATTTGAGATTTTGATCTTAGCCATCCATTCTCATAGGTGTGAGATGGAAGCTCAGAATTGTCTTGAGTTGCATTTCTGTGATGATTAAGGATGTTGAGCATTTCTTCAAGTGTCTCTCAGTCTTTAGAGATTCCTCCTTTGTGAATTCTCAGTTTAGCTCTGTTCCCCATTTTTTTTATTGGATTATTTAGTTTCTTGGCATTTAATTTCTTGAGTTCTTTATAAATTATGGCTATTAGCCCTCTGTCAGATTTGGGGTTGGTAAAGATCTTTTCCCAATCTGTAGGTTGCCGTTTTGTTCAAATGACAGTGTCCTTTGCCTTACAGAAGCTTTTCAGTTTCATGAGGTCCCATTTATTGATTGTTGATCTTAGAGCCAGAGCTATTGGTGTTCTGTTCAGGAAGTTGTCACCTGTGCAAATGAGTTTGAGGCTTTGACCCAGCCATACCACTTCTGGGTATACATCCAAATGATTCTTCACCAAACCACAAGGATATCTCCTTATCTATGTTCATAGCAGCCTTATTTGTAATAGCTAGAAACTGGAAACAACCCAGATGTCCCTCAACCAATGAATGGATTAAAAAAAAAAAACAAAATCAAAAACAAACTGTGGTACATTTACACAATGGAATACTACTCAGCTCTCAGAAACAAGGAATTCATGCAATCTGCAGCCAAATGGATGGAACTAGAGAAGCTCATCCTGAGTGAGCTAACCCAGACTCAGAAAGGTGCACATGGCATCTATTCACTTATAATTGGATTTTAGCCATATAGTACAGGATAACTACCCTACAGCCAACACACCAAAAGGAACAGGAACATAGACTTTGTTACATGTTAGCGGGACACTTTGCCCTAGTGGTGCTGCCATATAGGCCTCCAGTACATGAGGAAACTCTTAGCCCTCATATGACTGCGAACTGGGGGGGGTGGTGGCGGCTGATATGTAGGGAGACCCCACTCTGGAGGAGTAGGATCAGAGGGAGAAGGAGGAGAGGGTGGGAGGGTGGGACTGGGATGGGTAGAAAGAGGGCACCATGAAGGAGATGTAACTTGAAGCAATAAATATCAACAACAACAACAAAAATCCAAAATCATGTTGTCTTCAGGCCTACAACAGATAGCCTTTCTTATGTTGAGATATCCCTCATATTTCTAGCCTTTCCAGGAAAAGACTTTATCATGAAGGGATGTTGGATTTTGTCAAAGGCATTTTATACATCTTTATACATCTAATAAGATGACCATGTGGTGTTTGCTCTTTCATCTGATTATGTATATTGATATATGCCTATACATATATATATATCAGATCCTTAAACCAGAACTATATATTTGTATATATATAACATATTACATATAATGCATATTATGTATATATTTTATATAAACATACACATATATTATATAATTATGATATATATGTCATAATCAGAGCTGGACATTCACAGTCATTTATTTTCAGTACTTTGACCAGCTAAGAGTCTCTGTTAACTGCTGCCAACTTCAGGAAGAAGTTTCTCTGACCAAAGTTGAGAGTTGCACAAAACCTATGAAAAGTCAGTGCTTTTTATGTACATCAATAACAAACTTGCAGAGAAAGAAATCAAGGAAAAATTCCATTCATGATTTAACTTCTTTAAATACCTAGAAATAAACCTGACCAAAGAGGTGAAAAACTCTTACAGATGAAAATGTTAAAACACTGAACAAAGATATTAAATAAGAAACTAGAAAATAGGAATAGGAGAAAAAGTCATGGATCAGCAGATCTAACATTATGAAAATGACTGCATAACAGAAAGCAATCTAGAGAACCAGTGTAATTCTTCTCAAAGCTGCAGTGAAATTCTTTACAGACCTAGAGAAAATTCCTAAAATTCCTATGGAAACAAAAACATCCCAAATAGTTAAAGTTTTCATGAGCAGAAAGGGCAATGGTAGCAGCATCACAAAACACAATCTCAGATATTACTGTATAGTCATAGTAACAAAGGCAGTAGAGGACTATACAAAATAGGCCCATTAGGGAAAAAGATCTATATACCTATATCTACCTGTTCTATGACAAAGGTGTCCAAAACACAGTGCTAATAAGTCTCTTCATGAAATAATACTGGAAAATGTTGATATCCACATACACAGAGAAAACCATAGACAAAGCATTCCCAAGATACAGGCACAATCAAAGACTTTCTGAAAAGGACTCAGAGCACAGGACGTAGGCCCAGGAGTTGACAAATGAGATCTCACCAAATTAAGAAGCTTTTGAACGGCAAAGGAAACAAATGAAGACAACCTAAACAATAGGAGAAAACCTTTGCCAACTATACAGCAAGCAGGGGATTAATATCTAGAGTCTATAAAGACCTCTAATAATTGCATATAAAAACCTAATTATTTGTTTAATAAATAGACTAATAAACTGAATAGATAGTTCTCAGAGAAAGACGAATGCACCCATGAATGCTTTAAAAAGTATTCAACATCCTTAGCCATCAGAAAAACAGATTAAATGTGCTATGAGGGCCTGGAGAGAGAGCTCCAAACTTACGAGCACTGACTGCTCTTCCAGACAATCCAGATTCCACTCCCAGTACTCACAATCTGGCATATTGTTATTCTGGTTTAAGGATCAGATGCCTTCTTCTGGCCTCTGAGGGCACCAGGCATGCATGTAGGCAAAACATTCATACACATACCATTTAAAATTCTTTTAAAAATTAATTGATTTAAGATGTCATCATTCAGAATAGATGTCTTCAAGAAAACTAATCACAAGTCTGGAGAGATGGCTCAGTAGTTAAGAGTGCTGGCTGCTCTTACAAAGTACCTGAGTTTGCTTCCTATCACCCATATCTGAAAACTCACCAATTACTCATGACTCTAGATTCAGGGAGAATGGACAGGCACCTGCTCTCATGTGCAGATAACCACACGTGATTAATACATAATCGTTCACATAATTAAAAATAAGCCGTAAAATGAGAACAAATGCTGGTGAGGTTGTGGGGGAAATGGAACCCATATACACAACCATTGGAAGGCAAACTCTTGAATACACTATGGAAGTCAGTCACTGTGGATATAGAGGTTCATCAATACAAAATCAAACCAAAACAAAGGCCATACACAATAGAAAATAGAACTACCATGTGATATCAAACCACCCTTGGATACACACCCAGGAGCTCTAAGTCACTATGCCACAGAGGTACTTGTCTATCCATGCATATTACTTCACTGTTTTGATGTCATGGGGTGACGTTATGCATTCTAAATGTTAATTAACCTGCTCTCAGAAGCTTGCTTGCTGTACATCAAGTAATGCTCCGTTACCTTGCTTGTGTCTAATTGGTTAAATAAATGCTGAGTTCTGAGATTGGGCAAAGACAGAGGTAGGTGGGACTAAGGTTCATGGACTTCTGGAGCAGGGAGGTTCATTGGTAGAAGAATTGTGGAAGAAGGAAGAAGAAGGCTCTGACTAGAAGAAAGAAGAAGCCAGGAGCAAGTAGGAAGACACGATGGGGTAAATGGAAGAAGATCATTCCATGTGGCCTGGAACATCGGCATAGTGTGGAGAATAACAACCCAGGGGATGTATGTATATTATATGGGGCTTTATTCAGGGATAGAATTAAGAGATAGCTTAGATGGGCTAAGATTACACAATCCAGGCCAAGGTTTGTTAAAATCTATCAGGTGTCTGTGTGCTCATTTATAATGGTGGTTTAAGGACTAACACCACTGACCCATTAACCTTAATATAAATACTGGTAAGTAATTTAAATATATTACTTGTACACTGTTCACTAAAGCTAAGAAATAGAACCAACCTAGATATACATCAGCAGATGTATGAATAAAGAAAATATGAAATATATAAAAAGTATACACAATGGAATTTTATTCAGTTGTAAAGAAAAATGAAATTATTACATTTGTACGAAAGTGCATGAGACTAGAGATAATTATGGAAAACAAAACAAGCCAGATTCAGAATGACAAACATGAAATGCTTTTTTACACATGTGAAGCGATCTTTCTCTCCCCTCTCTCTTTCTCTCTCTCTCTCTCTCCAAGACATGAAAATAGAAAAGGGTACATAAGAGAGAACAGAAAGCAGCCATGTATAAGGAAGGGAGAGAAATGAGTAGTAAAAAAGATATACCAGAAAAGACAAATATTATAATTAAAGGCATTTTTTATGTATGCCACCAAAATTTAATAAAAAGCAAACCCAAAAAATATATGGGCATCTCAGAGCCTAGTATAGGGCTGTATTAATAAACTATTGTTTGTTGATTTGTTTTATTGTAGAAGCCTAATGAAAAGGAATGTTTTTCAATTTATATGGGGAACAGATGGAATTGGTTTTTGTTAGAAAAGGGAAAAGAAAAAGATTGATTGACAGAAGCCCATTAAACTGGAAATATGATTTTGCATCACTCCTGAGAATAAGAGGGCTAATAAAGAAGTGGTTGTTTGCTAGACTTTAATATATTATGATAGTCTGCTTCTTTATAATTATACATATATTTTCTAGTATTGTCTTTTTTTTCTCCATCATCACCTTTTTTTCCTTTTCCTTTTTATTGTTTTGTGTGTGTGTGTGAATTTCACATCATGCACCTGATCCCACTCATCTCCCACCTCCCCTCAGACCTTCTCTCCACCCTTGCAACTTCCTCAACAGAGAAAAAAAAAAAACAATCTCATTGTGGAGGCTGTAGTGTGTCTCTGTGTCTCACAATATTCCCCTTTGTCCACATATATTTGCTTGCAAATGTTCATTACAATGACTTCTTGGTCTTGTACGAGGCCTCCGGCTTCTGCCTCTTAGTACTGGAACCTCACTGGAAGTTTGCAAGTGAACTATGAATATGTGTGGCTGCAGTAACTATCACTCTGATTGTTCACCTTGAAGACTGACGTTCCAGTTAACCAAATATTTTATGTACTTTTTTGAGACAGAGTTTTAACCTTATACCTCTGTCGGCCTGAAATTCATGACATAGACTATCTGCCCTCAAACTCAGAGATCCCTTTCACTCTGCCTCTGGGGTGCTGGAATTAAAGGCTCATGCCACCATTCCTGGACCAACCAAATATTTTGTAATTTGTATCACGATTGCTTATAATTTGTGCAGTAAGTCTGTACAGTATATATACAATGTGATAAAAAATATTTTGAAGCAGTGTAGTGTATTACTCAACAATGAACTTTTGAGGAAACTAGGTCCCATCTGGATGGAAAGGGATCAACTTAGATCCTGACCTCAGTCATGACAAAATTAATCCTAAACAGCAACAGTTTTAAAAAGTTGTAAATACATATTTTCTTTAATCCAGCAATTCTAATTTTAGAAATTTTCTTAATGTATGTGCTTGCTAGTAATATATATTTTAATACATAACAATATAGAGAATCTATTTTTAATTAAAGGCAAAGTACCTAATAGTATATCCAATGTATTTGCACTCATATGAGGATACATGCTATAAGATGCATTTATATGTTTGTATATGAATAAAGTCTACATACCATAGTTCATTCCCAGGGAGGAGTCAACCAATGGTTCCCTCCAATGAAGGAGAACTATTATATAACTGCATATCTGCCATCTCTCTCTCTCTCTCTCTCACACACACACACACACACACACACAAAACCATTTTCATTACATAGTTGTGTATACTACTTAGGTTTCTCTTTCTGGCATATATTGTTCTTTTGATTAATAAAAACATACCTTGAAAGACCCAAATAGTCATAATGGCTGGAGAAAGTAGGCACTAAATTGTATTTCCTGGGGCCCTGAGATTACAGTAGCACAGACTTACTGCAAAAATTACAAGCAATCTTGATGTAACTTGCAAGAGTTAGTCAGATCTTGATGTAACTTGCAGAGTTAGTCAGATCTCTGAGTTTGAGGACAGCCTTGTTTATGTCATGGATTCCAGGTGAGCAGAGCCACGTTGTTAAGACTGTCTCAAAAAAGTACATAAACTATTTGGTTAACCCCAACCTCATTATTATTCCTGTTGTATATATATATTCCTGGATTTCATTCTGTTTTGCAGATTTACTTATTCAGCTTTTTAAATTACCATAGGTTTAGAATATAATTTGATATCTAATTAGGTCACTCATTCAAGTTTTTGGGGTTGTTTGCTTGGTTATTTTGACATAGGGTCTTGCTGCATAGCCCTGGCTGGCCTGGAATTTGAATACTCTTCCTGCTTTTGCTTCCTGAGTGCTGGAATTACAAGTGTGAACCATATCTCTTTTTTTACTTACATCAAATCTTTATAAATCAATTTTGTTTTGAGAAAAATGATTTTCCTGTGGCCACATTGGATGGAATGATTTGTGGAAATTAATATCATTCTAGTCATATAGTCTCATATAATAATTTTAACTTACCTGGTTGTATTATTGTTTGTTTTTATTGTTGAGTTTGGGCTATCTATTGATAGTTCATGTTTTGAGGCCTTCGCTATGAGCTGCTAGACTTATGAGAAGTAACTGAATATTGAGGGAATTGGACACGAGTGATGAATCCTTTGATGGTTTTTATACTGTGATGGCATTGTTGGGAGATTATGGGGGACTAGGAGGCAAGGAGTAGCTGAGGAACAGATCATTTATGATGTGCTTATAAGGATGTCTTTTGGCCCCAATGACTTCCTCTCTCTGTTTCCCAACTGACACAAGGTGGGTAACTTTGCTGCAATTCACCCTGCCACAGGGTTTGCCTCACTGTGGGCCCCAAGATCGAGCTGTCAAAATTTCAGTGTTGATCCAAGTGGTGCTCTAAAGGCCCCATCTCTTAAATGAGGGCTTTTTGGCACTTGATAACTGGTTAGAGAAAGAGAATTGTGGGGCTTTTTGTTATATTTTGACAATGTTCCTACTAGTAGATTTCCTGTGCTCCCATAGATGGCCTACACCCATGCACACATGGGCAGTACTAATTGAATTTGGAGGATTATCAAAAAAGCTTAATAGAAGCCCAGTGAACAATCCTTGTGGGATCATCTGACCTCTCAAAATAGCATAGAAAATCAAGTAAGTTATTTTACCTAAGAGATTAATTTCTTGATTAAAGGAGCATACATAGCCTTTTTCTTCCTTCCTTCCTTCCTTCCTTCCTTCCTTCCTTCCTTCCTTCCTT
>CAJQZJ010004801.1:120031-162333 GCA_907164525.1 Lophiomys imhausi
TGATGCTGGAATGTATGGAGAGAAAATGGGAACTGTCCAGGCAGTCATTGGTATGTTCTTTCTTAGTTTTGGAAGCTGCAGGCTCTGCACTTACTATATAAGCAAATATATTTATCCCTCTCAGGTCTCTGAGGTGGTTGAAGAATAGACAGCCAGAGTCTTATAGTTAAATTTTGAACTGTTTAGGAATCAAGAGGGTGTTATAGATCTAAGAAGATACTCTTAAAAGTGTGTTGCAAGATAGTATGAATGTTGAGTCACATATAGACCTTTAAACTCATGGAGTTGGTTAGATAGTAGAATGTTAAAGTCAGGGGCCAAATATGTATAAACTGGACATTGGGAAGGTATACTGGGCCAATTTACTCTCATAAATGTGGCATATTTATATCTATTGTTTTGTATAATACTTACTGTTATAAGAGAAGGAACCATCTGTTGGACTGAAAGGGGAAACTTCTGGGGGGAAGAGGGTGGAAGGGTGGGATAGGAAGGGGGAATAGGGAGGGGTTTGTTACTGAGATGTAACTTGAAGAAAAAAAAATAAAGTATTTAAAAAAAATAAAAAAAATAAAAAGAAAAGCAACTAAGGAAAGAAAGGGTTTATTCCAGTTTACAACTCTCAGTTTGCACTCCATCCCTGAGGGAAGTCAGAACAAGAACCCAAAGCAGGAACCAAGAGGAAGGAAGTGGGGCTGAGATCATGGGGCAATGCTGTTTATTGGCTTGTTCAAGTTGACAAAAAGCTAGCTCACACAACAGGCCCTAGCTGGATAAGATCCCAACTAATTCTAGATCATGTTCTTTTAATTTAGTCATGAGTTCTTATCATCATATAAATGGAAATTGATAGCTTGCAGAGATCACTGTGTGACCCTGTTGGGACCATTATCCAGCCAAGTACCAGATGTAAAGACACAGAAGATCAGTATTGTCTGAAGTGCTGCTGTATTTTTTCCTTGATTTCTAATTGCCCCTAACATGTTTATACCACTGCACATAATTGGGGCTGCTTGCTAAAGAGAGGTCTACTGGGAATGTTGACCTGTTGGGACTTAGGTGACTTCTTGGGGGCATGAACAAATGCCTACTCATTCCAGACAGTGTGCCATCAACAGACCAAAGTAATGGTTCCACCAAGGTGTAACTTGGCAGACAATGAGTTTGTGGATCTTACCTACAGCATGTGAGAGGCGTTGTTTATAGGAACATTTGTGACTTAAAGGTAACTGCCTGGGTAAGGAGCCATGGAAACTATATCCCTGGAACTTCTTGCAGAACTGCAGGCAGCTTGGATGCTCAGAGTCTCTTCTCCCTGGCTGTTGCTACTGATTATCCCCTTATGAATTTTGTAAGCTTCAGGAACTTTGACAGACTCCTAAGTTTTGGTTACTTCCTGAGTCTTATGTGCCTTTTTCTTTCTCACTGAGGACATTGATACACAACAGAACTATATTGCAATTCCTGTTTGTAAGTCACCAGAAAGTCTCCGTAATTGGTTTTGAATTTAGAATTCTGCCCTATTCTTACATAGGATTAATGTCTCTCAATTTCATTAAATGTGGACAGAAACCTTGTTGTGACAAAGCCTGAACAGAATAATGACACACCAAAACCTTTGGGAAGGTTGAGTTTTTAAAAAGAATTTTTTTTTTTATCCTTCAAAAGTTTCATACACTTATATGATGTGTATTGATCACATCCATTTACCATTCTCCCACCTGAAGTGACCCCTACCCCATCTCACTCCAAGCTTCATAGGCACTTTTTATTGTGTTTTATTTTAATTTTTTTGTTATTAATAACACCCTGGGCCCATTTAGTGCTGCCCACTTGCCAATGGGTGTGTGCCATCCACTGAGACATACGGAACCTGCCAGTGGCCACATCCCTAGGAGAGTGACTGTCCCTCAGCAGCCATCACCTTCCAGTAGATCTTCCAATAGATGTGGGGCATGGAAGCTGTTCCCCTCAACTGTGCAGGAATTTTGAGTAGTTTGATCTTGTGTGGGTTTTGTAGAGATAACTGCAGCGATTTGTGAGTTGGTCTGTGGTAAGAATGATGGCAGTGCACTTGTGCTAAAGCAATATTTGAATAGCCCAGGATCACGAAGGACAAGAAACGAGTTAGAAGTGACAGTGAAGGGTGAGCTATGTCATATTGCTTTGCTCTTTAAAAATCAAATTAAATTTGAGTCCACACTCATACAGGTTAGCAAGATTCCCAATATTATCCATGAATTGGAAGCTCTTACCAGCTCGAGAATTAACAAATCCTTGAAAAATAATTCAGGCCGGAAACCTTGGAAAGTCTTCACTGAGCATGGTTGGACAGACAGACACTGCTCAGGGAGGATTCTGTCTCCTATGTGACATATTTGTTTCTTTAGGGTTTTAATAATTATTTCTCTTCAAAAAGGTATTTCAATTGCTTCTCACCTTTAGAACTTTTGACTTTTTATTTTATTTTTATTTAATTTTGAGACAGTACTCCTTATAGTCCAGGCAGGCCTCCAACTCATTTATGTAGCCAAGAATGACCCTGAACTTCTGATCTTCCCACCTTCACTTCCTCCGTGCTAGGGTTACAAGTGCGCACTACCATGCCTGGTTTTATGTTGGGTATCAAACTCAGGACTTCATGGATGCTAGATAAGCACTCTGTTCACACACCCTCAGCCACTGGCTCAGGCTTTATTCATTTTTTTTTTTAACCATACTGGTGCTTTATTTTTCCTATTTGACATCATAGAAAGCTGCCATAGCCAGGTATTTTCTTTAGTAAGGTTTTAAAAATGTGCTCGCCTCCACTATGCTATGAGGCTTTCCCGTAGGAATATTCACTTAGATCTGACCCAGACTGCATGGCTGGAATTATGATGGGCAGCGACCCTTTTGAACTCCTTCACCCGTTTCAGTGGTCTCACACTTCTCCTGCAGAGGCGGCTGGCTCAGGCTTGCCAGAGTCTTTCCTCCGATCTTTGCTCTATAAATTTCTCCGGAATCTTGGATTCCTGATGATCTTTACTTTGCTCCCACTGTTCCCGTTTACCTGATGTCCTCCCTGTGTTTTTCTGGCATCATCTTCAATAGTGTTGTTTCACTGGGGATCCTGGTTGCCTTCAGCTCTGCTCCTCAGTTCCTTGGCCAGGGCTGCTTGATGAAAACACCTTTCTCAGTGTTTCTTCTTTCTCCTGGATAC
Source organism: Lophiomys imhausi (assembly GCA_907164525.1). NCBI lineage: Eukaryota > Metazoa > Chordata > Mammalia > Rodentia > Muridae > Lophiomys > Lophiomys imhausi. The sequence continues at coordinate 123,234 of CAJQZJ010004801.1, forward strand.
TCAACGGGAGGATTTTTGACCCTCTAGACTTTGTGTTGATTTCCCTAACATTTTTTAGTTTGTTTCATTGCTAGTGGTTTTTTTTTTTCTATCATGTCCCCCATCCCTTTATTATAAGCTTCTGCTTTGGCAAACTAGCAGTCAGGAGAAAACACTGTATACTCTCCTCTTTGCAGTTTTGAGTGCTGGCGTACATGCACCATCTAGATCCAACTCCTTGTTCCCTGGAAGGTGTCATCTGCAGCAACCTTGGTGTCTTTAGGTGCTTTTATCCAGCTCAATACCTTTCAGCTGCCTAGAACATGAGGGAAGGTATCCTCTTCAGAGAAGTCCCACTGGGCCAGAAGCTCAAGGATCAATCCCAGATTGTTTTAAATTTTAATTCTTTGAGAATTTCATACAAGGTGTTTAAACATTATTCATCCCTCACTTTCCCCCCACAACTTCTCTTAGATACGCCCCTCCCTATCCCTCTAAACTCCCCCTATACCTCCCAGTGTGGGCCAACCCTTGGGGTATGATTGACTTACCAGAAAATACAAACTTAGACCCAAAACTAGATGTCTCCATTGCATCCCTTCCTAAGGCTCAGAAACCATCATGGAAGAAGGGGCAAAAAGGTTGTAAGAACCAGAGGTCAGAGAGAACAGAAGTGAAACAATGTCTTTTGGCCATGACAAGACTGCTGCATTCATGAACTCAAAGCAGCTGTGGTTGGCTTCTCAAGATCATGGCATCAGCTTTCTGCCATGAAGTAAGAAGAAATTCACAAGCCCCCTCCCATAACTGATGAGCTGATGAACACCTGATGACTTTGGGGGCTGGAAGCGGGGTGGGGGGAGGGGAGAAGAGTCAGTTTGTATCTTTTTGTGCTTATGGCCCAGTATCTGACACTTACCATTGCCCACTGGAAAGAGATGTTGATTAAGGCTGAGAGTAGTATTTTTCTTTTTTTAAACATTTATTTATTTCTTCAAGTTACATCTCAATCATAATCCCCTCTTTCCTCTCCCTCCTGGTCCCACCCTCCTACCCTCTTCCTCCTCATCCTCTTTTCTGCTTTTTTTTTTAATTTAAGGTGTAGCTTTTTCTCCCCAACAGCTCCCCCTTTTAGTCCAATAAAAGGCTGTTTTTCTTATAACAATAAATACAATACAAAACAATAAGAACAATTAACCACAATTATGAAAATTACAAGGTATAATATACATTCCCAATGTCCAGTCCATATGTATTTGGCAACTGATATTAATATTCTATTATTATCTCGATGAGTTTAAAGTTCTATACATAACTCAGTTTCCATCCTAACTTGCATTACCAACTTAAAAACATGTTCTTAGACCTAGAACATCCTCTTAATTCCTAAACAACTTAAAATTTAACTGTGAGACTATAACTATCGAGTCTTCAACCACATCAGAGATCTGAGAAGGATAGATATATCTGAATATATAGGAAGTGCAGAGCCAGCAGCTTCCACACACAACTGGTTGCCTGGACAGTCCTCAATTTTTCTAAATACAATGGAGCAGCTATCTTCAGCCTTTTGGCCCTGTTTCTCTGACAGACATTAATTGTAAAGCAGGAATTATGAAGGACTTGCTCACCCTGTCTTGGCAGAGCTAAGCTGTCAATTTACCTGCTTCCAAGTTTACCCTTTTCAGACAGCATTCTGCAAGAGTAGCATTTTTCTATGAGTATAAATATAGATGTTTAGAAAATGGTTTAATACTGTGTCGATTTAGCTGAACAGTAGTGTTCAATTCCATTTTATGGTCCATAACCTCTACCATGGGTTTTAAAACCCTGGTTCACAGTATGGATTCCCTTCCGTGGAGTGGGCCTAAAATCCAAGCAGAGGATATTTGGTTATTCCCATAGTAGTGGTGCTACTGTTGCACAGGTGGGCGCTTCTTATCTGGCTAGTGGTTGTCATAGTTCCTGGGTTCTCATTGTTCATTGCTGTATAAGACCTTTGATGCCTTTCCTTCCCCAGCAGCCTTTATACCTCCCTTTGGAATTATGAAAGCTATTGGCAGGAAAGAAGCTTCCTGCTCAATTTCAACTTGATTTCTCTCTATCATGTAATGACGATGTGATGTGTGGTGTCTTAAGGAATAGAGTCTTATGAAGTTCTTATGGACAACCAGAAATGATAGGAGCTCCTACTGTTTTGGAGGCGTCTGGTGCCTCCCTGACCAAATAGTCATAAGAAGATATTCCACCCCGACCCTGTGGTTTCTAGGAGCAACTTCATAAATATAAAAAGAAAGAAGTTGAAAGGAGGTATTCTGTAACCCCAGGTTTTCACAACTATCTTTGTTTACGCCTGACACTGATGTTTTCCCTATTATTTATCTTTAATGTACATTAGAATCGATCATTTGACAGAGACTACAGAGGAGGGCTAATAGAAGTACAACATACAGTTTGAACTTTATTGCTTTTGAACACACTTGCACTAAAATTCTACAGTAGGATAGAAACCAACTCTGAGTTAGGAGGTCTCTCTGGCTCACAGGAAGCCACTGTATGTCTATTTCTGCTTTCCTTCCTTCTTTTTTCTCTCCCTCCCTCCCTTCCTTACTTTCTTCCCTCCCTTCTTCTTTTTTTGGTAGAGGTCTTTTGTTTTGTTTTTCCTTGCTTAGCTGCAAACTTATCATTGGCACACGACAGTATCACTACCACCACCCCATTTCAACCATAGCTTCTTTCTTGAAAGATTACTACTTTGTATGTCCTTATTCACCTTGACAACACCTACCACTCTGCTATATAATGAGGCTCGCTGGGGGTTCTACAGCCTCTGTGTTAAGGCCCAGTTGGGCACTCAAGTGAAGGGTGGATATTTTGGTCAAAGTATGTCCCACCCACAGAGATGCATGCCTCACTAGGCTTAGGTCCTGCAGAAGCAGTGTCTCTCACAGAGTTCTCCTGTCCTGTACTATTATTCTGCTGAACTTGTCAGCATTGGTGGTTAGTGTTGTGGTTATTTCTTCATGTGTTGTGGTTGTTTTGTAGCATATTAATTATGTATCGTTAAGTAACAAAGCACTCATCAACCGGCTGAGTTTACCATAACTTACTACTTCTTTGATTCTGCTAGTGGATGGTGCAGTTCTGCTCATCTTCCTGGGCTGCTATGTGACTATAGTGAACTGAGAAGGCTGAGACGGGTTTGTCCTGGCATCTTTGTTTATGTTGATGTTCATCTTCGGTGTTTTCATGGAGTGATACTCCCAGCATTCCAAGAGGGTAAAAAGCCACAAGGCCTCTGCTGCCTGAGGCTAAGATAGGCAATGCAGCATCAACTCCATCATTCAGAGCAAGCGTGATGACCAGTCCAGTTTCAAGAGATGGTAAAGTTACAGCTTCAGAAAGTGTTCATATAGCAGTGGGAGAAATCGTGCCTTTCTGTTTTGGCTAACAATCTATCATACTTTGGTTCATCTGTCGCATTTTTTGAACTTGTTTTCTTTGATCTACAATAAAGAAAGGAGAGAAAACTTACTCTGCTGCCTTTAACAAGAAGAGCTTAACTGGTGATACACACAGAAAGTGACTTGTGCTGATTACTAACACAGGACTGCTTACCTTTTACATTTCAAAGCCCGCCCGTATGGTAGAGCTCAGGTAAAGACTGTTATGTGTAGGAAATAGCTCCAGCCTCTGTCAGGATGCTGAGACCTTAAAGGGGAAGTCACAGTATTAGTACATCATGAGATAATGGAGTTTGAGCTAGAGGTCAGGAAGGCTCACTTGTTTTGAACCTAGTTGTGGAACAGTAAAAAAGTACTCACTCACCCCAGTCTCTCACTCAGTTGAAGTAGTTCTTAAACTATAGTCTTACAGAAGGTTTCTCAAGGGATTTTATAGAAATTTACATTCCTCTCTGTGTCTTTGAGAAATTCTTATAGATGTAAGAGAAGGACTCAAGAATCTAATGTTAAGAGACTTCTCTGTGGGTGGTCTGTTGATTCCTTTGATGCATCCCATCTGGAAACTTCAGAACCTGCTCATCTTCCTAAAATTCCATGGATGATGATATATCTAAAGTGTTTGTTGAGCAGTGATGAGCTGTATAATTACCTGCACCATTTAGAATGCCACTGAGAATAAGCCTTCTAGTGTGAACTCAATGCTTGTGCATTGGCCATCATGTAAATGAAAGAAACACCAGTTTCTAAAGAACACCATTAAGATCTGTTGACCAAGAAGTATTGCACTGGGTCTGGGGAGATGGCTCAGTGAGTGAGAGCTCTTGCTGCTATTGCAAAGGATCTGGGTTCACAGAACCCACAGGGTGGCTCACAACCATTGTAACTCCAGTTCCAGTGGATCAGGAGTCCCCTTCAGGTCTCTGCATTCACTGAGCATACACATGGTGCACGTACACATACACAGGCAAAACACATACATATACAATTCAAATAAATAAACCTTTTAAAAGTGTTAGTATCTTGTGATTCTATTTTGTGTATCATAGTTTTCTTTCCTGTGAGGAAAAGTAGAAGTGAATTAATATTATAATTAATCTTTGAGGCACACAGTCTTATGTTCAGTAAGTTGGAAACGTGCACCTTCAACAATCTAATATGTCCTTGGGAAACGTTTTTCACTCAAATGTAACCCATACTTCAGAGTCCTATGCAGTGAATGGTGAAAATTATAAAGAACAAACTTGTATAAATTCAGTGCTAAGACTGTCACAGAAATTTACTTTTAATATCAGAAATTAGAGTTCAACAATTTACTATTAATCCATGTTCAATGTCACCAACACATAACAATGTAATAGACAAGCTTGAGATGCAGACATGGCATTTATTAATAAGCAGCTTGCAGAATTGTGTTGTTACTGTTTTTCTTTCACTTCGGGGTCACTTTGTAGCATACAAGCAGCATTTAGAAAGACTAGGAGCTGCATTTGGCCCCTATATGATTAAAAAATACATGTCAAACTATAAATAATATTCTTTGTAAATTTTAAAGGTATTAGCAATTGTTTTGATTGTTTTATTTTGTTAGGACAACTCTCTGTTTGACCACTTGATGGCAGCATGTACTATGTGTTAAAATTGAACTTTTCCTTTTCCTTTTTTTTTTCTTTTTCTTTCCTTTATGTTGTTCAGCCTCGTTTAACATTGGTGGTGGAAAAGATTGATAGCAATGCAAATGTATTTATAACCACGAGAGATAGTCACCTTCCACCCCAATTAGCCTTTGCATTGATTTACTGAGGAAAAACATCTATTACTGAAAAAGTCTTACAGATTAGTGTTGCATTATTTCGTTACAGTTGAAATATCTGCAGGAAGACTGATCTCACAGATCTCACTTTAATCTAACCAAAACCTACTTTCCCAATAATTAAAAAAAATAAAGAGATCCATCATTGAGAATGCTGTTGTAGTTCAGACTTCTGCACCATAGTGTTTCCCCTTAAAGCCACATACTCAGTTTTTTGAATATATTTTTAATAATGAGCTTGTGACATATTTTAGATATTTAAAAAGAGATTTATTCATGAGTTGTTGCTTGCATAAAGCCATTGATCTACAAAAAAAGGAAAGAAAGAAAGAAAAATCTCATTTCACAACTTCTTTGTGAGAATATAATTATGATCTGAACTAAAGTCTTTATTTTTTAATATAAAAAAGCCAGCCTTTTGAAATATCCTTTTGTACCCCCAAAAGAATGGAGCTGAAGCCGAGACGTTTCCTGCAGAGAAAAATCTTCCAGAAAGGATTCCATAAACATGCTGGCAACTGCTTTCTAAGGAAGGGTTCACTAGAACTCCCATTTGAGATTTACATGGAGCAAATTGGGAGAGATTTACAAGGTAGTTACCATTTAATGCTTTTGGCTTGAAAGAAGGGAATAGGGTTTTGTTTGTTTTTTAACCAGCCCCTCTTCTCTCTTGGCCTCTATTTGTCTTAAAAAATAATGGGGTTTGGAAAACTTTGGTGGCTTTCTGGTTTTTGAGCTGTTAGGGAAGAAGATTTCTATAATTATAATTCATTGCCAATTTGGATTTATGTGTCAGAGCAAGGTGAAGATACTCAACAGTGGGATTGTAAAGGAAGTACTGCTGGGGCCACCAGGGCTGCATAAATGGTAAGAAAGGAACATGGGAAACCTCAGACAGCAAGCTTATATAAATACCTTCCAGGCTGTGTATAAATATTCTGGAGGAGGAGATTCCAGGGCTGCTGTTTTTGCAGGCTCAACTCTGTTTTTTCCTGAGCTGTGTATATATTTACTTACACACAATTGTACATTTCCTTCTGTTTATATATACTTGGGTATTCTGGGCCCATGTGAGGGAGACTTATATTCCATACATATTCTTTCTATAGCTCATCTCATGTTAGCTTAAAAAATGCCTTTATAATAAAAGTAATTCAAGATTACTGTAGAAACCTTAGAGAATATGAATATGTGGTAAGAAAATATAATATGTTATTATGTTGTTGCTTGAGTCTTATAGGCTTCCAGGACATGAGTGTGTGAATATATATATATATATATATATATATGTATATTCATTGAATCATATATTAATTTTATGCATTAGTCTTGTATAAATGTTCCCAATCCATGTGAATGCAATTTCTGTTGCTACACAATCTACTTATATTTCTTTTATATATACAGTTTCATATCTCTTATTATGTAGACTGTTACCTGGGTTAGATCCCTTAGAAAACAAACCTTAAAATGATGCTGATATAGGCAACCGCTGGGTCTGATTATATACATATAGGAATTTATGCAGATGCCTGCATCTCCAGATGCCCTGAAGACAACAGGGAAATATTTTCAAACTTGTATAGAAAGTTTAAATCTTGATATGACAGGCATAATTGTTGATGTGTTCAGTCTTAGATGAAATCAATATGGAAAAGGAAAAGGAAATACCAACCTTGACAGATCTTCCAATCTGGAGCAGTGGCTGTTGGTGGAGTCCCGATAAAGTCAGCAACACAGGAAGGGATGCTTCAGTGAACACTATAAAGAGGGCATGTCCCTTTTTGGAGGTCTTCTTTTCAATTTCCTTAGTGCTCTGAAATATGGAGTCCTACAGCAAAGTCCTCTTCACTGGTGATGAAAGAAATGAGGAATTTATACAAATGCCAACTGCAAAGAAGCAGCAAAGCAGAACGGTCAATCAACACAGCCCTTTCACCAGTGACCCGGGCTGTGGGTGTGTGGACGCGTGTGCAAAACCATGTGCATTCATGAATCCTGGAGTCTCTGGTTAGCGCAGTGCAATCAAAGCCTGGCTCCAGGAGCTTGATTCTGTGTACTGGGCCTCCTGATGTGGGGGACCTCACTTTACTCCATTCTGCTCATCTGGGTCTCATTTAAGGCAGAAAAACAACAACAAAAAAATAGTCTAAGAAAAGAGAAGGATGCAAAGATTTGTTAGTGGTTTGATCTGGTGTTAGGCGAAGAGGAAAATGTTGAAATGATTAAGGGGTTCCTACGTAGTATAATATTTTGGAACTATCCCTAAATTCTGAAGCAACTTTAAGGTCAATTAAATCCTGCCGCCCGCAGAAGCCCCTTGCGTAAACAACTGAGATCTGTGTCAGATTTGTGTTTTGTTTGTCTGTTCCATGTGTCGTTTTACTATCTGCACAGGTCCATCCCCTGTCACATGTTTATTTGTCCAATAAAAAAATTACCTAGAAAGCTGAAATCGACATTGATTTTTAATTTATCCAGAAGTTATTACAAATATTTATCAGTGTCAATTAAAACAGTTGCATTGCCTACAACATATAGGAAATCCAATTCCATAATTTTATTTCATACACAGGGAGCAGTGGTCCTTTGGAGTTTAAAGGGCACTGACGATATCTGGGTTTAAATGAAATTGTGCTAGATTCTTTTCCTCATCTGGAAAGCCTGAAACCGTGGTGGTAGGATGGATAGGAAATGCCGACATGAGGTTAGTATTAATTAGTCGCGCAAATGCCGATGGCCATTTTTGTTTGCTTCCTTTCTGCACCACCTCTAACAGCATTGTCTGATCAGTGAGAACGGATGGCTGTAATCAGCACGTGAGTGTTAAACACAGCAGTGGGAACTATGTTGGCTCCAGTTTACAGAGATCACATGACTGACATATCTTATCATGTGGCAGCTTAAACAGTGTTCTAAAACTCATGTTTCTCTGGCTGGAGAGATGGCTCAGCGGTTAAGAGCAGTGGCTGCTCTTCCAGAGGTCCTGAGTTCAATTCCCAGCACCCACATGATGACTCACAACCATCTATAAAGTGATCTGGTGTCCTTTTCTGGCCTGCAGGCATACGTGCAGACAAAACATTGTATACATAATAAATAAATCTTAAAAAAAAAAGAACATCTAAAAAAAATTCACGTTTCTCTCATCCAGCTTGTGTTGTGAGATTCTGCCTCTAAACTCTGTTTCTCTCTTGATCTCATTCTCTTCATCACTGCCCTCCCAGAAAAGTTTGAAATGTTTTTTTCTTTCTTTGTAAACTTTCCATAGGACAAGCAGGATCAGCTCATTCAACCATCTGAGAGAGCGCTGGCATTCACTGCACCATCTTCTACACATGAAATCTCCAGACTACGCATTTCTCAACCGCAACATTAGAGTAACTGAATTACTTGATTTCTGTGGTGACTTTTAACACTAGATCTTGCAGATTTGCACTTAGCTTTCATTGTCTCTATCAAAAGAATTTCACAAAGTTTGCTCAGAGATTCTTCTTTCTCTTTCTCCCTCCCTCTTCCTCTGCCTCTGCCACCTCTCAATTTCTCTCTTTCTCAAAATATGGCAAGAAAAACTTTAACTATTAAATACACAGATATTCCCAATAAAATGTGTTTTATCAACGGACATAGAAATGTTTCTGTTCTCTTTGGGGACACAGGAACATGACTAACAACGAAGAATTTTCTTTGTCACTCTGTGATGACTTCTGCAATACACATACTGCATTGGCAACTTTGATATTTCAAGTGTTCTAGAAGAATAATAGTCTGCTTTCTGTTGCTACTACAGAATGCCTGGGGTTAGTCAAAATATGAATAAAAGAATTTGTTGAGCTGATGGTTTTGGAGGCTGAATGTTCAAGATCAAGTGGCTTCGTGCTTTTAACCTCCAACAAGAGGCTCCTCAAGCACCCTACAACACAGTGGGTGACATCATGGGGAGAGTGCCTGTGAGCAGTGCAGGCCTCGCAGTGAGACAGAATGCAAGAGATATTCCTGGGCAACCCTACTCTCTTTATAATGATCTACTCTAACGACTTGGGGTTTCATGAGAACTAAATTAATTCCTTTTGAATGTGATGCCCTAAGGATTTAATTGCCCAATGAGGCCTTGCCTTTTGAAGTTTCACCATCATTGTTAGTGTAAGGACCAAGGCTTCAATAGAGAAATCCTTGGAGGACATACTCAAACCATGTGCAAACTGTGGTTTGTTTATTACCACATGGGGTGATGAAGATGATATCATCTAGGGAGAAAAGTAGGCTTTGTGAGGTTGTTGGTAAATGAAAACACTGAATCAAGAGGAAAGGGAAAAAAAGGAATTACAAACTATGCATGATTTAAAACAGTAGTAAAGGTGTTGGAGAGATGCCTCCAGGGGTTAGAGTATATATACTGCTCTGACAGAGGACCTGGGTTTGATTCCCAAAATCCATGTCATAGAGTGAATCACCACTTCAGTTTCAGGAGATCCAACATCGTCAAGCTTCTGACCCAAGCATAGACACATATAATTTTTAAAAAGTCTTTTAAACAACAATATCATTATGAAGAAATGCATGAATGCAATTGGAAACACAGATGAAATAGTTGATTTTTGAAAATGTCAAAATTGGTGTTAAGAGAGAGAAGGCCTTATGATAGCATCAGTGAGGATCAAAGACCCCATTCTTCTCACAGTTCCAGAGTATTGATATTAGCATTTTACCAAAAATTTGAAAAATGAAATACCTCTGTATTATGTAGCTTGTTTTTAGAAAGTTGGCAAGTATGAGAGCCATCCAGTTCATTACACTGATACAAACCCAAATAGAATCCAGTGGTGGTGGTGCAAGACTTTAATCCTAGTGCTCAGGAGGTAGAGGCAGGCAGATTTCTGTGAGTTCAAAGCCAGCCTGGTCTACAGAGCGAGTTGTAGGATAGCCAGAGCAACACAGAGAAACCCTGTCTCAAAAAGGCAAACTATGAACAACAACAACAGCAACCCCCCCCAACCAAACCAAACAAACACCCCAAACCAAATGGAAAGTATAAGAAATGTAATGAGAAAGTTTTACTTATGAACTAGGATGAAGATGATAAATTCTAAGTAAAATTTAAGAGAATTTAGCAACCTAATAAAACAAGCAATAACTAGCATTTCATCTATCTAAATGTAGGGAAAACCATCGTACTACAAAATATGTTGGAAAATAAATAATATATCTAATTAATGCATAAGTTAGCTTTAAAAAACTGAATGGAAACCAGTAGGGACCTGGATTAGAAGTGGATAGGATGTCAAAAGACAAAGGAACAAACATGGTTAGACCCAGAGATGGGTGCTGTTTTCACCATCTGGACCATTTGGTCCTGGTAGCCACACAGATAGACAATGTGAGGTGAGAAATTTGAAGGCAGAGATGCTGAAAGTAAATCTTCAAGTGACATACCCAGGGTACACCAGCACAAAGAACACAGTTACCATTTTTTGTAGGAAAAAAAGACATTTTTTAAGTAATTTGTAACAACAAAATGCCAAAATGCACAAGTACATTTGGTTTTTGTTTGTTTGTTGTTTCTTTCTTTCTTTCTTTTTTGAGACAGGGTTTCTCTCTGTGTAGCCCTGACTGTCCTGGAACTCACTTTGTAGACCAGCCTGGACTCAAACTTACAGAGATCTACCTGCCTCTGCCTCCTGAGTGCTGGGATTAAAGGTGTCCCCACCATGTCGGGCGAACAAATACATTTGTAATTGACATAAAGACATTAGGCTAATATCTCTGCAGTGTTTGGCGGGAAAGTGTAAAAAGTACACAGTCCAGAAAAAGGTTCTGTTTCTTGTAACAATGAATACAATATAAAGCAATAAGAACAATTAGGCCGCAATTATGAAAATTATAAGGTATAGCATACATTCCCAATGTCCAGTCCATTCGTATTTGGTAACTGATATTAATATTCTGTTATCTACCTCGATGAGTTTAAAATTCTATACCTAACTCAGTTTTCATCTTAACTTGCATTACCAACTTAAAAACATTTTCTTAGACCTAGAACATGTTTTTAATTCCTAAACAACTTAAAATTTAACTATGAGAATCTAGCTATCTAGTCTTCAACCACATCAGAGACCTGAGAGGGATAAATATATCTGAATAAACAGGAAGTGCAGAGCCAGCAGCTTCCAAAACTAAGAAATGACAGACAATGTCTGGACAGTCCCCAATTTCTCTCAACATTTGGAACATATATCTCCAGCCTTTTGGCTCAGTATCTCTGACAGACATTAATTGTAGAACAGGAATTATGAAGGACTTGCTTACCCTATCTTGGCACAGCTAGGCTGTCAACTTACCTGCTTCCAAGTTTTGTCCTGAAAACAGCAGCTTTTAACAGCAGAGAAGTGAGAAACAGACTTTCATTTAGAGAAGTGCTGGTTGGTTATAATTGTCAGCCTGGTACAACCTGGAGTCACCTGGGAAGAGAGTGAGCCCTTACAAGGGACTGCCTAGATAACGTTGCTCTATATACATGTCTATGCTTTTTTTTTTTTTTCAGTTGTCATAACTGGTGTGGGAAGTCCCAGCCTAAAATTAGGTAGCACTATTCTCTGGTTTGGGGCTCTCGTCTGTGTATGAGTATAGGAAGCCAGCTGAACTCTAAGTGCACACACATTCATTCCTTTCTTTCCTTGACTATGGATGGGTCCAACTCCTGGAGCTTCCTGCACTGAGCTCATCATGATGATGGACTGGAGCATGGAACTGTGAGCCAAAACACACCCTATCATGCTGGGCATGGCGGCACACGCCTTTAATCCCAGCACTCACTCAGGAAGCAGAGGCAGGTGAACCTCTGTGAGTCCAGGACAGCCAGGGATACACAGAGAAACCCTGTCTTGAAAAACCAAAACAAGCAAACAAACAAACAAACAACAAACAAACCCTGTCCTTCTTAAGTTGTTCTTTCCAGAGAATTTTATCACAGCCATAGAAATGAAGCAAGGGCAGAAGTTATTCTGCAAAATACTAGTGTATGAATACTTTGGCACATTAACGAGCTCAGGGAGTATGGCTTTGAAAGAAAATATTTTATCCAATTGAGAAATATTGGCCATGTGTATTGTGCACAATATCAGCTAGAGAAACAAATATGTAGACTAACAGAGGAACACATGCGCGCGCACACACTTTAATAATGTTTGAATGATGCAAGTAGCAAAAGTTGGAGGGGAAGGTGAGAAGAGGTTAACAGGAAAAATAACTAAGCAATAGAATTTATCCATAACTGTTGATACGTACAGTTTTGCATATAAAGTCTTTAAGTGAGGTAGGAATCACCTGTGTGCTCAGTAGATGAACATGGAAGATGTGCTCAATGAAAGCTTTGAAGACTATTGGAGCATCCACAATGGAGTAACAGGCTGTGTGCAATGACCATGTGTTGTGATGCATAGTCTCCCAAAGGGATCTACGGAAGGGACCCAGCGCTTGCCAGTGGTTCTGGAGGCATTAGCTGCTACCGAAACTCACGCATGCACAGTTGGAAGCAGCTCTGAATTGCCACAGCAACCTCGAAAAATGAGAACAATTTGTAGGACTCAGATGGAATATTGTGAATTTATGTTCCCGGTGGTCTGAAATGAGTCAAGAAAGGAAACAGTAGCACCAGGAACTCTGAAGCATCGGTAAGAAAGAGAGACTATGGATGTGCCTAAGAGGTTGCCATCCTTGTTTTCTCAGGAATACCTGTTGGTGAGTGGAGGACCAGCTAGAACCCAGCCCAGGAAGTTCTAAGTAAGAAAGACAACCAGTGTGTACAGTGTGTATATGGAGGAAGGTAAAGTGAGGTGAGGTGAACTGGTGAAATCTCTCTCTCTCTCTTTCTCTCCCCCTCTCCCTCTCTCTCTCTCCCCCTCTTCCTCTCTCTTTCTCTCTCTCCCTCTCCCTCTCTCTCTCTCTCTCTCCCTCTCCAAGGCTATAGAAAACTAGCAATTAAAACAAGACTAGCACATATACCTATGTACCTAGGTAATGCTTAAAAATGCAGTGAGATGTTTTGGCCTTTTGATAGCAACTGTCACAAATTGTTTAGGATAATTAAGAAATGAAAACTAATGGTCACTCAAACATGTCATTTCTTTAGGTACTAGTGTAGTGTATCACAGATGTTTTCTAAGTCAATCAGAAATCAAGTCAGTAAGAGACAAGCAACATTTGCTTACCAAAATATACAGAGGTAGATAAGTGGTCTTCAAAAACATCAAGAGATCTGTAGAATGCCATTCAAAGAAGTTTTCTTAAGATTTTTTGATATTGAGACATGTCAGCTCCTGACAGCACCCTCTATTTTTTCCAAGTGGAGGATGAGCATCGAAGAATCTCCATTTGGAGAAGGCTGCCTTAGTGGCAAGCTTGTCCCTGGGCAAGAAAAAGCCCTTGCTTCAACTGTAGACAGAATGCTGTCTGAAAAGGACAAAACTTGGAAGCAGGTAAGTTGACAACCTAGCTCTGTCAAGACAGGGTAGACAAGTCCTTCATAATTCCTGCTCTACAATCAATGTCTGTCAGAAATACTGGGCCAAAAGGCTGAAGATAGATGCTCCAATGTTACTGAGAGAAATTGGGGACTGTCCAGGCAGACGGTTGTCTGTTATTTCTTAGTTTTGGAAGCTGCTTGCTCTGTACTTCCTGTTTATTCAGATATATTTATCCTTCTCGGGTCTCTGATGTGGTTGAAGACTAGATAGTTATAGTCTCACGGTTAAGTTTTAAGTTGTTTAGGAATTAAGATGATGTTCTAGACCTAAGAAGATGTTTTTAAGTTGGTGATGCAAGTTAAGAAGAAAACTGAGTTAGGTATAGAATTTTAAACTCATTGAGATAGATAACAGAATATTAATATCAGTTGCCAAATTCAAATGGACTGGACATTGGGAATGTATTTTATACCTTATAATTTTCATAATTGTGGACTAATTGTTCATATTTATTTGTATTGTATTTATTGTTATAAGAAAAAGAGCCTTTCATTGAACTAAAGGGGGTAGCTATGGGGGGCAGAAAGATACACCTTACATTAAAAAAAAAGTACATAGCAGGTTGAGGGGGAAGAGGGTAGGAGGGAGGGGACTATGATTGAGATGTAATTTGAAGAAATAAGCAAATGTTAAAAAAAATAAATAAAAAACAAGACTAGCAAATAACACTATTTGGTCAATATATACAGAAACATTTGCCTAATAGCAGAATATGTAAGTTTTCCAAGTGCTGATAGAACATATATCAGGATATACCATACCCTGGCTATAAAGCACAGACTTCAATACATTTAAAGAATTGAAAATTTCCAGACTGTGTTCTCTGATCCCAGAGGAATCAAGGTGTAGATAAGTGTGTCAAAAAGAAAATACTTCCAGACACTTAGAAACCTAAAAAGGTTTTCTAAATAACCCTTGACCCAAAGGAGCTGCCTCAAGGAAGTAAAAGCACATTAGTAAATTAATGAAAAGAACAGCACATCTGTGGGATATGAGGGAGTGGAGTCTTGAGTCAGTGTGTGCTGCTGACATGGACATGCATGCCAAGGACCTCAGCACCTCAGACTCATGAAGGAATGACAAAGCCTCTACTCTGGGATGAGTCTGAGATGGAAATGGTAAAGCCTTCCCTTCTGGTCCAAGTGTGGATGTTGACCATGTGTGCAGACAATGTTCACAATAGCTCCCCGTCCCCGGATATTTACACCCTAAGATGGCTCCTTTACAGAGACTGCTTCGGTTGAGATTAGCTAAGCTTGTCTCCTTGAACCAGCTGGACACCATAAGCCATGTCTTTTTGTTTATCTGTACGTAATAACTCTGCCTCCTTGCTCAGCTGTATGCGGTGTGCACGTGTCTCCATTCAACTGTATATGATAAACACTCTGAGCTTTCCAGTGGGCTGTTGTTTCTCCATCTGAGAGTCCAAACCACCGTATCCCAGCTTTCTGTCTGTGTTTGTCTTTTCTTTATTCCCTTACTGTCAGGTCCAAGTCCCTGGAGCTGGGCAAGGATGTGGCCTACATTGCATCATAATTTGGGTGCATAGCTAAATCAGAGTGAAACTGACCACACTAATCCAAATGTCACATGAGTCACCTAAGCTCCTACATGAAAAGGAAGAAAAAGAAGAGAGAGATCAACCCCAAGTAAGAAGGAAGGATACAGCTATGACTAGAAATCAATGATACTGCAAACCAGAAAAATAATAGAGAAAAATCAATGAAATGGAGACTTAACTTCTTTGGAAAGATCAAGAAAATGCACTGCAATGTATATTAAGGAAGGGAAATAAAGTAATTTAAAAAGATTGGCTTACACGATTACAGAAAACGGCTCCAAAGTCTGCCGAGTAAGGCTGGCAGGCTGGAGGGTTGACTGCTGTAGTTCAAGTTTGAGGAGTACCAGCTGCAGAATCCCCCAGGGTTCAGGAGGTTATCTTATGTTCTCTTTGGCCTTTGCTTGGCTGAAGAATTTGCCTATTTTCAATTGCAATCTGATATACTCAAAGTCTACCAATTTAAATTTTACTCCCACCCTCAAACATCTCCACAGAAACACCCAGAATAACATTTCACTGAATTTTGGGACATTGTGGGTCAGTCATGTTGACACATAAAATTAACCAACACATCGATAAAAACTTTTTTTTTTGAGTAGATACAAATGATCATAATTGGGACTAAAAAAATTGGTAGATGACACTACCAACTCTACAGATATTAAAAAGGTGGCAAAGAGAATCTTAGGAAGAACTTGGTGCAAATTGGACAAAACTGATGATATGAAGTACTTCTTTTGTGACCACAGCTCTCCCAATGTGAAACAATGATTTCAACAGTCCTGTAACTATTATGGAAACTGAATTCATAATCATACCTTCTAAATCACTGGGACCAGATGTTTTCACTGGTGAGTTTACCAAACATTTAGAAAATAGTTAAAATGAATTTTACATAATCTGCTACAGAAAACAGCAGAAGTGGAAACATGTCCCAGTTCACCTTATGAAACTACAAAAACAGAGGCAATAAAAAAGAAAAACCACATGACAATATCCTTCATAAATATAGATGTGAAAATCCTCAACAAAAATATTAGCAATTATAATACACCAAGTATAAAAGGGATTATACCTCATAACACCTTGACTATATTTTAGGAGCAAGTATTTGGAAGCAAAATATGAAATGTAACATTTTTATCAGACTAAAAAAATTCACTTGATTATATTAATCAATGCAGAAAACATTTCATAAAGTATTTTTGTGATTAAAACTTAGAAAAATAGAAATGAAATAGGGAATTCTCAACTTGATGAGTATGTACAAAACCTCTGCCACTGACACTATACTTAATGCTGAAATACTTAGTTTTATCCTCTAAGATTAGAAATAAGGAAAGGATGCCTGCTTTCATGGTTATGAAACAGTTCTGAAGTTTCAGTCACAAAAATAAAGGAATCCTGAAAGACAAAGACATTCAGATCAGAATAGAAGACACTAGGCTGTTCCTAGTTACTGGCAATGTAATTGCCTATGTAGAAACTCTCTATGGAAACTACAAAAATGAAATGGGCCAAAGCAGAAAACAAGCTTCGGACGCACAACTGAGTTCAGCAAGGCCACACGATACAATATAAATACATACTAAAAATAATTAATTCTATTTTCATATACCATCATCAGTGAATATGGACACTTATAATACAATACATTTGTAATTGCTTAAAAAAATGAAATACTTCAGTGCAGATCTAAGAACTCTTGTCCCAGGATTGTATGATGATAAGTACATAGTGGTGATTTTCAAAATAAAAAATCTTCATAAGTAGAGATGTGTGCACCTGAATTCTAAGTCTTAAAACTATCATGAAGATGTCAGTTCTCTTCGACTTGATCAACAGGTTTAATGCAAGTGCTATAAAAACCCAGGAATATACTTCTGCAGATATAGACAAGATAATTCTATTTTTTTTTTGTGGAAAAGAGAAGGATCCATGATAGTTATATAAATTTTGGGAAGACAATAACAAAGTAGGAGTAGTTTTCTCAATTCAAGAGTGATAGTCTTTTTATATCTCACACTGTGTGATATTTATTCACAGAGGAACAAAGATGTGAACAAAGTAGAGAACTCAGAAACACTGACATAAAAAGGCTAAGCCAAGTTTTGACAAAAAGTCTGAGGCAATGAACTAATATAGTTTCCAATAAATGGTTCAGGAACAAATTTCACATCTATGGAATGACAGAAAAACACAAAACCCCTTAGCCTTGTACTCATACTGAATAAAAAATAAAATGAATCTCAGGGTTAAATGTAAAACATAAGACTATAAAACTTTTAGAAGAAAATGTGAGCAAAATTTTAGGATCTGGGACTAAGCAAACATTTTTAGACTTCTCACCAAGGCATACTGGATTCAAGGAAGAGCAGATGAATTGGGCTTTATCACTATAAAACAGCTTTGCTGTGTGGGAGAGAGACTCAAAGAGGAAGGCAGAGTACAGAATGAGAAGAAATGACTTATATCTGACATAGCACAGGCTACAGAGCAGGAAAAACACATATATCTGACACAGGACTAGCAAAACACATATAGACAAATGAGTGGTATTAAGCATATAAGGAGAATTCTTAAAACTCACTAATGGAAAAGCACACAATTCATTTCATATCATGGGGAAAACCATAAATAGATATTTTGCCAAAACGTAGATGGAAAGAAAATAGGCACATGAAAAATTGGTATCAGTGGCCAACAGAAAAATTAAAACTAAAGCTGCAATGGTACTCACATCAGAATGCTTAAATAAATATGACAGCAGGAAAGGCAGAGAACTGGGTCTCTCTCCACTGCTGATGAGAATGACAAATGTTAGAAACCTTCTGGAAAGCACTTCGACAGTTTCTTTAAAGAATTAAATGTGCAAAAAGCAGCACAGCAACGATGCTTTTGGTAATTTAAACCAGAAAAATGAAGACTCAAGTTCACAGAACTACTTGCTTGTGAGTATTTAGGTTGAAAGGCCATAAGCTGGAAACAAACCACGTGACTGATTTAGAAACAGCAGTAGAGCCGTGCCACAACGTAGTCTGCGCTGAGGAAGGATGTTCCACCATAACCTGGCTGTATCTCCAGAGAGTGGTGCTGCAGGAGAAAAGGCAATGCCAACAGGCGGCAGGCAAGATGGACCCATTTATCCCATTTATATCATTACCTTGAGGGAATCACAAAGTTATGGACATGGGCCAAGGGCTGGCCACAGGGTGGAGGCAGTTGCTGTTGGAACAAGCGACACGAGAGATACTTAGGGTGCAACAAAGTTACAACTGTCCACCGCAATACTGTGATATTGCCTGATGGACTTATAAAATATCACAGTGGGAATAGAGGAGGGAGATGCCTCTCATCTCCTCCGCAGATCGCATGGCTTTGCATTGAAGTCTTTGTTTTCAGTTGAGCTTTGTCTATGGTGAGAGGCAGAGGCTGTCTTTCATTCTTCTTCATGTGAGACTTGTATCCCAGCACTCTTTGTTAAGGAGACTGCTTCCTCTTCCTCTGTGTGTGTTCTTAGCACCTTGGGTTCATGTTGTCTAGGCTGTGGATGTTTGAGATTACATTGGGCTCTCCATTCTCTTGGCTGTTTTTTTTTTGGGGGGGGGGTACTGATTTGATTATTATAGCTCCCTAGGCATATATCTTGCTCTGGCCTGCCTAATCTGTTTCATTGGTTTGTCTGGTTTCTCATCAGTGTCTCACTATTTTAATTAATTCTGGTTTATATCAAGTGTTTGACTTTTCCAATTAGTTTTTCTTCAAGATACTTTTAGCTACTATGCATTCTTTTATTTCCACATATAATTTAAGTTGGTGGGTTTCTACCCACCTGTTTTCTGGGATGTGTATGTGTGTGGTATACATGGGTATGCATGTGTATGTGTGTGGTATACATGGGTATGCATGTGTATGTGTGAGTGCTTGCCTATGGGGAGGTTGACTATAGTAGGTAGCTTTTATTTTGTTTATATGCTTTGTTTTATCTTATCATTCTTAAACATCTACCTCCCTTACAACACTTATTCCTTCCAACGCCCCAATCCTAGGTAGGGGAGAAAGAAGGTTAGAGAGGAAAGGGATGTATGTCTCTTTAAGCTGCTTCCTGCTGAATAGTGTTGTCTGGTTCTTTGGGGCAATACCAATCTTAGTCATCAGGATATCCAGCAGTCCAGCAAACCCAGCAGCAGAATGAACCAGCAACGGTACAGGGAGCAGCAGCAGCCGGGAGAGCAGAAGCCTCTTTCTTCTTCAGAATGTCCCCCCACCCCCCACATCCCTCTCTGGGCTCTGGCATTAAACCTTTCTCCAGAGTCTCAGAATTACACTTTCTACAGCAGGCTAAAACACACACCCCTGCTAGAGCATGAGAAAATTATAGTTAACTGTTGTGGACAAACTGAAGGAGCCCCATATTCTACACCTGGAATTATAACAAAAATATTCACAGAACATAATTGAGTTTTTTAAGAAACAAAAACTCTTACCACAGTTGACATTAGAAATGTCTCTTTCTATCACTTGTCACCTTATTTGTTTATTTAACACAGGTGTCTTACTGAACCTAAATCTAACTGTTTTGGCTAGAAGAACTGACAAATGAGCCTCCTGGGACCTGCCTGTCTTTCGTCCCCCAGCACTGGGGTTATAGATACACACTGCCACAACTAGCAGTTACATGGGTTCTGGGGATCCTAACTCAGGTCTTCATGCATAGCAAGCACTTTACCAAGTGAGCTATCCCCAGCCCAGTTTGCCAGGACTTTATCTGGAATATCATTGAATCTGTAAATCTGCCACAGAATCCCACATCTTCAGAAAGCAATCTTATCTCACCTTTCCGTACTCTCTTGAGTTTTAAATCTTTTTCAGTAACATTTTGTGGACCTTTTTGTTTTCATTAGATTTTGTTTTTCTCTCCAAACTTTAGATTTAAAAAATAATATGTTCGAGGCCAGCCTGGTCTACAAAGCGAGTCCAGGACAGCCAAAGATATTCAGAGAAACCCTGTCTCGAAAAACCAAAAAAAAAAAAAAAAAATATGTTTTTAGGCAGGGGCTCATTTATCCTAGGCTGGCCCTGAACATGTCAAGTGGCCAAATATGACCCTGAGCTTCTGATTCTCCTGTCTTGACTTCCCAAGTGTTGGGGTAATGGGCATGCACTGTCATCCTCAGTTTGTATGGTGCAAAGGCCTCATGCATGCTGGGCAAGCACAACCTAGGTTACATCCTCAGGCCTGATATTTTTTAAATAGTTCTTAAAATTTGAAAACTTTAATTCTATTTCTTTACTGCTGCCAGATAGACAGTTTTATGATTTTTCTTTCGTTAGAACTGTTTTCTCATTTTATACTTGCCAGGATTGCTGAGACGAGCAGTCGTGAGAGTCCTCTGTTGTGGAAATAAATTTTTTAAAAAATATTTTAGCGGCCGGGCGGTGGTGGCGCACGCCTTTAATCCCAGCACTTGGGAGGCAGAGGCAGGCGGATCTTTGTGAGTTCGAGGCCAGCCTGGTCTACAAAGTGAGTCCAGGACAGCCAAGGATACACAGAGAAACCCTATCTCGAAAAACCAAAAAAAAAAAAAAAAAAAAAAAAAATTAAAAAAAAAAAAAAAATAAAAAAAAAAAAAAATATTTTAGCTTTTGTCATGATGTTTGCAGGAGTCACGGGCACCTCTTTAAAATACAACAAGCTGTCCTTACCTATTTCTAGGATTAACATAATTTTTATCATGAATAAATGCTTAATTTAATAAAATAATTTTCTCGAGTCTACTAAAGCAATCATACGAATTTTCTAATTTAATCTTTTTGTCTTGACAATTATATTGGTTTTCAAATGTTAAATCAGCCTTGCATTCCTAGAATAAGCTCAGTTCAATCTAGGGAAGGATGAGAGATATCAGCCTTTTTCCCTTTTTGAGATTATCTATATTCTAAGGAAGGGGACATTTGGATCCTGAGCCCTACTGTCTCCTTTTGGTCAGAGCTGGATCACACACAGATTCCCAGAACAAGTGCTGGTAGAAGAGGGTAGAGTGCCTGTGACAGGATTAGACGAAGGCACTTTCCCTAGAAACCACCAAATCCACGCTTGCTAAACAATTTGTGTTCCACTGACACACACACACACACACACACACACACACACACACACACGCCCTACTGCATTCACTTAGAGTTGCTCCTATATGCATGTGGTTAGGGCTGACCACTTAGGATTGGGATAGCCAATAAGAGGATGTGTCCTTGGAGAAAACTGTTTCTCTCTCTCTCTCAGCAGCTATTGGTTGATGTAGCTCTAGAGGTAAACAAGGGAATTGTGAATTTCCCCATCTATTATACAGGTCTCATTTACACAAACATACTGAGATTTCATGGATGTAGTTTGTCTAGAAGATGTCAAGGATGTAATCACCTCTAGAAGAAACTTTCTAGTACATGGTATCCTGGTCCTTTGGCTCTTCAAATCAGTTATCCCTCTGTGCCATTATGTTTCCTGAGCCATAGGAATAGTGGTCCCAGTATAGATGTACCAATGTGGCACAGGGATCCCCACATTTATTTAATTTTGGCATGTTGATCAGTTGTGGATCTCTGTAGTAATTTCTATCTGCTGCAAAGAGAACCTTCTTTGGTGAGGAATGAGAGATACACTTACCTGTGGGTGTAATTATAATATTTGGACCATAGTTAAAAACTACATTTAATTAGGAAAATTGCAGTTCTCATCTAGGGTCTATGAGCTCTTCAATGGTAGGTAGTTGATCTGGTTTGTAGTACCAGCATGAATTCCTTCCTACTGAGTGGTTCTTAAGCCCAGTTATACCATTGTTTGGTTACTCCTAAGACATATGTGCCACTGTTGCTCCATCCAAAATGTCTTACTGGCCAGTTGTTGTCTTGGTTCACAAGCTTCACAGCTGGGTAGAACTATTGATTGCCTTTTTTCCCCTTGACAGCTTATATAGCACTTTCTGATGCTATGGGAGATGGTCCTTAGGGAAGAGGCTTCTGGGTTAGTTCTGGCTGGATTCTCCCAAGCCCTGTGTCTGATGTATGTGGTGTCTTCAGTAATAAGGGCCTTATCTTCAAGTTTTGGGATGCAAACAAAGGCAATGACAACAGCCTATGTTGTTTACAAAGTTTCTTGGAGTCCCCTAGCTAACAACTCAAAGGAAGGCTTCCTTGCTTGCCACTAGGGTTTAGTTTCATAATCTATGGCTCTTGGGGGAGCATTATCACCCCATATTCTGTAACTCCAATTAAATCATATATATGTACACACACATTATATATGTAGTTTAAAGTAAGGTTATAAAAAATGTTTCCTTATGGCTTTTAAAAATATCTTTAATGTTTGCCTCTCCCTTCCTCCTAATCATGCTGTGTTGCCCTCCTTTCCATCTCCTGGGTTGTTTTCCCACCCCTGGTTTTTTCCAAACACTTGGATTTCTCCCCTCTGTAATCTTTGTGTTCACTGAGCTGGAAATACCAAAGGAAAGAAGGAGGAAAGAAAACTCTGGTTAGAGGAGAACGTTCTTTCTTGCCTTCATTCCCACAGTGCATACAGAAGTCTTTAGTGTCTGGGTGAATGCTATCTGGCATCCAAATGGATGCAGAAGGAAGAAAACATTTGGAGTGACCTATCCATAGAGGGCTATTTGTGAAATGCTGTTTGCCTCAGATAAGACTTCATCCTATCTTTATTGTATACAAGATGGATTAGTATTTGTGATCCACTTTCCTATGCATAAAGATGGTATGATAGTACCAACATTAACTGGGCTAATGCCCTTAACCTTTAATTAGGATACTGACTAACTAGCACATAGTAGGATCGCTAATGACCTTAACCTTTAATTAGGACGCTGACTAACTAGCACATAGTAGGATTTGATACACTCTAGCTATTACACAATGGCCAACTTTATACATAGTGATTGGCGTATTTACTCTAAAAAACAAACAAACCAAAAAGAGTTCTCTTTTCAATACTAAAACCAGCGTTGTCCTTCAGTCTTCCCTGAGTGGGCAGCTATTGTCCTGGAATTTCAGTCAAGTTAGTGGCCTTTCAACTAAATCCAAATATTGCAATCACTGCTCAGCTTCTACCTCAGCTGCCTTTATGTACATTGTCAGTCTCTGTCTTTGGTGTCTTATCTTTTAATTTATCCTTTTTATCCTTCTTTCTGTTCTTTCCTGAGGAAGTGTATATAATATTCTAGCATACTGAATGTAACACATGTTTTATTGATCTCTAATTAGGCCTTCTTGGCCTGCTTGAGCCTAAAGTTCCTGTCATTGTGGTACCTATGTTGATGTTCCTTGCTGAGCCTTTTTCTTTCTTTTTTCCTCTTTATTTTTTATTTCTTCAAGTTACATCTCAGTTGCAATCCTCTCCCTACTCCCCCCTCCAGGCCCATCCTCCCACCCTCTTCCACCTCAACCCACCCATCCCCTTCCTTTTTTTTTAAGTTTAAGGTATGTCTTTTTCCCCCCCAACAGCTCCCCCTTTCAGTCCAACAAATGGCTCTTTCTCTTATGATAATAAATATAATACAAAACAACAGAGGTAATTAGGCCACAATTATGAGCGTTATATGGCTTAGCATACATTCCTAATGTCCAGTCCATATGTATTTGGCACCTGACTTTAATGTTCTACTATCTAACCATCTCCATGAGTTTAAAGTTCTATATCTAACTCAGTTTTCATACTAACTTCCATCACAATTTGAAAAACATTTTCTTAGATCCAGAACACTCTCTTTTTTTTTTTTTAGTCATTAGGATTTGTACTATTTTTATTTTTTATTTTTTTAATAATAATTTATTTTTTATTTCTTCAAGTTACATCTCAATCACAATCCCCTCCCTACTCCCCCCTCCAGTCCCACCCTTCCCCCCTCTTACCCCTCTTGCCCTCTTCTCTTCCTTTCGATCTCCGTCATTCTTTTTATTAGTTTAAGGTATTTCTTTTTTCCCCCCAACAGCTCTCCCTTTCAGTCTAAAAAATGGTTCTTTTTCTTATAACTATAAATACAATACAAAACAACAGAAATAAATAGGCCACAATTATAAGAGTTATATGGCTTAGCATACATTCCCAATGTCCAGTCCATATGTATTTGGCACCTGACTTTAACATTCTACTATCTAACCATATCCATGAGTTTAACTCTCTTGATTCCTAAACAACTCAAAATTTAATTATGAGACTCTAGCTATCTATTCTTCAACCACTTCAGAGACCTGAGAGGGATAAATATATCTGATTATATAGGAAGTGCAGGGCCTGCAGCTTCCAAAACTATGAAATGACAAACCAGTGGCTGCCTGGACAGTTCCCATTTTCTCTCCATACATTACAGCATCGATCTTCAGTCATTTGGCCCCATTTCTTTGACAGACATTGATTGTAGAGCAGGAATTATGAAGGACTTGTCTACCCTGTTTTGGCAGAGCTAGGCTGTTGACTTACCTGCTTCCAAGTTTTGTCCTTTTTGGACAGCATTCTATCTACAGTTGGAGCAAGGGGTTTTTCCTGCCAAGAGATAGGCTTACCACTAATTCAATCATCTCCCACTGGAGATTCTTCGATGCTGAGCCTTTTTCTTTAGCGTTAAATTTTTTAAGTTACATTTTTAACTTCTCTCTCTCTGTATGTGTGTGTCTGTGTGTTATGTATTGGGGTGGTATGGCACGTGCCATAATACCCATGTGATGGCCAGAGGACAACTTACAAAGTTGGCCTTCTTTCTGCAGATAGGTTCTAGTTGTTGAGCTGAGGTCATCAGCAAAGGTGACTCATGTCACTGGCTCTCTCCTCAGCATCTCAATCTGTCACCTGCTAAGGAGTGTGGCTAAATCTCCGAAATGTGCCACACTTCAGTCCTGACATTACTGCTCTTCCTGCCCACCCCTGATCCATGGCAATCTTGCTCACCTGGTTGCTAATCATGGGGCTGTTAAGAATTTGTTTTAAAAGTGAACTTTAAGGTTCACATGCAAAGTAATGATGTCAACCTGGCATCTTCAGACATATGTCATTATACCTTGTTCTCATTGTCCCACCACAGCCCTCCTCCAGCCTTCTGCTCCTCCGACTGGTTCCCTTTCTTTCCCCCAGTTAGTCCTTCTGCTTTCTATTTCCCTATTACATGTGTGCCATTGCCCTCTGTCTCTTACCTTCCTTAAGGTCTCTACCTCCTCTCTCAGGGTATCTTTTCTAGATTCATGACCCCAGAACACTCACCCCCCCCCAACACACACACACACTTTCTGTCTTTTAATTCAGGTTCACATATGACAGAAAACATGCTGTGTTTGTCTTTCCGAGTCTGGTTTGTTTCTGTTTCACATAATGACTTCCACTTCCATTTTCCTGCAAATGTCTTGATTTCATTTTTCTTTTCACTTGCTTGAAATTTGTCTAACTTAGTGTTCTCTTGCTGTGAAGAGACACCCTGACCATGGTAATTCTTATAAAAGAGAGCATTTAACTGGGGCTTGTGCACAGCTTCAGAGATTTAGTCCATTATCATCATGGTGGGGAGCATGGCAGCACACAGTCTAACTTGGTGCTGGAGAAGTAGCTCAGAGATCTACATCTTGACGCACAGGCAGCAGGAACGGAGCATCACCATGACTGGCTTAGGCTTTTGAAACCTCAAGGCTGACTCCCAGTGACACACTTCCTCCAACAAGGCCGCACCTACTCCAAAAGGCCACACCTCCTAATCCTTCTCAAATAATGCCACTTCCTGATGATTAGGCATTTATAGACATGTGCCCATGGTGAGGGTGGAGGCATTCCTATTCAAACCAGTGTAGGATCCCACTGTGTGGATGCACACATTTCTTTATCCATTCATTCGTTGACCGCCATGTAAGTTGGTTCTATTTCCTGGTTATAGTGAATAGAGAAGCTATATGCAGAAATATGCAAATATCTCTGTGGCACATTAACCAACCTTGAGGTGTCCAACAATGATATCGCTGTGTCTTATAGAAGTTCTGTTTTTAGTTTTCTGCAGAACCCAAACACTTATTTCCACAGTGGCTGCACTAGCTTACATCCCCACCAGCAGTCAATAAGGGAATTGTTAATGGGTCTTCCCGAGTCTCTGTGATTTCTCCAGTAACCACCTTAGGCAGCAGTTTCAACTCTATTTCCTGGTGTGTGTAGCACCATGCTAAATGCAGGATTTTGTAGGAGGCTTCCTATCTATGTGTGAGTGGAGGAGAACACTACACTTTCTGTTTACCAGTGAAAGTCTGAACTGTTTAGATTCTTCTTCACTCCACAGGCTTTTGTTTTTCCTTCTGAGCTGTAAGTCCGGAACTTTGAGTCTGAACATTTATCTTTATCTTTCTTCTCAGTCCTCTTGCCCTTACCCAAGGGAAGACTTATTATGCCCTGTGTAGCAGGGACTTCTTTATGTCACACAACACATTTTATTCTATGGATCACTGTAAAAATTCTATAACAGGTATTCATGTTTAGAGAGCATATATAAAGATTTAAGTGTTTCCAAAAAAAGTCCTACCTCTTGCTTTTCTTTCATAAATCAAAGAAAGAAGGAAAAAATATGTGAAGAAAAGCATTTTAGAAATTCACTCATATACTAATTATGCAGCACATGATTAATTAGTACTATAATCAAAAGGTCAGGCCCAGGTTAATGGCTGTGCTCTAGAATAAGTCAGAACAATAATGGGATTATGGGCTGGGATAACTTCTGTCTCTTCCATGCAGACTCCTACCCTCAAATATATAATCCCTCTTGGGTTAGAATATGTTTCCTATACTAGGTCATCACAGCTGTTTGGGCAGTAGAGCTGTTCAGTAAGTGAACATGGAGTTGATCACGATCCACTCTGAATTTTGTGTGTGGTGCACCTTGATTTTTGGCATTCACATGCTAAAGATCAGATGTCAGATCCTTCATTTCTACAGCAGAAACAATTAAACCTTTCAGAGTTGAGGGTGGCCTCATAAAGAAGCAACACAAGCCGAGACTTGATATCCTATTGTTAGGCAGAGATGTCTTCTAAATAGTTAACAGTCTATCTGGGAGGGAAGCACCTAGAACTCAGGAATTTCACTCAGGCTCAGAAGTAAAAAACTCAACATGTCAGAGGAAGTTCCTTACCAGATTTACAAGACTGGCCCCTCCCTAGGTTGAAGAGAGGTGACTGTCTGTTTCAAGTTACATGCAACTCCTGAAGAGAGCTCCAGAGTTCCAGCTCTGTAAGTCATCATCCATCCTGGGGTGGGCTTTTGGTGATGAAGCTGACTTTGAGTCATCTATGTTTCTGTAAGTAACCCCTCACCCACACCCTTGTAATTAACTCCAAGAAACTCACTGGCTCCCCAAGTTGAACATTTGTGGTATTATTATTTTGGTCTCTTGTTGGTTCCCTATCTGAGGTGAGTAGACATTCAGATCTCCCCAAAGAATAGTGTCACACGACCCCCATATCCTCCCTCCCTAACTCACAAGAGAAGGTACCAGCTTGGTGATGCAGGCCAGATGCTAAATGGAGCTCATACTGTACCGGAGGCTGAAGTCCTTTGCTCTCTGCCTCTACCCCTAGTATGTGAAGTACATTTCTACAGGTTTGGGCTGGAGTTGGGAGGGAACTTATGGAATTACCATGGGAGGAAAGTTCAGATGTCTCTGTGAGCTGTAAGGGAGGCAATCAGAATTCTTGTTTGAAGTTGGTATTTTTGAAAGCATTAGCCACTTAGGCTCATTTCAGATTTTCTTTCCCTAAAAGGTGGAGCTTGCACAAGCATTTGTGAGTATAACTTTTTGGATATTTCATTAGTAGTGAATCCCACTCAAAGTCAAACAGCTGTGTTGACCTGGACACTGATGGGTAACTTTTCCACTTCTTTAAGCCTCAAACAAATGTCAACTAATTGTAGTTTTATTCCATGAACATTTATGGTAAACGCAAGACATTTTGATTAATAACAAGAGGATTTATGTATGCTCCACTATTCTAACCAAGTCATGAGATTCTAGGCTAGCTAAGAAACTTGAAGCAAAGACATTTTTTATTTACCAAAATAGTAGGAAAGAGGATAAAAGCAATACCCTCCGTGACCTGCATGTGGAGAGCTGACACAAGGGCCCCACTGGTTTGTAAGCAGGAATGCTAGGATTTCATTATTTTCCAAGCAGGAATGCTAGGATTTCATTATTTTCCAAGCAGGAATGCTAGGATTTCATTTTCCAAGCAGGAATGCTAGGATTTCATTTTCCAAGCAGGAATGCTAGGATTTCATTTTCCAAGGTTATCATGTTTGTTCTGCTCTAAGTTCCACGATGATGAAGTCATCCACACCATGAGCCACAGCAGAAAAGGAAACCCTTCCCGTTCTCTGGCATCTGACCTCACGAAGCTGAAATTTTATTATTTTATTACCTATTTGTGAGTCACCTCCTTCAGGAGAGTCAGCCATGTCCATTTGACTCTCCACACACACCTGGATCACTTTGTTTTCCAGCACTCAGGAGAAGCATCGTTTCTTCCTTCAGAAACCCTGGTCTTACCTACAGCATTTACTCCACCACACCAGGTGAGGAAGTGGGTTGGGCTCAGTGTACAAACTAGGTCAGCTATGTGTGGCATCTTGTCAGGCAGCAAGCCGAGGCACATGCTCTAATATGAAATAATACTGGTACTGTATTTCCTGGACCCCTCAGATCCCTCTAAGGGTTAGAATATGTTTCCTATACTAGGTCATCACAGCTGTTTGGGCAGTAGAGCTGTTCAGTAAGTGAAGAACTAAATACCAGAATCACAAGTCTATTTAAAACCAAAACCCCCCCATGATTTAAAGGCACAGTGAAAATTTCAATGAACAGTTCCTCTCCCAAGTCTGAGGCCGTGCTCTTTGCGCACAGATGCCTTTTGAAGAGTCAGTTTTCCTTCTAGAAGTCATGGCAGTGGATGACATAACGAAAACAACAAAACAAAACCCTATTTTGAGCACAGGGAAAATAGCTACAACATCGCAGAAATATAAACAAGCTGAACAACAACCCAAGAAGTGTCGTAGGATTTCACCTAGTGAACCCAGGGATCAGTGGGGGTCCCTGGGCAGGACTCCCAGACACTCAGGGAAACAGGGAAACAGCTGGGGAGCAGAAGCCTGGGGTGGGAGCAGGCATGGAGCCCTGGCAGAAGTGGGCATGAGCCACTCAAATACCCAAAGAATAGCTCTGAACCCCAGACAGGGGTACTCACCAGCCTCTGGAGCATCCAGCTTCCACACCAGTATTCCATACAAGAGAACTGGGGGATCACCAAGATTTATCTCCAGTGGAGTGGTGGTCTGGGAGGCGCAAGCATATCTGGGCTTACCCAGAAATGTGTTGGACACACAGGTTCCTCTACTGGATATAAACTCATGTGGAAGAACATTTCACCCAGACAGGACAGAGGACTGCACCTCCTGCACTGGTACAGCATCCCACAGGTCTGATCACTGCAGGGTCTTGGGAGGCAGCCCCAACTTCCAGATAGAGTTACCTCTCGGCTTCCTGAGAGCTCAGCATTGACATGGTCACTCCAACACCATAAAGAGGACCCACAGTGCCACTGAAACGGTAAGATCAGAGTGGGCTGAAAGGCAGGTGGTCAAGTTATAAGGCTGTGGACTCCACTGAGTCCAAGCCCAGTGGACAGGTTGTGGTGTTCATATCAGAGTCAATGCACTTTGTCCCTTCTCGATGGGATACCCAGTCTTCAGCATCGACAGCTCCTGCATGGGAACAGCGAGTTCTTGGCCTTTGTGCCCTGCCTGAGTGATACAAACTACAAGGGCTTACTGCATAGTGTAGAGAGGCACAGAGGTGCCTTGGGGGCCACCTAGAAAAAGCCACCTGGGGAAACCATGACCACAGACCGGAACCTCAGATCAGACAAATGAGTGGCAGGAGATCTGTGGCTCTAGCTTACAATCTGCGGTCCTCCAAGCCCCACGAACATCACTAGGAAGACCTGCTAGAACTGAAGACCCTGTAGGCTAGAATAACTCATTCCACCTAACCCCCAACTTGAGTCCCCAATTGGGACACAACAGGAAGGGATGAACTTCAGGGGGCCCACTAGGGCCCAGCCCCCATCTCAAGACCCCACCTAGCTTGTGTTAAGCTACAGACCACCAAGATTATATGGACTCTACACCAAAGCTCTCTCTTTGGTATCAGGTCCAGAAGACATCAGGAACAATCACCTTAAGGCAACTAGATGGCTAAAGGTCATCAAAAGAACAAAACTGACAAAAATCAGGGAAATATGACTCCAACAAAATTCAGCGAGGTTAACACAGCAAGCCTTGACCATCTCACCATAGCTGAAACACATGAAAATGATGACAAATCTATACTTAGGAAAATGATAGAGTCCTTACAAGAAGAAATTAAATCCCTGAAAGAATTTAAAGAATCCTCAATTTTACAAATGAAAGCAATGGAGAATACCATTGGAAAGCTCCAAGCCAACACAGCCCAACATGAATGAGAAAGAGACAAGGCAATGAAAGATTTGAAACATTTGCAGACAAAGACAAGAAAACTGGAGCAGGAAACATATAAAATAAATAAAATTGTTCAAAACTTGAAATTGGAAGTGGAAGCAATAAAGAAAACACAAGCACAGACAATCCTGGAGGTGGAGAATCAAGGGACGATAACAGGAACTACAGACATGAGTATCAAAAATAGGATACAAGAGATGGAAGACAGAATCTCAGGCGTGGAAGATTTGATTGAAGAAATCAGTACAACAACCAAAGAAACTGAGAAATCTAAAAAAGTTCTCACCTACAACATCCAAGAAATCAAGGACTCAATGAAAAGAGGGAACCTAAGAATTATAGGCATAGAGGAAAGAGAGTACTCCTGACTTCAAGGTCCAGGAAATATCTTCAACAAAATCATAGAAGAAAACTTCCCAAACCTAAAGAAAGAGATGCTGGTAAAATTCCAAGAGGTTTACAGAACACCAAACAGATTACACCAAAAAAGAAACTCCTCTCACCACATAATAATTGAAACTCCAAACATACGGAACAATGAAAGAATATTAAAAGATGTAAGAGAAAAACATCAAGAAACATATAATGGCAGACCCATCAGAATTACACCTGACTTCTCAGAAACTTTAAAAGCTAGAAGGGCCTGGGCAGACGTCCTATAAGCCCTAAGATAACATAGGTGCCAGGCCAGGCTACTATACCCAGCAAAACTCTCTATCAACATAGATGGAGAAAACAAGATATTCCATGACAAAACCAAATTTAAATAGTATCTACCCACAAATTCAGCCCTACAGAATATCCTAGAAGGAAAATTCCAACTCAGAGAAGATAACTACACCCAAGAAAACAGAGGAAGCAAAAAATTCCACTGCAGCTAAACCAAAAGAAACATACAACCATCACCTAAATCAAAATAATAGTAAATAACAACCTTCGTTCATTAATATCCATCAACATCAATGGACTCAACTCCCCAATAAAAACACACAGGCTTGCAGAATGGATCCATAATTAAGAACCATCATTTTGCTGCATACACATCTCACTAACAAAGATAGATGCTACCTCAGAGTAAAGGGCTGGGAAAAGATTTTCCAAGCAAATGGGCCCAGGAAGCAAGCCGGAGTAGCCATCCTAATATCAAATAATATAGACTTTCAACTAAAGATAATCAAAAAAGATAGGGAAGGGCACTACATAGGAAAATTTAATCAAAATGACATCTCAATACTGAATATTCCAAATACAAGAGCACCCACATTTATAAAAGAAAGTCTTCTAAAGCTTACACTACACATTGATCCCCACACATTAGTAGTGGGAGACTTTAACACCCCACTGACAAAAATGGACAGGTCATCAAGACAGAAACCAAACGCAGGAAATAATGAGTCTAACAGAGGTCATGAACCAGATGGACCTAACATACATCTAACGAAAATGAAGGCACAACATACCCAAACCTACGGGGCACAATGAAAACAGTGCTATGAGGAAAGTTCATAGCACTAAGTGCCTTCAAAAAGAAAATTGTGACAGCTCATATTATCGAATTAACAGCTGAACTGGGTGAAATGGAAAAAAAAGAAGCAAACACCCCCAAGAGGAGCAGATGACAGGAAATCATCAAACTTAGGGCTGAAATTAACAACTTAGAAACAAAAAGAACAATACAAAGAATCAACAAAACCCATTGTTGGTTCTTTGAGAAAATCAACAAAATAGACAAACCCTTAGCCAAATTAACTAAAAGGCAGAGGAAAAAACCCAAATCAACAAAATCAGAAATGAAAAGGGAGAAATAACAACAGACATCGAGGAAATCCAGAGAATCTTTAGGTCCTACTTTAAAAATCTGTACTCCACCAAATTTGAAAACCTAAGTGAAATGAACAACTTTCTTGATAGATTCCACCTACCAAAGTTAAATTAAGATCAGGTTAACAGATTAAACAGTCCTATAATCCCTAAGGAAATAGAAACAGTCATTAAAAATCTCCCAACCAAAAAAAGCCCAGGGCCAGATGGCTTTAGCACAGAATTCTACCAGACCTTCAAAGAAGCGCTAACACCGATACTTTTCAAACTCTTCCACCAAATAGAATCAGAAAGAACATTGCCAAACTCATTCTGTGAGGCCACAGTCACACTGATTCCTAAACCACACAAAGACCCAACAAAGAAAGAGAACTTCAGACCAATCTCTCTCATGAACATAGATGCAAAAATACTTAATAAAATACTGGCAAACCAAATCCAAGAATACATCAAAACTATTATATAACATGATTAAGTAGGTTTCATCCCAGGAATGCAGGGATGGTTCAACATATGAAAATCCATCTCTAAACTTAGGGACAAGGCAAGAATGCCCACTTTCATCATATCTTTTCAATATAGTACTTAAAGTTTTTGCTAGAACAGTAAGACAACTAAAGGAGATCAAGGGGATACAAATTGGAAATGAAGAAGTCAAATTATCCCTGTTTGCAGATGGTTTGATAGTATACATAATGACCCCAAAAATTCCACCAGACAACTCCTACAACTGATAAATACCTACAGCAAGGTGGGTGGATACAAAATTAATTCAAAAAACTCGGAAGCCCTTCTTTATACAAAAGATAAATGGGCTGAGAAAGAAATTAGGGAAGCAACACCCTTCACAATAGCCACAAACAATATAAAATACCTGGGGGTAACTCTAACCAAGCAAGTAAAAGACCTGTACAACAAGAACTTCAAGTCCTTGAAAAAAGAAATTGAAGAGGACATCAGAAGATGGAAAGATCCCCCAATCTCATGGATAGGTAGGATCAACATAATAAAAGTGGCCATCCTTCCAAAAGCAATATACAGATTCAATTCAATTCCTATCAAAATACCAACACAATTCTTTATAGAACTGGAGAAAACAATTCTCAACTTCATATGGAATAACAAAAAACCAAGAATAGCTAAATCAATCTTGTACAATTAAAAAAAAAAACAACCTGGAGGTATAACCATCCCAAATTTCATGCTATACTACAAAGCAATAGTAATAAAAACAGCATGGTACTGGTACAGAAACAGACCAGTGGATCAATGGAATTGAATTGAGGACCCAGAAATGAACCCACACACCTATGGTCACTTTTTTTGACAAAGAAGCCAAAAACAATACAATGGAAAAAGGATAGCATCTTCAATAAATGATGCTGATCTAACTGGATATCGACATGTAAAAGAATGCCAATAGACCCATACTTATCATCTTGCACAAAACTTAAATCCAAGTGTATCAAAGACCTTAACATAAGGCCTGACACACTAAATCTAATAAAAGAGTAAGTGGGGAAAAGCCTCTAACTCATTGGCACAGGTGACAACTTCCTGAACAGAACACCAATAGCTCAGGCTCTAAGACCAATAATCAAAAATGGGACCCCATGAAACTGAAAAGCTTCTGTAAGACAGAGGATACTGTCATTTGAACAAAATGGCAACCTATAGATTGGGAAAAGATCTTTACCAACCCCACTTCTGACAGAGGGCTAATATCTGTAATTTATAAAGAACTCAAGAAATTAAATCCAAAGAAACCAAATAGTCCAATAAAAAATGGGGGACAGAGCTAAACAGAGAATTCACAAAGGAGGAATCTCTAATGGCAGTGAGACATTTGAAGAAATGCTTAACATTCTTAATCATCAGAGAAGTACAACTCAAGACAACTCTGAGATTCCATCTCACACCTGTCAGAATGGCTAAGATCAACAACTCAAATGACAGCACATGCTGGTGAGGTTGTGAAGAAAGGGGAACATCCCTCCATTGCTGGTGGGAGTGCAAACTTGTACAATCACTATGGATATCAGTCTGGTGATATCTTAGAAAACTTGGAATAGCCCTACTCAAGACCCAGCCATGCCACTTCTGAGTATCCACCCAAATGATTCGTCACCAAACCACAAGGACATATCCCAATCTATGTTCATAGAAGTCTTATTTGTAATAGCTGGAAACAACCCAAGATGTCCATCAACTGATCAATGGATTAAAAAATTGTACATTGACACAATGGAATAGTAGTCAGTTATCAGAAGCAAGGAAATCATGTATTTCGCAGCCAAATGGATGGAACTAGAAAAGCTCATCCTGAGTGAGCTAACCCAGACTCAGAAAGATGCACATGGCATCTACTCACTTATTTTTTTCATTTTATTTTATTTATTTGTATTTTAAAAATATTATTTATTTACTTCTAGAACATAGGTTCCTCCCTCCTCCCCTCCTGGCTCCTCCCTTCCTCTCTCCTTCCCTCCCTCCATCCTTCTCTCCTTCCCTCCCTCCCTCCCTTCTTCCCTCCCTCCTTATTCCTCTACTTGGTACTCTCCTTCTCCCCAGATGAGGTGGGCCCTCACATATCATACTCCCTCAGATCTTGCGTCATGTGAGTGCCAAGAGCTTCCACTTGTACTGGAGCTTGATAAGGCATACCATCTAGGGTGTGGTGTTCCACTAACCTGCAGCAGATTCCATGACTCACTGGTGGGTAAAATTTTTCCTAGGATAGATATGCTAGGTTCCTATCTATTTGGATGTGTGGGTTGTAGGATAATTATCCTGTGATGTATGGTTAATATCCATTTAATGTATGGAGAGAAAATGGGAACTGTCCAGGCAGCCATTGGTATGTCATTTCTTAGTTTTGGAAGCTGCAGGCCCTGCACTTCCTATATAATCAGATATATTTATCCCTCTCAGGTCTCTGAGGTGGTTGAAGAATAGATAGCTAGAGTCTCATAATTAAATTTTGAGTTGTTTAGGAATCAAGAGGGTGTTCTGGATCTAAGAAGATGTTTTTAAAATTGTGATGCAAGTTAGTATGAAAGCTGAGTTAGATATAGAACTTTAAACTCATGGAGATGGTTAGATAGTAGAATGTCAAAGTCGGGTGCCAAATACATATGGACTGGACATTGTGAATGTATGCTAAGCCATATAACCCTCATAATTGTGACCTATTTATTTCTGTTGTTTTGTATTGCATTTATTGTTATAAGAAAAAGAACCATTTGTTGGACTGAAAGGGGGAGCTGTTTGGGGGAAAAAGATATACCTTAAACTAAAAAAAAAAAAAAAAAAAAAAACTGGGGAAGAGGAGGGGGGGTTGGGGGGGAAGAGGGTGGGAGGGTGGGACTGGAGGGGGGAGTAGGGAGGGGATTATGATTGAGATGTAACTTGAAGAAATAAAAAATAAATTATAAAAAATATTATTTATTACTTCAGGTAACATCTCCATCACAGTGTTTTCTTTCCACTCCTCCCAGTCCCACCCTTCCGCCCTCTTCCCCTTCTCCCTTCCAACCCACTCCTCTGGAGTGAAGCATCCCTACATATCAGTCCCCTGCCCCAGTTTAGCAGTCATATGAGGGCCAAGAGCCTCCTCATACACTGGGGACCTACAAGGCAGCACCACTAGGGCAAAGTGTCTCATTGATAGGAAACAAAGTCTATGTTCTTGTTCCCCTTGGTGCATTGGTTGTAGTATAGTTATCCTGTCCTATATGGCTAAAATCTGATTATAAGTGAATGATGCCATGTGCATCCTTCTGAGTCTGGGTTAGCTCATTCAGGATGAGCTTCTCTAGTTCCATCCATGTTGCTTCAAATTACATGATTTCATTGTTTCTGATAGCTGAGTAGTAGATGTGCCACAGGTTTTTTTTTTTTAAACCCATTCCTCAACTAAGAAAAAGTGCTCTTACTGTGGGGTCAACTCTCCAACTCAACTTTAATACTTGGAGCCTTAGTTTCTCTATTCACAATACACAGGTTTTGTTTTTAGGTGAATGCTCTGAAGATTGGTCCTGAAGTGATATTTTACTACCTTAATTCATAATATGTGCTATATACAAGAGTTAGAAATAGCCAAAATCTGATCATTGAATTACAATAGCACTTCGTACTTTTCACAAGAATGTCTTTTAGACCCCCCTGCAACCCCTGTATGTAGGATGGCTTCAACCTTCTAAACAAGCATCACTTATAAACTACAGTTTTCTTGATGGTAGAGTTCCTGAGTTCACACTCACTGGTCATAAGCAGATCCACAAAGGGAGGAACTTACAGTGTTAGAGCTGTAGGTAAGAAATAGGTAAGAATGACACAAAAGTATGTGTGTCCTGGAGAAGAAGCCTGAAAGTCTGGGTTGAGTTAGATTTTCCACATTAATTCTTCCCTTTATTGGTGGCTTCATGTTCCCAAGAGAGGGACAGATGTTATCCAGGGGCCTCATGACTTCTGACCCTCCACTCTGCCTTCCCCACTAATCTATTTGTGACTGGCTTAGCAACTGCCTTTATCTCTCCACTTT
Source organism: Lophiomys imhausi (assembly GCA_907164525.1). Classification (NCBI taxonomy): domain Eukaryota; kingdom Metazoa; phylum Chordata; class Mammalia; order Rodentia; family Muridae; genus Lophiomys; species Lophiomys imhausi. Next base: position 160,496 of record CAJQZJ010004801.1, read on the forward strand.
CTGCAATAAAGTGTCTTCTCAGGATGGGAAGTGGAAGTCTTCATAAAAGCAAAAATCCAAGAAATGAACTAAAATTATATAGGTATGTGACTTTTTATTACATATAGTCACATAGACTAGATTTCCAAAGTACAGAAGGGGGGGGTGAAACCATGTGCAAATAAACCATATTAGAACACACACATGTGCACATATATGCATGCACACATAATATACCAGAGTGACTCTGTAACTATACTTTTATAAGTATATTTAATTGTTAACACTTTGACATGTGTAAACATATAAACACACACACATACACACACATATCATGATCAATAATTATTTCAGTGGGCAAACAAACCATAATGTCAAGCATTGTGGACACTGGTTATCACTGGTTATCTAGTCCACTTATGCAACTGCATAATATTCAGTGTAGCTAAACTGTTCTGCTTTGTAGTTTCTGATTTGGCGACTCCGGTTCCATACTCTATCACAATCAAGTGTATTCCCTCTAAGTGAGCACTAGTTTGTAAGTGATTCTGAGCTGGAGTCTGAAGTTTTGACTTTTTTTTCTTGAGACAGAGTTTCTCTGTGTAGCCCTGGTTATCTGGGAACTCACACTGTAGAGCAGACTAGCCTTGAACTCATAGAGATCTGACTGCCTCCCCAGTGCTTGGATTAAAGGTGAGCACCACCACACCCACCAGTTACAGACAGCTGTGAACTGCCATGTGGGTGCTGGGATTTGAACCTGGGTCCTTTGGAAGAGCAGCCAATGCTCTTAATTGCTGAGCCATCTCTCCAGCCCTGAGGTTTTGACTTTTTGAAGCTTCCAGCACATCTCACTCAAGGCTCTAAGAAGGGTTTAGTTACAGTCTGTCCAGCATGTTCAAGAAGTTACAATATATGGCATATGTAATACTTCCAGAGAAAGAATAGTTGTTTCTCAATTAGAATAAACTATTTCTTATTATTCTTCTATTTCATTCTAATAGTTGATAAATAAGTTCCTTTGTATTACTACTTTTCTTTCTTTAATTCTTAACTAGGATTGCCTATTCATTCTTATATTTTTGGTTGTGAGCCTAGCCTTTAACAGCTGAGCCATCTCTCCAGCCCGCCTATTCATTCTTAAAACCAAATTTAGTCTTAATTTTGTTGTGCTCCAAAACAAATTTTCCCTGAGGCTAACACTATGTGTACATTGGTAATGTGACTGTACACACTTTTAGGACAAATTTTGTATCATTTCCTTCTATACCTCATCAGAGAATTATTTTTGCATGCATATAAATTTTATAACCTGTAGTTTTGGTACCTATTTTGATGATGCATTCACAAAACTTGAACATATTTGAAGGTAAACCCACATATTCATTCTTCTGTGAATCCATCAACCTGTAGGTTATTTTTTTTATTTTTTTTTTAAATACTTTATTTTTTTTTCTTCAAGTTACATCTCAGTAACAAACCCCTCCCTATTCCCCCTTCCTATCCCGCCCTTCCACCCTCTTCCCCCCAGAAGTTTCCCCTTTCAGTCCAACAGATGGTTCCTTCTCTTATAACAGTAAGTATTATACAAAACAATAGATTTAAATATGCCACATTTATGAGAGTTAAATGGCCCAGTATACCTTCCCAATGTCCAGTTTATACATATTTGGCCCCTGATTTAACATTCTACTATCTAACCAACTCCATGAGTTTAAAGATCTATATGTGACTCAACATTCATACTATCTTGCAACACACTTTTAAGAGTATCTTCTTAGATCTATAACACCCTCTTGATTCCTAAACAGTTCAAAATTTAACTATGAGACTCTAGCTGTCTATTCTTCAACCACCTC
>CAJQZJ010004801.1:167333-186172 GCA_907164525.1 Lophiomys imhausi
TCTCTCTCTCTCTCTCTCTCTCTCTCTCTCTCTCTCTCTCCCTGTCTCTTTTTTTAAGATACAGTCTCTCATGATTTGCCATGTCAGTTAGGCTCCCTGGTTGGCAAGCCCAAGGGACCTGTCTGTCTCTACCTCCCTAGGGCCTGGATTACAGATATGTGCCCCATTGTTTTTTTTTTTTTTTTTTTTTCACTTGGATACTGGAGATTCAGTTCATGTAACTCACGCCTGTGTATTAAATACGTTACTGGCTGATCTGTCTCCCCAGCCTTCAGGACTCACATTTCCTGCTGGGTCCTATGTCACAGTCTCCATATCTCTGACATGACTCTGGGTATGAAGAGTCTCAGCCCCTGTAACTTGACTGGGTTATTGAACTTCAGGTCCGTGGTGCTCAGCTTTTCAGCATCCCAGCTGCGGATGCCAGCTATGCTTTCTGAAGAACAGTCCTGTGCACAGACAGCTGTCAGCTTCCTTAGAAGAAAGGTCTGTCTACAGAGCTCAGCTTCTTTCCACTCTGGCCTCTGCTCTTTGAGATTCTGTCTTTGCATTTCAGCCTTTTGCCTGCCAAGACTCGGATCTCTGCCATGTCAGTCTATTAGGACCAGGGCTTTTTTAGGAAAGTTTCATATAACCCTCATCTCCGCAGCATAGGAGATGTTCTTAGGGGAGAAAAAAGCCATGATCTGTAGACTTTATTTGCTGTCACATAGCCCCCCAAATGCTCTGTCATTGGCTCACTACTAGGCCTCTAAGCAGTTTTCAATGGTGTCCAGCCTCAATAATTGCTCTGAGCAGGAGAACTGATCCAATACCATCAGCATTGCCAGACTTTCACATCTGAAAGGTTTTTTTTTTTTTTTTTAGGCTAGAAACTGTTGAAATTTTAATGAAACTCATATCAAAATCATTCAGGGGCAGAGACATAACTCATCTGATAGGGTACTTGCCTAGCAAGTGGGAAGCCCTGAGTTCAATTCTTAGCACAGCATAAAACTCAACCTGGTGGCATATGCTTGTGATTCCATCACTTGAGAGCTAGGAGGAGGAGTGGAAGTTCAAGGTCATCTACTTTATGAGTTTAGGCCAGTCTGGGATATGAGACCCTGTTTCAAAGGAGAAAAGCCATCCAGCATTTGATAGTTATAATTGAATGTAGTTCTTGTTTAGAAATTTTCAGTTTTAACCTAGGACTAAAAAAAAAAAAAAATAAATTTAAAATTAACCACTGCTAACCCATGGAGTTTCTGTGTAGTATGAAAAAAAAAAAAAGAGAGATTTCTCTTTCTACTGGTAAAATGCATAGACTCTTCATGGGATTTCATGTATTTTTAAAATTAATTAATTAACTAATTATCAGAATTGCAGGTAGCACCAGCTTCGGGGGATTTGGCCTCTTTGGACACCTGCACATACCCCTAGTCCTCTGCACACACTTGTTCACAAGCTCCCTCCCTCCTCTCCATCTGGTCCTACCTTCCCACCCTCTCCTTTCCCCCCTCCCCTTCTCCTCAGAAAAGGGGAAACCACCCGCATCTATCCGTCCTGGCTCTTTAAGTCGCATCAAGACTGAGAGCATTCTCTTACACTAAGGCCAGGCAAGGCAGCTCAGCTAGCGTAAAGTGATCCACAAACAGGCAACAGGGTCCATGTTAGAGTCAGTCTCTGCTCCACGTGCTAAGGAATATATGTGAAGACCAAGCTGCCTTTCAGCTACATATGTGTAGGGGGCCAAGGTCAGGTCCATATAAGCTTTTTTGGTTGGTGTTTCAGTTTTTTTTTTTTTTTTTAAGGGTTACAAAATATTTTCCTATGGATTTTTTTTAACCTTTGAAAAAGCTTTCTTATCTCATAGGCTATCCAGAAATGATATAGACTATGGAGCACAGTTTCCTGAATCTTAGTAATCTTAGGAACTTAAACATTTTAAAACCCAGGGGCCTGGAAAGACAGCTAGTGGGTAATAAAGAACACACACTACTCTTGCAGGGAATCAGAGTTTGGTCCCAGCATCCACATTAGGTGATTCACAAATGCCTGTAACTCCAGCTCCAGGGGAATTGACTCCCTCTTCTGGTCTCCACGGGCAACTATACTCATGTGCACAGATCTGCACACAGACATAGATACAGACAGTTAGACAGGCAGACAGACAGACAGGCAGACAGGCAGGCAGACAGGCAGACAGGTAGACGACAGGCAGGAAGGGTTGTGTCTACACACACTTGCACATGCGCTTGTGCCTACACACGAACACAATTAAAGTAAAATAAATCTGAAAGGAATGGAAGCTCAGAAGCCAGTAGTTATTTGAATCCTTTCTTTGACCTTACCCTGTTTCTGGACTGCAAACTTCCCCTGCTGGTCTGTACCTGGGGTAAGTGACTTCTGTGTGCTCTAAGTGTCTAGTGGAAAACAGAGATAATAGTAACTACAGTTCAAGGCTACTCTGATACTAAAGGGACTTGAAGTAATGAATGTGGTTGCCTGGTTATTTTGAGTTATGGTTGTTGGAAAACTCATCAGGGTGGGGAGAACAGTAATCACCCAGAATGTTTAATGAATTAAATACCTCATAATTATTCTATTAGAATACTTCTTACTTTTCAATATAGACATTTTCAATTATCAACGTACTTTAAAGTCAAATTTCAGTTGTGTCCTATAAGTTTCAGTATGTGGTATTTTGTGGTTTTGTTTCCATCATCTCAAAATATTTTTATTCTCTTGTGATTTTTTTTTCTGAGACTCTTTGGCTGTTTAGAAATATGCTTTTTAATTTCCACATGTTGATAAATTCCCTACATTTCTGCAATTACTGGCTCCTATTTAGATCCATTTTGGGCAAAGAATACATGTGGTTAATTTCAAACCTTTTAAATTTATTTCAGCTTTTTTTGTGTGCTCAAGAATATAATGTATCCAGAACAAAGTCATCCGTATGTTCTTGACATAGATCTATGTTCTACGGTTGGTTTCTGTGTTCTGTAGACACTGTTGTGCTAGCTGCTTCCCCATGCGGTTGCTCTTTATGGTTGTTCCATCCATTAATGAAAAGTATGTTGTGGAAAAACATGTCTCCAGATATTACTCTTCAGTGTTTTCCTTCAACTCTGATGGTTTTCTTGCACATATTTTGTGTTTGTGTAGTGAGGTGAAAAAGTCTTTACAATTTTGACTTACTGATGGATGAACCATTTACCAATATAAAAATGTCTTTATTCCTATGGGGGAAAAATGTTTGCCTTAAAACAGTTTGTTTGATATTAGAAAAGTCATACTAGCTTTCTTTTGGCTTCTGGGTTTACATGGCACTACTTCTTATCCCTTTCTTTTCAAAGTTTTTATATATTTTAATCTAAAGTGTTTCTCAAAGTTGGGTCATGTTTCTTTTTTGTGTGTACTTATGTATGATATATGTATATCCATGATGTGTATGTGTTGTATGCATGTGTGCATGCTTTAGTGTGCATGTGCCTGCAGAGGCCAGTGGTGAACACTGGGTGTCTTCCACTCTCACTCTCCTCCTTACTCTCTGAGACAGGCTCTCCCAGTGAACCTGAAGCTCTCGGTTTTGTCTGGGCAGGCTGGTCAGCAAGCCTCTGATCTGCCCGTGTTTCTCTTCCCAGTGCTAGGGTTACAAATCTGTATCCAAGCATGCTCTTACCTGGGCATTGGGGATCTAAGTGCAGGCTTGCATGCTTATACAGCAAGAATTTTACCTACTGAGCCACCTCCTCAGATCTCGTGCTGCTGCTGGTAAGAGATGGGGCCAACTCTCCAAAGTGACACATCCAGTGATGGTCAGGACAAGTTATGCACAGCCCCTGGACATCCGCATGGTCCCTGGTAGCTGCCCTGACCAGGGACATCCCATATTCTCTAGTGGTAATATGAGCTGTGGACATCAACACTGACCCCTGCCACTCTGAGTCACAGACTCAGACATGGCCCTCAGTGGCAGCTGGGCCAGGAACCTCACCATGAACCAGGTGACAGGGATGCCCACTCATACCAGGGCTGCTACTCCTCTCCACCCTCGAGTCTCCAGTTCCATCTCTCATCATAATGTTCAAGCTGCTCTACTTCTGTTTCTCTCCCATCTGACCACCACAGACTCGCACATTGTGGTGGCTCCTGCCGCAGGCTAGCCATGAAGCTGGTGGGCTCCAGAGTGACATCCTCCATCCATGATGTGTGGCATGGTGGCAAGCGAGTGTCTATGGCCCTCACGTGCTCTGTGCTGGAGGGCAGGTCTGTGGGTTGCATGGCTGTCCAGAGGCCTCTGTCTGCTTTCCTCCTCCCACGCTGTGCTACCTGGATTTTATTTGATTTTTATGAGCCCTAGGCATAAGATGACTTTGGCCACCATGCCAGGTACCAAGCTAGGATGAACAAAGTACTGTCATCTGCTTTGCCCTTGGCTGCTGTAAGAACAACACTACCAACAAGGTGTCTCTTTGCCCATGGCAAGGAGGGAGATACTTTGTTTTCTTGGACGGTTTTTGGCTCATAGTAAAACTGAACAGAAACCACAGAGGATTCTGTCATACTCCATCCCTCCCCTCACACTCTCTCCTCCACTGTCAGCATGCGAAGTGTGCTGTGATTGTTAGAACTCAATGAATCAATAGCAGGTGTCTTTATCACCCACAGTCCTCCTTTTATGTTGAGGTTTGTATATGGTGTACATTGCCTGCCCAAAGGAGCCAAATACTCAAAGGGGGATTGTTTTATACTAGCATATTAGAAGGGGCCCCAGCAGGGCAGACTGAACCAGAATGAAGTCCCTGTGCTGAGTGCCATGTAATTAAATATAAGTTTGAAATGGGCTAGCCTTCCAAAAAAGGTGGATTACAGTTAACCGGAGTCCACTCTGTTTTAACCCTACAGGGAAAATAACCCTGACATTACCCATCTGTTGCTTTGTTTTTGTTTCTGCTTTCTGCAGCCCCTTCTTGTTTATGCCAACCTCCTTGGTTCAGCTCATTGGAACACACACTGTTTAACACACACACACACACACACACACACACACACACACACACACACACACACACACATTTTTCTGAAGATTTCTTACAAGCATGTACTGCATTTGATCAAATTCACCCCTTTCCCTCTTCTCCAATTCTTCCTGTAGCCTCCCCATGACTTTTCCCTCTAAACTCATGGTTTGGAGAGAAACTCATGCTGTTTTATTATTATTATTTTCTTTAAACCCACTGAGACTATTTGGTGTTGAATCTATGTGCATGAGTGTAGTGACATCTAATGGAACATGAGTAACCTTTCAGGATTGCAATCTTGAACACCCACTCTCCTTCCTCGAAAGCCATGGATTGCTACAGCTTCTGAGCTAGGCATGGAACTTCCTGGGGCTCACTCACAACCCATGCTGAGATTTTGGCTGGTTTGATCTTATCAGGTATTCTGTGTGCAGTCCTAGACTCTGCGAGTTTATGCGTGCAATAGGGCATTCAGATCAAACACATACTGTTGTACTGCAGAAGCCCACTCACTACCCCTCTCCTCCACAGTGATACATGAGCCTTGGAGTAAAGGGCATGATACAGATGTCCCATTTATAGCTGGACACTCCACTGTCTCACATTTTCTGCACTGTGACCAATTGTGATAATTGCCAACTACCGTGAAAGTAGCTTCTCTGTTGATAACTGAGAGATGTACTTATCTATGAGTACAACAAGTCATTGGGAGTCATTTTCATGCTATTTCTATTTAATAAAATAATTAGTACTATATATCTCCCCTAGGGCCTATGACCTGGGCCTATGACCACACATGGGCATTTGGCCCAATTAACCCTACAAACATGAGTTCTCTCTTGTGGAGCAGTCCTTACACCCAATCAGAAAATATTTGGTTATTCCCATTACATTTGTGATATCATTGTGTGGTGGGCATATCTTGCTAGCCAGTCATTGTTGTAGCTCAGGCTGTTGATTATATTTTCCGGTACAGCAGCATGCCTAGCACCTTCAAGGCAGCACCATGAAAGCTAGCCACCAGGGCTGAAGCTTTCAGGTCAGTGTCATCTTGATTTCTTCATGTCCTAGGACTCAGGTATGTGGTGTCTTCAGCAATAGGACCTTACTATCAAGTTTTGGAAAGTAACCAAGAGCAAATGGCAATAGCCTGTATTATTTGCCGGGGGTCTGTGGGACCTCACTGACTAACAATTAAAAAACAGTCAACCCATACCTGTGGTAGGGCTTTTAAAAAATCTAATAGCCTATTGTATGTGGAGGATGTACTACGCCCTGTTATGGGTTAACCCCATTTAAACTCTTTTCATACATATGTGTGTTTAAGTATATAACCTAGGGAGCATCTACAGCAGTGGGATTTCTATATGGCACTTCAAAGGACTTTGACATTTGTTACATCTCCACCTAGTCACTCCTTTACCCTGCTGTCCTGTCTTCTCATCCTATCTAACCCTCCTCTTTTTATTGGGGAATCGAAACTGTTAATAGCTGAGTTATTATTGTAATGTGTGTGTTAATTGCCATCATATTGATTTTGTGGCATCTCTTTGACCTCTTTTGATCAACTATCCTCGTATTGTTCATTTATTCTCTGTGACATCTTGGCTGTGTTTATCCAGTAGACTATAGTGTTCCTTCCACTATTCCCTGTGAAGCTAGCTTCATTGTCATAAGTTCTTTTGTTTTGTTTTTATCATGGGAGATTTTAATTTGTCCTTCAGATTTAATAGATAGTTTTTCTAGGTATAATAGTCTAGTCTGAAACATGTCATCTTTCAGAACTTGGAATATAACCTTCTACTCTTTTCTGGGCTGAAAAGTTTCTATTAGATAATCAGGTATTATTCTGATGATCTTGCCTTTGTGAATATGAATAATTTGGCCTTCCCTTTCTTGTACTTTTAAAATTCTTTTTTATTCTGTACTCTTAATGCTTTTAGTATAATATGTCACAAAGAGTTTCTTGTCTGGTTCTTTCTATTTGGAGTTCCTGTGTGTCTCTCACACTTGGATGGACATCTGTCTCCCTAGGCTCTGGAAATTATTCTTCTATGATTTTACTTAAAATATATTATATGCCTTTGATATGGCATTTCTCCTTCTATACCCATAATCTGAGGTTTAGGCCTTTATGTAGTATCCCAAACCTTTTGTTGTGTAATTTTTCTACCTTGTCTTCTAGTTCTGATACTCTGTTTTCCATGTGATCCCTTCTACTGATAAGGTTTTTGGCTGAAGTTTTATTTGGACTATTGAGTTTTAAACTTTTAACATCATTTCAGGCTTTTCTTCAGTAACTCTCTTTATTAAATTATATTTTCACATCTTGTATTGACTTCCTTAATTCATTCATCTTTTTGTCTTCTTTGACTCATTTGAACACAGTTATTATCATTCTTTTGTAATTCTTTCTTGGGAAGTTCTTTGTTGAGACCCTTTTCAATGCAATCTGTTACTCTGGGATTAGTAATTTTTAGGTGATATATATTGTCTTGGATTATCACATTGACTCAGATTTTGTGTCTAAATTTTCACATTTGAAGTTAGTTGGCTAGTGTGAGTGTGAGCCTGGGGCTACTTATTTGTCAGTGCTGGGAGTTAGGGGAACTGTGGAGGTGCAGGCAAGGGGTTTGTAGTTAGGAAACCCTTCCTGGTAGGCACTGGGAGCTAGATAGATCAGGAAATGTGGGCCAAATAGTCAGAGCCTGGTGGGCCCTTATCCATTGACAGTGGGAACTAGGCTGACTGATATGCAAGAACCAAGGGCTATTCTATTCTTATAGAATGAGGTGTTCCTCAGTTTTACAGTTACAAATGAAAGCTAATCAGATCTGTAAATGGAATTTATTTTTTTGTGTCTTGATAGCTGCATTTCTTTCTTAATTCTATTAATTTTCATCAAATATAGAAATAATCACCATTGCAAATTAATATCTTTCATTATTATGATTTAAAAATAATCTTAGTCTGGACTATGGTGGCATATGCCTTTAATCTTGGCACTTGAGAGGTAGAGGCAGGTGGATCTCTGAGTTCAAAGCCAGCTTGATCTATAGAGCAGGTTCCTGGACAGCCAGGGCTACACAAAGCATCCCTGTCTAGAAAAACCATAATAATAATAATAATAATAATAATAATAATAATAATACAATAATAATTTCAGTATAATTTTATTCTTGTATAAGTGTTTACATATTTTGCAGACTTTGAAACTGCACGTTACTATACTGTATATAACAGTTTCCATCAACTTTAAGATTCTGGGGTGCTTCTATGTTAACATGGGTCCAAATTATTCATTGTCATTATAGACTATGTCATATCAGTCCTTGGTTAATGAGCATTTACTTATTTCCAAGCCTTTGCTCCTACAAGCAATACTGCTAAAAATATTCTTATGTAGGCTCCCTGGGGCTTGTGAACAAGTGTGTGCAGAGGACTAGGCTGTGTAAGTCCAACATTTAAAAGTTGAATACATCAAGTATTTCCCACTTTCTTTATTATATGTTGGTATCAAATTTCCCTTCTAGACTTGTTCAAATCTAATTATTCCACATTATCATCAATCTTTGAGGTTTTCTGGCTTCAAAATGCTTGCAGTCTAATGGATATAAAATGATACCTTCCTGTATTTTAATTTGCATTTTGCTTCTATCTTTGGGGATAAGCCCATTCTTAAAACTTTTTGGTGACCCAGATTTTCTCTTGAGTTTTATATTCTTTGTTCCTTTATTTTTTTTTAAATTTGACCCCTTTCTTCCCATTGCTTTATGGGAATGGTCTATGTCTCCTGAATACAAATTCTTTACTGAGCATGTGCTATCCTCCAACTTGCAGATTGATTATGGTTGTGTTTGCAGAAGCTTTTAATTATTCTGCAGTAAAAATAGCAATACAGATTTAGGGTCGTATCCTGTTTAAGAAATTCTTTTCCTCTTCAACCTCCTACAGACAATCTTCTCTGCTTCATTATTCAAACTGTTACTGATTTTTATTTTTAGTGTGAGGTAAAGAGCTCATTTTGTCTTATCTCAAATTCATGAACAATGTCTGGATCCATTTATTGACTAGTTCATCTTTTCCTCTTGCAGTGTCTTTTGTCTTCAGCCTAGTGTGATTGTGCTAGATTGTGATGTGTAATGATGGGATCTTGCTCTGTTTTGGTTACCCACACATCCCATGCACTGGAGACAATGCCTAGACACAGAAGCTTTGACCATTTAGTAGTGAAGGAATGAAAATGTGGATGGTGTCTCTGGTGCAGAACATGAGCAAGCGTGGCTTCTAGGGCACTTAAAAGCATTCAGTCTTCTTTCTTTATTCCCAGACACAGTCAGGTCTCCAAAGGGTCACAGATACCCCCAGACTACTTCATCTGAGAGTAACAGTCACAGAAATGCCATCTGTGCTAGTGAGAAGAAAAATTGTTCCATTTAATTAATAGTTATCGTAGAATTCGTTACATAGGCTTTTTCAGCAATATCCAGTTCCAAGAAGGAGAGAATAAAGGATGTCTCAAGTATGTTTCACCCTTTCCCTTTTCTTTCCTTTTCCTTTTTCTTTTTGTTTCCTTTTACTTTAAAAATGTGTGTGTGTGTGTGTGTGTGTGTGTGTGTGTGTGTGTGTGTTCATGTGTGTAAATACAGGAATGTATGTGCATGTTCACAGTCCATGTATATATCAGAAGACAACCTTGGGTATCCATTCTCAGGCACCTTTTGTCTTGTATAGGATCTCTAATTGGCCTAGAATTTTGCCACATAGGCCAGGATAGCCGGTCCACAAGATTCCAGGGAACTTTCTTTTTTCACTTTCCATCTGGCCATATCTGGGGTTATAGGTGGGCTCCACTACACATAGGTTTTAAAAGTTTATGTATATATGTTTTTAATTAAAAATACAATTATATCATATTCCCCCTTTCTTGTTCCTCCCTCTAAGCCCTCTCTCAAAATCATGGCCTCTTTTTCTTTAAGGTTGCAAGTGTGTATGCATGTGTGTGTGTAAATCCCTAAATATATAAATACAATCTTCTCAGTCCATACAATGCTACATATATATGTATAGTTATATATACAATAAATATAATATAAATATGTCTTGACCTCAACTCAAAAGGATTTTCTTATGGCTTGTATCTGGGGTTTTGGTTAGGTAGTATATGGCTCTTGAGGGGAGCATTGTCAGTCCAGGTGGAAATTTTTCATTTAAAATATATATGTATATGTATACATTTTATATGTATTATATGTAATTTTAGGTAAATACATAATGCTATGATTCCTTGAGACTTTTCAGATACCCTTACTGTTATTTTATCTTCCCTACTTCTTTTGTAATGGTCTACTCACTTTCTCCTTAACTAAAGCCTTTCTTGTTTTTCATATTTCTCCCCTCAAATTATTATACCCTCTTCAATGGTCTCTTTGCACTGTCCTGGTTTTTGTGGCTAACCCAATTTATGTATTCATATCTGAAGACTTGGAGTTAGGAGCCACAGATAAGAGAGAACATGTAACATTTTTCTTCTGGGTATAGGTTATCTTACTCAATATAATATTTTCTAGTTTTATACATTTATCTGCAAAGTTTGTGATTTCATTTTTCTTTACAGCTGTAGTATTCTATAGTGTATATGTGCCCATTTTCATTATCCATTCACTAGTTGAAGGGCATTTAAGTTGTTTCCATTTTCTAGCTATCGTGAACAGCTCAGTAATGAACATGGTTGATCAACTATCTGTGGAGCTGGATGCTTTGGCCATATTCAAAGTATCTGGGTCATATAGTAAATTTATTTTTAGCTTTTTAAAAAAACATTCTTTTTTTAAAAAATCTATTTGTTTGTTATTTTATGTACATTTGTTGGTGTTTTGACTGTATGCATGTCTGTGTAAGGGTGTCGGATCCTTTGGAACAGGAGTTATAGACAATTGTTAGCTGCCATGTGGGTGCTGGGAATTGAACCTGGGTCCTCTGGAAGAACAGCCAGTGCTCTTAACTGTGGAGCCCTCTCTCCAACTCCTTATTTTTTAGCCTTTTGAAGATTCGCTACACTGATTTCCAGAATGGCTGGACCAGTTTGCAGTTTTACTAACAGCGAATGAGTGTTCCCTTTCTGTAGCATTTGTTGTAGGTTGTTTTGTTCTTCTTGCTCATTCTGAGTGGGGTAAGATGAAACCTAAAAGTTGTTTTGATTTGCATTCATCTAATTTCTAGGGATAAAGAACATTTTATGAAATATTTCTCAGAGATTTTTAAAAATCTCATCTAATGAGAACTCTGTTTAGAGCCATAGCCCATTTTTGAACGTGTCTTTTGATTGTTTTGACTCTTTGTTTTTTTTAAGTTCTTTATATATTCTGGATATTAATTCTCTGTCATATGTTTAGCTGGCAAAGACTCTCTCCCACTCTGTGGGCTTCCTCTTTACATGGTTGATCATTTCTTTAGCTCTACAGAAGCTTTTTAATTTTATGAAGTCCCACCTGTCAATTGTTGAGTTTAATTCTTGGACAAATGGAGTCCTATTCAGAAGTCTTTTTCTACACTTATATCATGCAAGGAACTTCCAATTTTTCAATGCTTAAGGTTTCATGTTTAGGTATTTGTACAATTTCTGTGTAAGGTGATAGATAGTGGTCTAATTTTATTCTTCTGCATGTAGAAACCTAGTTTTCTTACAACCATTTGTTGAAGATGTTTTCATTTCTCCACTGTATGTTTTTGTCATCTTTATCAAATATTAAATGGCTGAAGTTATATGAACTCATATTTGGGTATTCGGTTTGTTCCATTGGTCAGCCTGTTTGTATTTGTGACAGAACCATAATGTTTTTAGCACCATGGCTCTGTAATATATCTTGAGGTTTCAAATGGTAATCTATCCAGCATTGTTCTTTTTACTTAAGTTTTTTTTTTTTTTGTCTATCTGAGATCTATTGTGGTTACATATGAATTTTTGAATATTTTTTCTATTTCTGTGAAGAATGAGTATGGGATTTTGATTGGAACTGCACTCTATCTGTAAATGGATTTTGGTGGCATGGTCATTTTCATAATATTAATTCTACCAACCCTTGGGCACAGGATGTCTGTCCAGTTTCTAGTGTCTTTGTCTCTTCCTTCAAAGGTTTAAAGTTTTCATTGTAGAAGTTTTTCATCTTCTTGTTTAGGTTTATTCTTGGATATTTTATTTTCTTTGAGGCTTTTGTAGATGAAGATGTGTTTATGATATCTCCCCCTCTCCCTGCTTGTTGGTGTGTTGAAAAGCTATTGATTTCTGTAAGTTGATTCTGTGTCCTGCTACTTTGCTGAAATTATTGGTCATTTCTAGAGTTTTCTGGTAGATTTATTTTGGGACTATCTTTTGTATCTTGTCGTATCATATCATATCATATCATATCATATCATATCATGAGATTGAAAAGAAGTGGGGAGAGTGGATACCCATGTTTCATTGCTGATTTTTTGGGATTGCTTCAGATTTTCCTCCATTTAAATTATATTGGCTGTGAGTTTATTATTGGCTTTTACTATGTTGAGCTATGTTCCCTCTAGTTCCACTCTCTTTAAGATAGTAGTTCTCAACCTTCTTAATGCTGCAACCCATTAATACAGTTCCTCATGTTGTGGTGACTCCCCCTACCATAATTATTTTCATTGCTACTTCATAACTATAATTTTGCTACTGTAAAATGAATTATAGTATAAGTATCTAATATGCAGGATATCTGATATGTGGCCCATAGGGGTCATAACCCATATGTTGAGAACCACTCTGGGGCTTTTATCATGCAGACACAGACCTAGCTTTTACATAGGTTCGGGTCTAGGATTCTAAATCAGGTCCTCATGATTGTAAGGTAAGTGCTTTACCAGCTGAGCCATCTCCTGGAGGAGGAATGAGACCGCTGTTGAGTAAGAACAAGGCCTGTTGCTAAACAGTTTGGCTGCATGGCTGGGCTTCCACATAGAGCCGGCTTGAGACATTCCCGGACATGCCCAGAGACTGATGACACCTCATCAGGTGAAGAGACACCTGCCAAAGAGGAAGAGCCACAGCAGCAGCTTGCAGTCCAGGAGCCAATGGGATGCTGGGGGGGGGGGGTATAAAGGGGCATCCTCTTCCTGGAATAAATGAGTATGCTTCCACCTCTTGCCTGACTCCCGGAGTCTGTGTCGTAGACTCTGCGCCATCTTGCCCCCATCCCCAAGGGTTCCAAATTGGGGTTACTGCAAAATCTCCTGCGCCCTCTTTGCTTTTTTTACGTGGAGTATGGCTGCAAGGATTCTTTTGGAGGGAGGTGATCAGCAGGTCATGTTGGGGGAACTACAGTATCTGAGCCAGCACTCACATTCCCTTATGGAACTTTCCAGAAATATTGTCCTCCATGACTTCATTTGGTTCTAAAGCAAAAGTGTCTGAGTTCATATGTTATTGATAATGACTTGATAAGGGCTTCTGTGATTTCGGTAAAACTGTTCTGGGAAGACATATTAGGTTTTTTTTTTTCCATCACTGTGACCAAACACCTGAAAAGAAGCCACACAAGGAGGAGAGTGTATTTTGGCTCAGAGTTGGAGTGCACCGTCCATCATATTAGGGAAAGCCAAGTGGTGGGAATGCTTTTCACTGTGACAACCGTAGCCTGATCCTAGTTTCTCATGCCTCAGTAAAACAGGAAGCAGACAGAATGGAAAGCAGACAGAGCTGGCTTATGAGTGTTAAGACTCATATCCTGCTCCCTCTACCCCACTTTCTCCCAATTGGGCTTTGCCTCCTAAAGGTGTCACAACCTTCCAAAATAGTGTTACTTGCTAAGGACCAAGTTCTCAGACACATCAGCCTGTTGGGGACACATTTCACATTCAAGCCATAATAGAAACAAACAGCAGTGTTGGATTTACATAATATATGTCATTGAGGTGAACCTAGAAGAAGCATTTTAGCACTTCAGGTAGAATTTCTTGCTTTAGTGAAAACTTTCTATCCATTGAGATCATTGCTATGATGTCAGAGAATCAACATCTCGTGATGAGCTGGAGTCCATCAAGGGGTGTAATAGTGTAGATGGGGCTTTGAGCTGTCCAGTGAAGGCCCTGTTTCCACTAGGTACACACACATCTATTTCTGCACATTGTAGCATGAAATGAGGTATTTCCCAATTCAGATCAAACTGCTGCTGTGGTCACACCCAATAATGTACCTGTGATTTGGGACACTAGTAGAAAGAGAGCAGAGGGGGTCTCCTTCCCTGCTCCAAGGCAAAATGACAATGTTAGCAATCAGCATTCACAGGTTTTAGGTCAATTGTTAGAGACGTGCCCATCCATTCAAGGAAATAACATCATTTGTTGCCTTCTCCAATTTTCCATGGCAGGAATTTTCACTTAACTCTGACAGGAAAAGTTTGAGGTGTTCAGCTATGAGAACTTCTTAATTCCTCACTCCTTCTTAACTTCTTACAGAGGCTGCATCAGATTTCCCTCATCCCCACCTTCAATTCCTTCCCAACTCCTCAGCTCCTCCAGTCTAAGCACATGTACGGCAAGTTTCATAAAGCTTTATGTCTTTCTCATTTAATTACCTGGGAGGTCTTTCATAGTCAGGATTTAGCTTCACTTGGCCTGACAACTGGGGGCCTAGGACAGTGCCCAGAGCCAAAGGGAGCAGTGTGTATGAAGTGGAATGAAGCAAAAGCTTGGGACGGTCTAGTAGTGATGTGACATCAACTTTCCTGTCACCTAGACTAGCAGACTGCGATTAATCAATTTCCTTTCATTTCAGTTTGTACATGGACTCCTACATTCTTGTTTGTTTTTATGTGTCTCCAAAACTTCAAATGTTTATAGAAACTGGTAGACTAGGCATAAATGTCACTTTTAAAGAATGACAATTTATTTAAGGCTCTTTCTAAGCCTTAGTCTGGTCTGAGTCATTAGCTGAGAGTGTCAGGACAATTTATAACATTTAGCAAGTGCTAAGTTCCAAGTGCTAACTTTGGAGGGCACGGCAAAGGCTGTAAATTCACCAATGCATCAGAACTGGTACCCTGAGGTAGGCTCAGTATCCGAGTTAGGTTCTATAGCTAGGCTAACAGAATGCAGTGGCGGCTGGGAGAGGGAGGCAGGAAGTTTGAGAACTTGACTGAACATTGCACCAAGCCTTTACTGTGGGCTGTGAAGTCGCTTCCAAGTAATGATATTTTTTTAAAAGATGAGCAGTTACTTATTAGACATGTATCCATATATAGGGCGCCAAAAAGGGAACTGTAAATAGGATGACATTTAATTTTATTTTCCCCCTCCCCTTGCTGATATGATATTTTCTTTGATGGATTATATTTCTGGGAGAAAGGAGGTTTTAAGATAAGTAGCACGGTCTTTCAATTTGAAAAATATGAAACGTGTTAAGAGCTCCTGGGGATTTGACTGAGTGATCAGTTCCGGGAGCTTTGTCTGTCTATAAGATGCACATTTGCTTCTCAGCAAGAGTGGATTGGTCCTTGGAGCCTACAGGAAGCAAATGTTGACAGCAGTGCTTAAATCAGTGTGCCGTTCTTTACTGCAGGCATTTTCGCCTTGTAGAGACATCATGGCCGTGGAGATTATACATCCCCCACCCTCACTGTAGATTACATTTTCCAGGTGACTAGAACGGGAAGCCCTCAGAAAATACGACAGCCTTGTGAGAAATTATGTAGCCAGTCCAGAGACTCGGTCCCAGACAATTACCGAATACAGCAGCCTTCAGAGGCCCCACCATAGTCCTGCTCACTGAGCCAGCTCCTGTCACCTGAACTATTTGCCTGGCAGGAAGCACAGTTTTTAGTGGCAGGCTGGGGCCCCCCTCCCCATCCACCGAGTCAGATGTTCTTTAGGTGCTGGGTCTGACAAGGTCCTCTTTTTTCTTTTTTGGCCATTGTGGCAATAGTTCATCTAACATAAGCAGTCTCATTTTGAAAGAAGGTTGTAAATACTTATCACATGGTTTCCCCTTCCTTCCCTCCTAATTTACAGAGTCAGAGCCTTAGAAAAGTCAGCCTGCCTATATGTTCTGACTTGGTTCTGACTCTTTTTTGAGGGCAAGCAGCTTCTTAGTTTTTGCTTACCTCACTACACCATCATTCTTAATGCACTGGTCACTCTTTCAGATGCCTCAGGGAAGTAAACTGACAGTAGGCATGGAGAGAGGAAGAAATTTATAGAAATGTTTGCTGGACTGTATTATTTATGAACACAGTGGGCTATTTATTATCTTCCCAATAGATGGACAGTTTCAACATTTTAAAACTGTCGTTTTGATATTTTGTTCTAAGAAACAAGCTTATATCAGAATTTTGTAAACAAACATAGAAACTCTAAAATGATACATAAATAGGCACAGTATTGTTTTACTGATATAACTAAACTATATACTCCACATAAAACATCGTGAAGTCATAGGATTTTAGGTCAGTTGATAGAAATCATATTGTTCAACACTATTTCCTTTTTAAAATATTTATTTTATTTCTAATTATCTGTCGGTGTGTGGTTTTTTGCACTTTAGTGTGAGTGCCCTTAGAGATCAGAGACTTCAGATTCCTTGGAGATGGGGTTACAGGCTGTTGTGGGTTGCCCAATATGGGCCTACTGCAAGAGCCACACATGCTCTTAACTGCTCAGCCATCTCTCTAGTCCCCTAATACCTTTCTTTAAACACCCCTGACACTACCCAGACAGTTTAGTTTGAGCAGATAAATGTCAAGGAGATGTGAGTCCTTACTAACCAAAAACAGTTTTGGTCACTATTTGGTAATTCAGCCTAGTTTGTGTATTTAGTAATTTAATGCTGGTGGAGGTTCCCCAGCTGGGCAGACACCCTTAGTACCCTTGCTAGAAGGAGAATAAGCCATGCTGTGGGAAGGTACAATCGTGCAAAAGGAGAAGAAGATAATGAAGGAGGCCTTCTGAGTTCCTCTATGTGCGTACATCACTGGGTGTGCTCACGTACTAGTATTACCAGCGAGGTACTAGTATTACCATTCAGACGTGAGAGAATAAATCTAAAAGAAAAAGAAACTACTTGGTTGAAGAGTAGAAAAATGAAAAGCAAATAGCCCCACACTACACTTTTCTCATACAAAAGCCCTCTGCTTTTGCTAACTGGAGCTTTCCGAATCAATTCCCCTACATGCAGCGTCTCACTGACTTGCCTTTGGAATTAATTTCTGGCGACATGACAGATACCGCACCATAGTCCTCAGGATTTAAGTTAAATAGGGACAAAAAGAAGTGAGACAGTTTTAGAAATGTCTTCTAGGCTATATTACTTAAGAATTTATGTCTTGAATTCATTATTTTTCCAGTGAGTTGAAAGCTTCTATGTCTCCACTGCTACTTTGAATTTTCTAGGTTAAGAAAACCCTTAAAGCAACTCTCAGTGGGACCTCAGGTGTTGCAAATAACTTGAACTTTTCCCATGAGGCAGAACTCATCACAAGTATGATCGTTTCAACCTTGGAATTCAGGAGTGAAAGCATGAGCAGACAGCGGGAGAACTAACCTGGTCCTTGTCTTGGGTGTGATGCCTCTGTCCCATACGGTTACCAGCGACTCCTATTAAAAGGAATCAGATGTCCTGTGAGCTGGCCTTGGGGGGAGAGTGTCCCAGGTAAACTGGGCTGTGGCTACCAGGTGACATGGTGAATGCCATCTGTCCACCTCATGTTCTCACGGTTGAGTTGCTTTAGCCCCTGAGCCACCAGCAACATTTAGAAAGGAGACTGCACAAAGGCATACTGGGTGAGAAGCAGGGCGTGACTTCCAAAGGGCAACGAGTAAGTGGTGCAGGGAAGAATATGAAACATGTTTACTCCAATGTAGAGAGCTGTGCCTATATTTCCTTCTGACTGTATCTGTGGAGCTCACCACGCTGGCAGCTGCAACACATTCATTTTTAATGCGAGTCTTAAATAAGGATGATTAGTTTTGTCTGGAAATTAAAATGAGCTTTTAAAATTTATAACTTTCAGATGTTAACTTTTTATTTATTGATTGGGTGGTACGCAGAACTGAACCCAGGGCCTTGCCTGTATTAGGCAGGGACTGTACTGAGGAGCTACAACACCAGCTATCAATGGCAGCTTAAAAAAAAAAAAAAAAAAAGCAAAACCAAAAAAAAAAACCTCACTTTTTTTCCATAAATATATTGTTGTTCCCCATTATCTAATCCAAACTTTAGAATCGGAACAGTCTTGCAGACTGTAAATAAGAACATCAGACTCGAAACCTGAATACAGCGTGGAAACCATGAGATGTAAATAATTTGATTTCCATGTTCAGTTTGGTGTCGATCGGTGTGTATCATCCCAGTAAGACTTTGGTGTATATTGGATGTCTCCACACTCAGAATTTTATTTTATTTTTTTTATAAATACTTTATTTTTTTTTCTTCAAGTTACATCTCAGTCACAAACCCCTCCCTATCCCGCCCTTCCACCCTCTTCCCCCCAGAAGTTTCCCCTTTCAGTCCAACAGATGGTTCCTTCTCTTATAACAGTAAGTATTATACAAAACAACAGATATAAATATGCCACATTTATGAGAGTTAAATGGCCCAGTATACCTTCCCAATGTCCAGTTTATACATATTTGGCCCCTGACTTTAACATTCTACTATCTAACCATCTCCATGAGTTTAAAGGTCTATATCTGACTCAACATTCATATTAACTTGCAACACACTTTTAAGAGTATCTTCTTAGATCTATACCCTCTTGATTCCTAAACAACTCAAAATTTAACTATGAGACTCTAGCTGTCTATTCTTCAACCACCTCA
>CAJQZJ010004801.1:203866-314103 GCA_907164525.1 Lophiomys imhausi
GTGTGTGTGTGTGTGTGTGTGTGTGTGTGTGTGTGTGTGTGTGTGTGCGTGTGTGTGTGTATGTATTTGATTACAGTTTCCTCTCCCCCAACTTCTCTCAGATTTTCCCCACCTCCTCCTCACCCACCTTTGTTTTTCTTTCTTATTAGAAAACAAACAAGCATCTAAAAAATATTAGAATAAGATGAAATAATATAAAATAAAAACAAACCAGAATAGGGCAAAACAAAGAAGCAACCAAACAAACAGAAAAAAAGAGCCAAAGAAAAGCACAATATAGACACAGAGACATACATTCACACATACAGAAATCCTTTAAAAACATGGAATTTGAAACCATAATATATAAGCAAAAGTCCTATAAGATTAAAAAAATGCAGGTGGAGGTGGTTACACAAAACATTATGAGACAACACTCTCCAGAAATACCACTGAGTTCATTTTGTGTTAGCCACCTACTGCTGGGCATGGGACCTGTCCTTCATAGGAGTGTATCCACTCAGTGAGACACCATTGAAGAAAACTAATTTTTCCTTTGCAAGTGGTTGTCAACAAGGGATAGCTAAGGGGTTGGGGATATGATCTTATGTCTGCTTCCCTTCTCAGCACTAGGACCCCCCCAGCTGGATTATATCTGTGCAGGCCCATTGTATGCTGCCACAGTTTCTGTGAGTTCATATGGATATCAATTCCTTTGTGTCTAGAAGGTCATGTTTCCATGGTGTCTACCATTCCTACTAGCTCTTATAGTTTTTCTGCTCTCTTTTCCACAGAGTTCTCTTAGACCCTATGGGGGGATTTGATGGAGACATCCTATTTAGGACTGAGTATTCCAAGGTATCTCACTCTTTACACATTGTCTGGCTGTGGGTGTATGTATTTGCTCTCATCTATACAGGAGGACGTTTCTCTGATCGTGGCTGAGCAAGACACTGATCTATGAGTATAGCAGAATGTTGTTAGATATTTTATTACCATTTTCTTTGAGCAGACCAGTAGTGTTTTTTTTTTCTTTAGGTCCATATCTTATCTAATCTCAGGTTCTTGTCCTCCTGAATTGTGCCAGGCATAGGTTCCTTCTCATGGAGTGGGTCTTTAATTCAATCAGATAGTAGTTTATTACTCCCAAAAGTTTTGTGCTACTATTGCACCGGTATATCTTGCAGGCAGGTCACCATTGTAGATAGAAAGCTTGTAGCTTGGTTGGTGTTTAGCATCTTTCTCTTTTGGTGGTGTGTAGGATACCTTCCAGTACCTGAACTCTTGTCAGCAGAGGTGATGGCTCGAGGTAGGAACCAGCTTGACTTCTACATGTTCAGTGAATTATGTAGGTGCTTTCTTCAACAATAGGACATTACCATAAGTTTGTGGAAGGCAACTAATAGCCTTGGAAATAGTCTAGGTTGTTTAGAGGTTTTCAAGGGGCCCCTTGGCCAATGACTCAATTAGATATAGCCAATTTGCAAGGTCTTATTTGATGTTAAGTTAGGGCTTTGCATTATTTGGTGATTACAATTAGATTCTTTTCATATATGTACATATTTTAAGAAACTTCTATTGTATTGTTTTTCCATACAACCTCTTAAATGACCCTTAGTAGTAGCTGTTTGTCCCCATACTTCTTCCCTTATGCCCCTCTTTCCTCTCCTCTCCCCATTTGATTCTCTTGTTCAGGACCACTTAATCCTTCTACCTACTACTATTTATTCTATTACCATCCTTAGGGAGATCTTTCCCTCCAGCCTAGTCTCATATTCTATGCCTAACCTCTGTAGTTATACCATTTATAACATTCTTATCAATGACTTAAAAGCTAACATCCACATATAAGCAAAAATATACCACGTTTGTCTTTTTGGGTCAAGGTTACTTCACTCAGGATAATTTTTTTCTGACTCCTTCTATTTACTTGTGACTTTCATAATTTCTTTAACAGACGAGTAATGTTCTATTCTGTAAGTTTACCACATTTTCTTTATTCACCATCCATTGGTAGACATCTAGACTGTTTTCATTGTTCTGGCTACTAGGAAATCAGCGGCAGTGAATACAGTCGAACCAGTGTCTCTGTAGTATGCTGTATGAGTCCTTTAGTTATATTCCTAATAGTGGTATGTCTGTATCTTGAAATAGATTGATTTCTAGCTTCCTGAGGAACTAACACACCAGTTTCTTTAGTGGCTACAAGTTTTCACAACCACCAGCATGGGTGAATGTTTACTCCACATCTTCACCAGCATGAGCTATCATTTGTTTTATTGGTCTTGGCTATTCTGACTGGTGTAAGAAGAAGTCTCAAAGTAGTTTTGGTTTATGTTTCTCTGATAACTAAGGATACTGAACACTTCTTTAAGCTTTCTCAACCATTTGTGTTTCATTTTTTGAGAACTCTCTGTTTAGATCTGTAGCACAGTTTTTAATTGGGTTATTTGTTTTCTTGATGTCCAGCTTCTTTTTAGTTCTTTATATATTTTAGATATTAGCCATTTATTGGATGTGTAGTAGGTAAAAATCTGTTTGCTGTCCAAATTATGGTGTCCTTTGCCATATAGAAGCTTTTCAGTTTTATGAGTTTCCATTTACTAATTGTTCTTAGTGCCTGTGCTAGCAAGGTTCCATTCAGAAAGTCCTTTCCTGTGCCACGAATTCAAGCCTATTACTCACTTAGTCTTCTGTCAGATTCATTGTATCTGGCATTATGTTGAGGTTCTTGATCCACTTGGACTTGAGGTTTGAGTAGAGTGATAGACATGGATCAATTTAGATTCTGTTACGTGCAGCCGTAAGTTTGACCAGCACCATCTGTTGAAGATCTCATCTTATGTTTTCTAGTCTACAATACTTGGTGAGCTGGGGATATTAGAAAACAGATTTCCCAAGTGGTATCAATGAGGTGGCCTTTACTTGTTCAGCCCTGAGACTTAATTAATTATGTGTCAAGAAGAAGTTGGTATTCTCTTTGGCATAGGAAGTAATGTAGCCCTTGTAGAAGGTTCGATTTTTCTGTTTCCTTCCATCAGAATAAAGATAACTACATTAGTGCATCTCACATGTAACATTCGTGCATAGTACTTGTGGGTCTCGTTTAGGTATCAGCTCTGCTCTGTGGGGTCTATTGGATCATGTGATTCTGCGTTTCGAACAATTTTCCAGGAGATGGCTATAGTACCAAACCCTGGGCCTCACTTAACATGGGAAATTCTAGATGACCATTAGAGCAGTGGTTCTCAACCTTCCTAGTGCCTTTCATACAGTCCCTCATGTTGTGCTAAGCCCCAAACATAAGGTTATTTTGTTTTACTTCATAACTGTAACTTTGCTGCAGTTATGAATCATAATGTAAATATCTGATAGGCAGGATATCTGATATGTGACCCCCCAGAGGTTCGAGACCCACAGGCTGAGAACCACTGTCTTAGAGAAAATGCAGATCTTTTTATTTTACCATACAATTTGCTGGCTTTTTCAAACTAATGATTCAGTTTAATTATAGTCTCCACAAATAGTCGATTGTTATACTAATATTTAGAATCATTGGTCTCAGTGTTTATGATAATCAAACTCTTATATAGATAAAGGATAAACTTGACAGCCAACCAGAAATAATATTCAGTGTAATACATGTCTTCGTGGGCCTCATTTCAGAGAAGTAAGATTTCTTTGTTGCTGTTGGTTTTTTAAAGATTTATTTATTTATTTTACATATATGAGAGCTCTATCTGCATGTACCCCTGCATGCCAGAAGAGGGCATCAGATTCCAGTATAGTTGGTTGTGAGCCACCATGTGGTTGCTGGGAATTGAACTCCAGACCTCTGGAACACCAAAAAGTGCTCTTAACCCCTGAGCCAGCTCTCCAGCCCTGTTTGTTTGTTTTTTGAGACAGAGTTTCTCTGTGTAGCCTGGCTGTCTTAGAACTCACTCTGTAGACAAGGCTGGCCTCGAACTCCAAAGATCCATTTGCCTCTGCCTCCTGAGTGCTGGGATTAAAGGCGTGCACAAACATCCCAGCTTGAGGAGTAAAATTTCTAAACTGTGGATCAAGTAATGATTATTAGTCAATGCTTTGTAATGGATTAACTTAGTATAATAAATCTGAAGGACCACCAACCCTGACCTGAAGAATGAACACTCAGGACATTTGTAAGTGACCTGCAGTGGAGACACAGCCATTCTGGGTGTCTGATGTCATGTCATAGCTCCATGAGTTGATGGCATTTGTGATGACTTGACTTATTGAATTTCAGAATGCTCAAGTCTAGACTCAGAATCTCTCTGTTATTTCATGGACTTTGATTTTAAAGAATCCAAAGTATGACTGAGTACATACCATGTCAACAAGAAGCATGACAGCTGTCACTTAGTGAAAGCCCAGATCCATGTGTCACTGTCTTTGCATTTCCGTTCTAATAACAGGTGACCAGTGTCTCACTGATGTTCAACACCATGAAAATTGGCTTGTGAAGCCATTGCAATGCATTTGTGATAAGATGGGTGCATATTTTAATCATATAATTGTGACACCTGCAAGTTATTGATTTTTGTGTTTTAGGAAGCTGACCAAAAAGAAAAATGTCTGGTAAATGACTTGGTTCATAACGATTTCTATCTGCTACATTTACTCTGTTTGAAAGAACCTTGCTGGTAGTTCAAAGAACATAGGCCAATTTTCACTGTAATTGGATCAATGGGCATGTGGGGGTTCACTGAGCTGGAAAGAAACTAGGGTGGTCAATCTGGGACCAGAGTCCTTTTATGTCTCTGGTTAATGGCAGTGTTCAGAACCTTATGAACAATGCTGATTGGTGAATTATTAAATGCGATGGTTGAGGAATTGCTTTAAAATTTAATACACAAGTCCTTCTAAGACATTTAAATGACCCACAAGTCCAGTACTCCATAGAAGACCAAGTATTTCCATGATTGGTATAAACATTGTCTGTTTTGGTAATACTTAAAAGATTGTCTTTTCCCATCTCTAAACCTAAGCTGGAGGCTTTTGGCATGACTGTTAATGTTGGAACAAGAGGATGCACTGAGTTCCTCTAGTACCATTTCTGAAAGAATGTTCTTGGTTGGATCTCTGACTCCTTTGAAATGAAAAAGAAGATATTCAGGGTGAAACAGCTACTACACTGTTTTTATTTATTAAGAACCTCTCTAGAAGTTTGACATTTCTATCCCCAAAGCTCCCGGGGTTCTTTTGGGAGAAAGAGCAGGCTGAGTAATTTGCCAGGTTCCTTAGAGCTGCTATTTTTAGGTATAGATCTGGAACTCCTCTTGAATGATGTAACACTTCCAGGGTGATGGGGTGGGAGGGGCTCCTCACTGGCTGAGGGGGGCCTCCATAATGTTGAGGTGTGAGGCTGAAAGCTATGTACTTTTTAATTGTCTGGCTTCTCCCCTTGCTCTTCAGTTATGGCTGGTGGCAGGGGAAAGGCTGCTTTGGCACGCATTCATGTGTTTCTTAAAGCGCTCTGGAGGCAAAACAAAACATCTTCAAAGGATTCCTCTATGGTGTCTATTTCAGGATTAAACACTTTCAACTCTCTGATGACTTTAATGAAGCCATGTCTGTTTTTCTATCAAGGTCAGCAACCCTCTCCGTGCCCCCTCCCACCCCCCGCCCCGCAATCCCCATTCCCCAGTGGATTCAAGGGAAGTGTGAGTCAGACTCCAGTGAACCACACTGAGAATAGAACAGTGTTGTTATATTGTCAGACCCAGGGCTGGCTATTTCTACAGATGACTGTTGTACTGGGCAGCAGAGGAGGTGGTGAGAATTAAAAATACATGCATGTGTGTTTTGAGAAGGAACTGGTGAGGGGAGTTTTCACCGGGAGCCTGCCCTGTGAGTCAGGATATCTGAACTCTACGCTCTTAATGTCTCAATCTTGGGCAAGCGACTCAACATTTCTGGACTTCAGTTCTCACATTTAAAAATGGTACCACATGACCCTTAATGTCCCTTTTGGCAAGATCGTTCTCTAATTTCCAGAAAATGAGCCAGAAAACTCTCTGAAAATTTTGCTGTAAACGGAACAACAATCTGATGAGAAGCAACGATGTAAAAGAGTAGTCACTGAAAGATGCATATGGGATTTGGGGTAGTATGTGTTTCCTAAATGCTAATCCTCAGTAAATTTCTTGATCATTTGGTATGCAGCATGCTGTAGTGTATTACATATTGTATTTATATTTTATATTTGGAAGTGCCATTGAACATTGCATATGGCTGTGCTGGCTGTCAGTAACATTCCCTGTGCATTCCATATGGGAACAGCATTACAACCCTTATATGGTAGTATCTTTTTACTCTTGGTAATGTCATTTTTGACTTGTACAATTAATGCATATGTATTTCATAGTCTTGTACTTTCCTGCATTGTATCCATAAAAAGGAAATTGGAGCAGTTCTATATGGCAAAAAGTTTTTGTGTTTTAAATCATTTCTCCCACCTCCCTCTCATCTCTGTCTCATCTCTCTGTCTCTCTGCATCCTGTTTTTCTATAAACACTTAATAGAAGGTGAATAAAATTATTTTCCAAAGGAAAATCTACAATATTATTAACTTTCAAGAATAGTCATATATGTACATATATTATATAAATTATATATATAACTCTTATATTACTTAAACCCAGTTAAGTATAATCTCAAATATTTTAAATTTCAAGTCTCTAATTTTGATAGACACATTTTAATTGTAAGTACTTATTTTGCATATTGATACCACCATATCATAAAGACTTAAAAAGATTAAAGTTTATGTCTGTTAATAGCCCATATTCCTTTGGCTCCAATTTCTATGGTCTAATTGAAGAGGGATAGACTAGTCAATGCTCTGCTTTGTGTGAGAAGATGTCAGCTTTTATTGTTATGAATCAGCTAGGAAGTATCTCATTTTCAAAGAGATACACAGGACATATGCTTGTACATTCTGTTAACAGCTAGCGATCCAAATGGGGACAACATTTCCATGAACACAGTAAGTTATATAAGGCAAAGAGTCTTCATTGATACCGACAGGACTATGCAGTCCACTCTAGACCAGCCTCTGGATGGCATGCATTCTGGAATGCTTTGAATGAGCCGTCTGCTCTTGGCAGGGGGTCATTTGTCTTTAGTCAATGACCTAACCGTTTGTCTAGGTTACCATCTCTAGAAAAATCCTCCCCTGCTCAGAAAAGCATGCTTACTGGAGACAAAGAGGCCCTTCTCTCTTGCTGCAGGTTGGAGCATGCCTATGTGCTCAGCAGATACTCCTGTCTCTTACTCTTTTGAGGGGGTGAAAAAAAATGCTTATTTGTTTGACTGCTTGAAAAAAAAAACCTTCCAATATTTTTTTTCTCATGTCTGAAATGGTTCATATAAAAGTTTTCATAATACCCTTCAGTTTCTGTGTTAAACTGATGTTTAAATTGGAAAGAAAGTGGGAAGCTTGGCAGTTTAGATAATTCACTTCATCTGGTGGCTATGTTAACAATCACGTCATATGCCAACACTTAGAGGAGATGAAAGGAGCCCCCGGGGCACTGAGGCTACACTTCAGGAGTGGAAGGAAAATACAGTAAGACTTCTTTGTCTCATCATTTTATTCTATAAAATGGTAAATTATTTTGACCGGAATCCTGAAGTGTTAAAGGAAGAATTTAAAGGCTGCACAGTAGCTTAGCTGTGAAGCGGAATGCCGATTGGTGATCAGTATGCTGGACAGAGAGTGCTGAGCCCTATGTCAGCAAATGATGTCTTTTATTCCCCTTGCATTGAGTCCTGCAAGGAGTGGTGATATTATTAGCATATGAATAACATCAAAGCCTTCTGTTGGAAGATAAATGTCTATCTTCTGACAGAGAGAGCAGCCTCCTCTCATGGACTAACTTTCCTAGCTGTTCACTTTGTCCAACCCCAGTGCAAGTGCATCTAGAACAGGAAGGCTGATATTCAGCAGCAAGTAGCTGATAGAGGACCACATATACTATCCCTTAAGAGCAAACATTGTCACATCAAATTGCCATTCTACCTGAAGGGCAGGGAGACTCTTCTTTTGAGTTTATAGGAGAGTGGGTTCATTTGGGAGATGGAAACCACATTTTCTTTAGAGGTCCTGGGGAAGGTGCTCAGGGCCTGATGACTACTGCCCTAAACAGGAGTGATCTAACTGGTTGACAAGAGAGTGGATAACTGCCTCTCCAGCCCTGAATGCAGACAGATTCTTGGCTGCTGTATTCTTCCATCAACACTGTCATGCTGGCCAGACACAATTTAAAAATAATGCAGTGCTCCTATTCTTCTCCGCTGTGCGTATTATTTGAGCATGATAAGCCGCTCTCTTCAAGCCCCTTCTGTTCTCTCCCTGTCTGGGTGAACAACAAATGCTACTGCTCACTCAAAATGGAATTTAGTTCAGCGGCAGAATTACTGGGGCTTTTCCGAGCACCAGCCGCAACGGATAGGCTCTAGGATGATAAACTGTGTGACAGTCCCGCAGTCCAGCAAGTAATTCCAGATGCCTTGGATGTTTAGTCTATTAGTTCATGGGGATATGTTTGAAATAGTCAGTTTCCATTAATGTTCCATTTGTTATTGGCCAAAATGCTTAGGATATGATGATGCTAGTCATTTTGTGTAACAACTTTATTTATAGGGGCAGTCTTTGCTAACGGTACACGGCTAGAACTTCATTTCTCAGATCATGTGTTATGTTGACCAAAAACGCCTGTCAAAACTGAGGTCCATGTCATGTGCTGTATTTTCATTTTCATGGCTCTTGGACTCTTAAAAAAGAAAGAAAGAAAGAAAGAAAGAGGATCACGTTGCCAGTTGTTATGTTAACTTTCAGCAAAGTTTAGGTTAGCTGAATTCCAGACCATGGTGGAGGAATAAGCACAGCACAATGTTGACATGACTGGCATCCGGTTACTTGGTGTGGTTTCTTTTGCGTGTTTAAAGACATATCTGTTTACAAAAGTGAAGAAACAACACATTGGTGTTTATAAAGAGCTGACTGCCCTGTGGATGGAAGGCTCCTTCACCGTGATTGCTGTGGGATAGCTTTCCTTCCTTCTTGCCTCCCACCCTGTACGCCGGTACTGTTCTCGGACACTCAGTGAGTAGTAGACATTGGGAATCCGAGTCGGGCAGGCTTGTCTGATGGTTAGACTCAGGGTAGCTTCCAAACAGGAGGTTGGAATACAAAGAAATTACACAAAGACTTCCATGATATCTTAGAAATACCAAGTTCAAGCCCCAGATTTTCCAATCAGCTTTCAGAAGAAATGAGTAAAAACTACAACAATGTACCTGATTCAGCTTAAATTTCAAGCAGATAGATTTTTAATAAGAATTCATGTTCTGGCGGGGTGGAGAGATGGCTCAGCGGTTAAGAGCACTGGCTGCTCTTCCAGAGGTCATGGGTTCAATTCCCAGCAACCACATGGTGGCTCACAACCATCCATAATGAAATCTGGTGCCCTCTTCTGGCCTGCAGATATACCTGCAGACAGAACACTGTATACATAATAATAATAAATAAATCTTAAAAAAAAAAAAAAAGAATTCATGTTCTTACTTCCAAATATCTGCATGTTAGGAATTGACTTATTCCATTCTTATATTTAAGCTCCAGGTTCATATATTATCACTCTCATACCCTCTCCCCATTTTTCTTTTTATATTTTTAGTTTTTTGACTGACCCACATTCTTATTGGGAAATGCCTTTTCTTCTGGACTGGATTCATTTCTCTTAAGAAATAGCCTCTTTTATAGCTATTCAAAGGAACTGAGAAAAATAGCTTATTTCATCCAATAATGGCTTGGTTCATGTTTATGCAGTGCAAAAGAGACTGCTTATACTCTACTAATTATTTTTTATAATATCCCTTGTCAATTCTTTACATATCTAAAAGAATACATTTATGGGCAAGTTAGGAAAGAATGATGTAATTTTACTGAGTGTAGTGGTTTGAATGAAAATGACCCCCACAGACTCATGGTGAGTGGCATTATTGGAGGTGTGGCCTTGTTGGAGGAAGTGTGTCACAGGGGGTGGGATTTGAGGTTTCAAAAGATCAAGCCAGGACAAGTTTCTCTCTCTTCCTACTGCATTTGGATATGGATGTAGAAATCTCAACTATCTCTCCAGCACCATGTCTGCCTGCATGCTACAATGTTTCCCTCCATGATAATGATGAACTAAACCTCTGAACTGTAAGCCAGCACAAATTAAATGTTTTCTTTTGTAAGAGTTGCCATGGTCATGGTGTACCTTAACAGCCATAGAACTTTGACTAGGACACTGATCAAAAGCATAGCCTTAGTAGGCTGAGGCAAGAGGATCAATACAATTTTGAGATAAGTGTAAATTACATAGTGTTACTTAGTGACATTAGACTTGAATGGACTGATGTAAAGGCAACTAAATTTCTTTGAAGTTATTATTGGTTATACTGATTGTCGGCTATTAGACATCATACATAATCAGTAATCTGAATGCTAACAACATCAAGATGGTTAGTATGACATCTAAAAATAAGAAATGTCATAGTAGCAGATTAAAAAAAATCACTTTTCCACATGTTGTTTTGAGATTACATAGAATATTAAAATATTGTTTCTAGTACAGTTCTGTGTTGCTTAATTACATATCAACTTGACACAAGCTATAGTCATTTAGGAAGAGAGACTCTCAATTGAGAAATGCCTCCATAAAATTGGCATATGTTGAATGTATGCAACTTTTTATATTAATACAATCTTACAATTATTATATTTGAAAATTTGAAGCACTGGGATGTTTAAGGATTTGAGGTACTTTTTACTGAATTATATTTCTAGTATAAAATTATTTTATATATACATGAGACTTAGGGGATGAAATTATGGGTTTTAAGTTTTATTTTAATTACTTTAGATATTTATTAATTTATTTATCTATTTAATATGTAAGCTTGTGTGTTTGCGTAAGGTTTTCTTTTTAAGTGTTGTATTTGTTTGTTAAGTTACCAAGGGGTTTACTATTATTTGTTATTATTATACTTGGTTTTAATGGCAATTTGCTGTAAATTAGAATCACCCGAGTAGGATCTGTCACCTGAAGAAGAGTCCTGACTGCCTTGATTGATGTGGGAAGGCCCACCTCAATTATGGATGGAAGGTTCTGGTACCCACTGAGATTAAAAGCCTATTTCAGAAGGAATTTTATTTTCTCCTTCTCTCTCTTGCTCAGTTTTTCATCTTGCTTTCCAGTTGTTTTGCCCTGTTTTTGCTGCTGCTGCTTCCTTTGTCCACAGTAGAACCAGCTTTTCCAACTTTCATTGTGGGATGGAGACCAGCAGTTCTCCAGTAAACTTCTAGGTTTCTGGTACCTGATTAGGACTACTGAAGCACCCTACCTTTGGACAGATAGCTACCACTTCGTTGCTCCCCCTGTTGTGGGACTACTCTGACTACTATGTGTTTGGCTTCAAGGATCAAGTAACTAACTACCAGGTTCTCGGTTCAGGTGTGATTTAGTGGTTGTTGGTATTTTAAAACTGGCATATAGGATATATATATATATATGTGTGTGTGTGTGTGTGTGTGTGTGTGTGTGTGTACATGTATATGTCATATATATAAAATCCCCTTGGTTCTGTTTCTCTACAACAGTGGTTCTCAGCCTTCCTAATGCTGTGACCCTTTAATACTGTTCCTTATATTGTGGTGACTCTCAACCATAATATTATTTTTGTTGCTACTTCATAACTGTAATTGTGCAACTTTTATGAATTGTAATGTAAATATCTGGTATACAAGATATCTGATATACAATTCACAAAGGTGTCATGACCCACAGGTTGAGAACCCCTGCTCCACAGAACCCTGACAAGTTCAAAGCAGCTAAACACCCCTCTTTTCTTTTCTTGAATAAAAATTGAGTAAGGTCGTCTTTCTGTCCTAGAACCAAGACTTGGATACTTGATAGTTTGCCAAGAGTCTAGAATAATGTAGGATCTCTCATTCTGTTTCGAAAACATCAGTTATATACTGTGAATTTTACTGATAATCACCTTTCCTAAATTCACCTCATCACTTCATCGACTACGCAAGCAGTCTTTTGGAAGTCTCTAAGCAAGATTTAAACCACAGTGTTATAAAGTGTGTGTGTACATATGTGTGTGTACATATATGCACATGTGTGTATGTGTTAGAGAGAGAAATTATATTTCCATACTTATAGAGATTAGCAATTATAGTTGAATAGTGATTTCTAGGGTATCTCCTAAGTATATATATTTTTACTTAAAATGTTGGCTGCATTATTCCCAGTGGCCTTACAGAGTATTCCCTTTCTATTTCCGCATGTTGCTCCATAGTAAGCACTTGAGAATGACTCTACTACACTGCGTGCTAGCAGCCTGCGAGCTGCCATTTTTGAGAAGTAGTGTTTTATTCATCTCGACATTTTAAGAAGTGTGTGGATTTCCTCCTCATTAGAATTGTGTACTACTTAGTAAAATAAATTAGTTTAGGAAGTTAATAATTAAGAAAAGAGTACATAAATATCTATATACTTATGTAAATTTTAATGTTATGAGTGTGACTAGAAAATACCCCAAGATTCAAAGTGTATATCACATATATTTTCAGTATTGTACGATATATTTGTAGCTTCATTTAAGGAAGTTTTCATTTAGAGCATTGAAACAAATGTTTCAAATACTAAAACACTTCATAATGATGAAATTTTTTTTCCTTATTGGACATCTAGGAGGGTCATTAGTGTGAATCAGTAGTCTTTCATTTGTTTATCTATTCACCTTGCTAAGCATTTATCAGAGGTACCATGCATAACAATGAGGATAAGTCATAAAATACCAAAGAGCCTGCTGCCTGAAGTAAGGCATGGTAAAGTCTTGGGTGAAGATAGGGCAAGGGCCACTAGGCGTGTGAGACTTTGTAAGCTAAGAGGAGAAAGCAGTGAGCTATGCCCCTGACTGTACAGTCTCCAACCCAGCTCGCAAGTTGATGCCAGATATGTGTGTCTGAGACACATCCCCTAGCTTTTTATGAAGGCAGGTTCCTATTTAAAATATGCCCAAATTGAGGTCACCTTGATTCTCTTCTGGCCGACTCATGCTAGCTCAGGGTACCCTTGTGAGATCGCTATGCCCCTGGCATAAGGGCAGTCTGCCAGCACCCAGGGCTGTCATGTTTTGTATACGGAAGAGAGGACACTCTGGGCAAAGAAATATATTTTAAAGCAAGATATGGGCACAGGTACCTTTCTAGTTCCCCAGAGTGTACGAATTTTAGTTAAAACATTAAAATAATGTTGACCGTGAAACACAAGAAAAAAAAAACCACTTTAAAAAAAAAAAAGATGGGGTTTCATGCAGCCAAGGATAGTCCCAAACTCACTGTGAGGGTGAGGCTAGCTGTGAATTTCTGACCTTCCATCGCTTCACACGTTAAAGTTCTAAAAAGAGCCTTTGGTTCTTGAAAACATTGTTATAGGGACTCATTTTGAAATAATGTTAATATTTTTTCCTCTTCTTCAATTCCATATACATGGCTTCTCTTTTGTTGTTGTTGTCTTAGTGTGTTTTCAGTTGCTATAACAGATAAACTGATACTGTGTAATTTATGAAGAAGATAGAATCATTCAGGTCAGGAAGCTGGGAAGTTCAAGTCAGGGGGCCTGCGACTGAGCTTGCAGCCAAGCTTGAAGAAGTCCTGAATCTACTTCCAGTCCTCGGTGCCGCTAACACCATGTTTGCAAAATCTCTGCTTTCTGTTGGTCAAATGGTGCTCAGCGGTCTCCTCTACTCCTGCTGTCCTCGGAGCTGCTCTGTCTGTCCCATCGTCCTCTCCTGACTTTTCATCTGCCAGAAACATAGGCACGTCAGCCTTTGGGAGGGTGAGCTCACTCGCTCTCCTTGTCAGTGGGCTTTCCGCTTTCCCCTCTTGGCTCTCATTTTAGCGGCTCTTTTGAAGAGGGTTGGATAAGCACCTGAGGATAATATTCCACTTTTAAGAGAAAATACTCAGGTGTGTCCTGTGGTCCTTTAGCAGGTTTTTTCCTGCAAGAAAGATCACTCCCAAAGCTTCACAGAAACGGGACTCCATGTTTCATCCAACAGCCCACATTGATAAACAGTGTCCTGTTTATTTCTCTGGAATTCTTCCCAAAGTTTTTCTCAGTCCGTATGTCTGTCCTGCCCATCTCACTTGGCGTTCTCTGTGGAGCCCACCACAGCACCGGGGCTTCCATGGGGTGGGTGCCTCTCGGTGCTTGCGTATCACCTTCTCCCAATGAAGAAGCAGTCTGACAGTGAAGTTCAGCGCCGGTGTAGCTGAGGCCATCGCTTTCTTAGACTCCATCATTACCGAGCTAGAGACAGGAAAATGGCTGAGGACTGAGGAGGCTGACCTGCCTAATGAAGAGGTGGACTTCTATGCTGAGTGCTGGGAGGGCTACTCTAATGTGGCAAGGGAAAGTGGGGCTATGAGTGGGCTCCTGGGATGGCACCATGGACCACAGCTTCAGAAAGTGGCTTTTCTTATTAGCTTGAAGCAATTGTTTACATTGAAGTGGTTAGGATCATACTTTTTTTTTCTTTTTTTCTTTTCTTTCTTTTTTCTTTTTTTTTTGTAGAAATGGAAAGAGGAGGGACCATGGAGATGGTTCAGTGGGCAAAGTAGTTGCCATGCAAGTGTGCACACTTGAGTGTGAACCCAGGTAAATCCAGGTGTGATGCTTATCTGGTGCATATCTGAATTCCCAGCATCCCTGAGTAAAATGGGAGGCAGG
Organism: Lophiomys imhausi; assembly: GCA_907164525.1. NCBI lineage: Eukaryota > Metazoa > Chordata > Mammalia > Rodentia > Muridae > Lophiomys > Lophiomys imhausi. The sequence goes on from CAJQZJ010004801.1 coordinate 218,662, forward strand.
AACACGAGAATTGCCGCAAGCTTGCAGGCCACTGGCCTGGCCTATGTGTGGCAAACAGCAAAGAGACCCTATCTCACGCCAAGTGGAAGACAGGAACAATATAACCCAAGGTCATTCTCTGACCTCCACATATGTAGTGTGGCATGTGTGTCCACCCCTGCACACACAAAATGCAAAGAGAAGAAATTAAGACTGTGTTCAACTCTACATCCATGAGGTGACAGATTTAAACTTAGGGATGACTGAGGAAGATGGAAACATTCCAGACGCCTTACTCCATCTATAACATGTCAAGATGAGCTGTGGTAGACAAGACTGTATAGAAAGTCATGGGCCTAACTCACAGAAAAAGGAAGAGCCATAGAGGGGTAGCAAGGGCTCAGGATGGCTCTGATGTTCCCTGTGGTGTTTTTGCTGAATGGAGGAGGGCATGGTGGGCAAGATTGGCTGCAGAGATGTAACTTGCTTCCTTCTTTCTGAGTCTTTCAGTGCCCTCGGGTAGCAGGAGGTGAGCCAATAGAAGGATTACTTGATCTTGAATCAGGAAACGGTGTCCCATATGCCTTCGGAGTCAATTTAGGAGCTGTGAACAGCAACTCAAGAGGCTCAGTGTGGCTAGGAGGAAGGAGCCAGAGTGGGTCAGAATGAATATTATTTCTGCTTCTAACAGAAGATGAACAGAAAACCCAGGAGTGTTAGGACCTCACTTTCTCTTATCTCTGGTCTCCTCGTGTGCTGTGAGCATACTGTTTACTTGAAAAAGCATACAGGAAAGTAAGAGACATGTCTCTGACATCTTTCTTGGATTTTAACAATATCAGTTGTTCTCCTGAATAGAGGTTTAGAGCTGTGTTGATTACCCTGAGTTCTAAGCTTCCTTTCTGATTTTGTTCATGTGTTGCTAGGTTATTCTGGGCTCAGGCCTAGTGATCTTTCTTTTTCTAGGCTTGACTCATTTTTGTTTCCCAGCCTGGGGATGTGGAGAGGAAAACACTGTGAGTCCCCCGTCTGTACATAAACTGCACCAGCCGTCGCTCACACCCTCTCAGAAGAGAAGCCTGTAGCTATTACAGCCAGAGCTAAAGATAAATACAGATATCAGATTCTCTGGAGGGTAAATGCTAGCTGTTAAACATCACGGAGCACCCCACAAATACGTGCATTTTATTACATCAGTTAAAATGGCTCCAAAGAAAAACAATAAAATTGACTAACCAGTGTGGGTGCAAGAGCCAACCTGCCCTTTGGTTGATGATGAAAAGTACACGGTGGCTCTTGATGAGATCTTTTAAACAATCCTGTTGTGTTAAACTAAGGTGGTGGCTACAGTTACAGAACAAAAGAGATGTGGCCCTATTAACTCATGGCCTCCCCCATAATGTGGGAAGATCTTCAAGAACATGTACCATATTGCTCCTGTGGTATTGAGTACACTCTTAGACCAGCCTACTTGAAACCTCTTTCAAAAATGCCTTCTGTGGCTATCTTAATTTCACCCCCATGGCTCTTGTAATTAAATTATCTCCTGAAGCATAGCAAAATCATAATTATTTTGCTTCTATTTTTCTCTGTCTTATGGTTTGGATAGATAATGATATTTCTATCTCATTCTGTGTAAATATCAGTTGCACTGAATCACTAGGGTAGTGCCCGTGAGTCACAATGGTATGTTTTTATGTAAACAATCAGAAAATGCTAACAGATCATATAAAATATTAGATAGTTTATTGTTTTGCATTTTTCAGGTGGCCAGTTTACATTCGGTCAGGCAGCCTAGCGATTAGAGATGTTGAGTTTGAATTGGGTTGAAAAGTGCAACCGGAGAGAGACTGTGCTGTGATAAAGATTTTATATTCTTTCACACTGAAATGGGAAGTCATGCCATATTCATAACTCCAAATAGTTCCAGAAGTACAGCACAGCTGGAATGATTAATAAAAGACGCATGTCCCCAGATTATCTGACTTAGTAACTATGCATTGAATTTTATCACCCACAAAGTACTTCAAAAGTCTGTTGATAAAAGGAAAACAGAGTGTCAGCACAGTTTTGACTATGACTTCTGTTTCATTATGCCTAGTAGCCTTACAAATACAGGAGTGTAAATGATAAAATGAAGAAGTTAACATATATGGGGGACCTAGAAATAGTCCTACTATTTTGGAAAATGAAGTTCAGAGTATCTACTATGGGAATTTAATAAAACTTTTTGACTTCAGTATAGGATAGGCCATAAATCAATGAAATTTAAATAGCTCTGCTCTCTTGAACACCTGCTTATCTGTCTTGAGAAAATTCTTGAGTGTTTTAACCATCATTTTACGACATTAAAAAGTAATGCTCGCTAACGTACTTCTTGAAAAGGCTATTAAAGTTAAGGGTCTGTCAGCCATTCTATTAGAAACCTGATTTCCAGGAGTTTAATATAAACCAGACATCTCATGTAATAAACTCTAATACAGGAATCTGAAGCTGGGATCATCATTTTCTCTATTTAAAGACCATTCTTCCCACCAAGACTGTCTTTAGCCTTGGAAAATAACTTTTGGATAAGTTGTAATTTTAAAAATTTACCAAATGTTCTTTTTTTTCCTCCTGTGATATTTTACCTCTGATTCAAGATAAAAGTCCTAAGGAAGAAAGGCTTGCCTAAAATAGCTTTTGAATGGAGTTAATCTATGTATTAAGAAAAGAACTCTCAACAGAATTTCTTGCTTCTTTCCCCATAGACTGTATGGTATCTTGCTTTTAAATGTTGCTGTAACAGTGACCACAGGTGTAACAGATTAGACTATTAATTCTTTTGTCATAGAGTTCTGGAGGTCAGACATGCAACATCAGCATCACTGAGCTAAAGCCACTGAATCAGCAAGGTTGGCTCTTTCTGAAGGTTGTAAAGGAGGGCATTTCCAGTTTTTTGTTTGGTTTTGAGTTTTTGTTTATTTGTTTTGTTTTTTGACACAGATCTATTCCTCGGGTCATTTCCTCCATCTTCAGACTCGTGAGTACAGTCAGCCCATGCTTTTACCAGAGGACAACTGAAGCTAGAGCAGTAGTCCTCATCCTGTGGGCTGTGATCCCTTTGGCAAACCTCTATCTCCAAAAATATACATTAAAATTCCTAACAGTAGCAAAATTACACGTATAAAATAACAGTGAAAATAATTTTATGGTTGGGGTTACCTCAACATGAGGAGCTGTATTAAAGTGTCACAGCATTAGGAAGGTTGAGAACCACTGGTCTAGAGTAATGAACCCCATTTCAGCAGCTTTGTGAAAGGCATTTTAACCATCTAGGATGTTAAGTCTCAGGAGGCCCTAAGTATGGTGCTTGTGAAGAATGAGAGGTAAAATTCAGAGATGAGCTCTATAATGCTATAATTGCCCCAACCTTAACATAGGCGTCACTTTTCTACACAACCAAGTTAACATGGAAAGGTCTGAGGAGGGATCTATAGGTTGGACATGTTTTAAAGTTAAACTCAACCTGGGAGACAAATCAATGCCACCTGAGTTGCAAAAAATTGACTTTCCTGAAAAATGATGAATTCTAAAAGCTGTGGAGAAAGGAGTGTGTTTTAGAGGGATGAAGAAGAGAGATGTAACAAATGAATACCAGTTCCTGCTCGCTCATGTTCTGTGATGGAGAATGGCAGAGATAGAATGCTCAGGAATATCGCTGGGGGTATCACAGTGTTCTTCATAGTGTTCTTCCTCCACCACAAAGCTCCTCCATTGCAGTGCCCCTTCCTCACAGTCCTCCTCAATCCCAGTGTCCCTCCATCACAGTGCTCCTGGATCCCAGTGCCCTTCTTACAGCATCACTCTCCATCAGAGCCCCCCTCAATAAAATGGCCCTTCTGCACAGCAGTCAAACACCAACGGTGTTAGTGTCTGATGTCTGGGATTCACTCATGATCTACTAGGCTCCAAGTGCGTGGAGTGATTTCATCTCTCTGCTATCTTTTGCACACACTCATAGGCTCTGGCCAGCTCCATTCCTCAACTGCTGCTATCTATGGGAGTTTTCCCATGGTCCTGGGGACACCAATATGCTGGTGTTTCCACTCAATTGAGGCTGTAATTTCAACCAGTGGCCTCCTGGCCTCTCTTTGGGGACTCTGACCTTGCCACTTGCTCACTGTCTCTCCATAATCTTGTCATTATCACAGCTACCATGCTGCCAAAAGCAGTACCCAGTAGACAAATTTTACACATTACCAAGTTCTGCCTCTAGCTTGTAAAGCCGCCTTGGCCCCGTTTGGCTGCAGCTGCTACGCGCTGACCTGCAGAAATACCTCCCAGAAGATGGCCACTTATTGATCCATCACAGCTGATTTTTTTAGCCCAGACTAATCAGCATCGATTACCTCAGGAAAGGTTTAACTGCAGTGGTTCTGGCTTCCTGTTAATTGGTCTTGACTCTTTACCCCCTGCTGATCAGAGATCACAGCTTCTTAAAAAAAAACAAAACAAAACAAAAAAAACAAAAAAACCACATGAGCAGCCCTGATGGAGGTCTTTGCTCCCCTCAGAAACTTTGCAAGCCAGGCCTCCACTGTCCACACCTCTTCAATATTTCTATCTTTCTGTTTCCCACAGCAGCTCACTAAGCTCTGAGCACTCAATGGCTTTTCCAGCTCACTGTTCCAAACAATTTCATAATCTTCCCACAAAACAGCACTGTCAGGTCCATCACAGTAATGTCCATTCTTGTGTTACCAATTTCTGTCCTAGTTAGGTTTCTTCGTTGGCATGACAAAACACTGACTAACCAACATAGGGGAGGAAAAAGTTTATTTACTCTTACAACTTACAGATCACAATACATTAGTGAAAAGTGTCAGGGCAGGGACTCAAGGAACCTGGAGGCAGGAACTGATGCAGAGGCCATAGAGGAATGCTGTTTACAACCTTGCCCCTCATGACTTGCTCAGCCTGCTTTCTTTCTTCTTCTTCTTCTTCTTTTTAAAAAAAAAATATATATATATATTATTTATTTATTTTTAAAAATTTATTTATTTATTGCTTCAGGTGACTTCTCCATCACAGTGTCCTCTTTCAACCCTTCCCACTCCTGCCCTCCCACCCTCTACCCCCTAACCCTTCCATCCCACTCCTCTGGAGTGGAGTGTTCCTACATAACAGTCCCCCGCCCCAGTTCAGCAGTCATATGAGGGCCAAGAGCCTCCTCATTCACTGGGGGCCTATAAAGCAGCACCACTAGGGCAAAGTGTCTCATTGACAGGAAAAAAGTCTATGTCCATGTTCCCTTTGGTGCATTGGTTGTAGTATAGTTATCCTGTACTATGTAGCTAAAATCCGACTATAAGTGAATAGATGCCATGTGCATCCTTCTGAGTCTGGGTTAGCTCACTCAGGATGAGCTTCTCTAGTTCCATCCATTTGGCTGCAAATTGCATAATTTCCTTGTTTCTGATAGCTGAGTAGTATTCCATTGTGTAGATGTGCCATAGTTTTTTAATCCATTCTTCAGTTGAGGGACATATGGGTTGTTTCCAGTTCCTAGCTATTACAAATAAGGCTGCTATGAACATAGATGAGGAAACTTCCTTGTGATTTGGTGAGGAGTCATTTGGATGTATACCCAGAAGTGGTATGGCTGGGTACCGAGGCAGAGCTATTCCAAGTTTTCTAAGATATCGCCATGCTGACCTCCATAGTGGTTGCACAAGCCTGCACTCCCACCAGCAATGGAGGAGGGTTCCTCTTTCTACACACCCTCACCAGCATGTGCTGTCATTTGAGCTTTTGATCTTAGACATTCTGACAGGTGTAGATGGAATCTTAGAGTCCTCTTGTGTTGCATTTCTCTGATGATTAAGGATGTTGAGCATTTCTTCAAGTGTCTCTCAGCCTTTAGGAATTCCTCCTTTGTGAATTCTCTGTTTAGTCCTTTTCCCCATTTTTTGATTGGATTAATTTGTTTCTTGGCATTTAACTTCTTGAATTCTTTGTAAATTTTGCATATTAGCCCTCTTTCAGATGTGGTGTTGGTGAAGATTTTTTCCCAATCTGTAGGCTGCCGTTTTGTTCGAATGACAGTGTCTTTTGCCTTACAGAAGCTTTTTAGTTTCATGAGGTCCCATTTATTGATTGTTGATCTTAGGTCATGAGCTGTTGGTGTTCTGTTCAGGAAGTTGTCACCTGTGCCAATGATTTCGAGGGTTTTTCCCACTTTCTCTTCTAGTAGATTTAATGTGACCGGGCTTATGTTAAGGTCTTTGATCCACTTGACTTAAGTTTTGTGCAAGGTGATAAGTATGGGTCTAATTTCATTCTTTTACAAGTGGACATCCAGTTGGACCAGCACCATTTGTTGAAGATGCTGTCCTTTTTCCATTGTACGGTTTTGGGTTCTTTGTCAAAGATTAGGTGACTATAGTTTTGTGGGTTCATTTCTGGGTCTTCAATTCGATTCCATCAATCCACTGGTCTGTTTCTATACCAGTACCATGCTGTTTTTATTTCTATTGCTCTGTAGTACATCAGCCTGCTTTCTTATATAATCCAGGACCATTGGCTCAGGTATGACACCACCCACAGTAGGCTGGGCCCTTCCCCATCAATCATTAATCAAGAAAATGCCCCATAGATTTGCCTACAAGCCAGTCTGATAGAGGTATTTTCTGAGTTGGTATTCCTCTTCCCAGATGACCCTAGCTTGTGTCATAGTGACAAAAAACTATTCAGTACAGTCACACTGTCCTCTAGATGCTAGACCACTCTTGTTTTGATTGTCTGATGTCTAGAAGTTACTGGGTTTGTTGCAGATGGACCCACATGTAGGTGTAAGAACATATAGGTGTAAGAAATTGCCCTCTTTTATTTTGATTGATTATAGAATGCATATTCTCAATGAAACCACATTGTATATCAGGTTTTCAAAAATTGTTAGAATCCCTGATATGAAGCCCTGTTGTAGCCAAAATACTTTAAGGAATGAAGTATGAGGAGTGTAAGAACAGAAAGGAGGATAAGAAGTAGTGATTGGCAGATAGTGGTTCAATTCAGGGGGTGGAAAAAGCATAATTTAACATTTCGTATTTCTGAGTTCTATTTCATGATGATTTAAGTCAGGCTTGTTTAGTTTATTTGTTTTTTTTTTTTTTTTTTTTTTTAGCTTCTGAGAAATAGCCATGCACATATCATTGTTACCTGGAGTAAAGACATTTCTAAGCATGGATAACAATCAAATCAATGTTGGGAGTGGCACCTGTCTGGAATAGATATCATTATGTGACTACGCTCAGGGACAGACTTCTACTCCAATATGACTATAGTATAGAAAGTCACATATATAAACCAGTGAAGGAAATGCAGTTGGGCAAAGTCCAACGGACAGCAGGCACAAGCTTCCTAGTGTCCCATCTTCCCTCCTACCTAACAGAGTCACACATGCAAAGCTTAACTCTTGTGGGAACAGTGATTGTGGGAACGAACACAGGCAGAGCCTGAGCATCCACTGGAGCGCATTGAGGCTGTTGTTGCAACATGTTGCATTGGGTCAGTCATATAGGGGTGTAGTACCTTTGTGATTGACTCCAACTAGCTATCTTCTATCCACTTCTGTCACACTGATTCACATGCACTAGAGCGCGCACGCTCACACACACACAATCACAGTGACTAGAAGCCATATTTTTGCATTAAATATTTTGCACCAAGTGGATAGAACATGGCCTGAAGCCTCAGGCATATGAAAACAGAACATCAGGCAAAAGGTTCCAAGGCTTCAGAGGCCATTTCTCTGAAGCCAGTAGAGGCCAGTTCTCCAGAACACGAGGCTTTCCTATGAGTGCCAGGTCTGAACAAATTGAGCCTGGTGAGATAATTGTTTATTTCACAGTCCTCTTTGATGCAGATAGCTTAACTGAGGCGACAACACAGTGATGTTTATACTAACGAACCTTCTAATGGGGTCAGTAAAGAGACAGTAAAGCAATAGCTGGTTTTGGTTTCGGTTTTGTTGTTTTCAAATAGTGAAAATGAATCATGTTTGGTCTTGGGATTTGCTTGATGAGGAAGTTGGGAGAAAGGATTTTGCAGTAAAATGAGTACAGGACTGTTGATTGTCACAGCCTTTCCTGCTATGTGCCCTACTCTTAACTGACAAACAAGTGATGAGGTATCTCCTCATAGCCATTAAATGAACGATATCTTCATTAATTTTTGTTAGACCATTGAGTCCCAGCCCTGCCTTTGTGTTAGAATTATGTAATGAGGGCTTCTCAAGGTCCAGAAGCCATCTTCAGAGATAATGGTTCATCAGCCTAGGAGATCCCTTGAGAACTCATATTTGAAAGAGTTTTGGGAGTGATTTTTTGGTGCACAGAAGCTCAGACCATGGAATTGATCTAGAGGGGACAGAATTAGGGAAGTACTAATTGCAACCACAATGACTTCTTCCTTCCTGTCCAGCAGACACAGTAAGCTCTGTCACCTCCTTTCCCATGACATTCTGGGCTGGCTGTTAGACTTAACTGAGTCATGGAATTGGCCTATATGAAGACCGACCCCCACATTCTACTCCCGGGTAGATACTTTTTTACTGGGTTTGAATAATGCCTAGGCATTATTCATTCTAATGTACAGTCAAAATTGAGAACCATGATGTAAAAAAAAAATCATATTCCTGTGGTTTCAATATTCAGTTAAATTAAGAAATTAGGTTACCATGGTTAGGAATCTTGGGGGGGGGGACCACATTGAATGCCTGTGGTCTCTGTGATGGTGTCAGTTGATTTGAAATGCATAGATAAGAAGAAATCAGAAAACCTGGGAGAAGGGCACTCCCTGTAGAATGCATATCAGGCCAGAGAAGGTAAGAGAGATTATTGTGTTTGACAGACGGGAAGGGAGACATTACTGCTGTGGTATTTAGGTTGTTAGAGGGCATCTTCTGCAGGCTGTCCACATTATCAGTGGGAGGAAAGGGGAAGTGGGAGGAAATTCCTTGAGGAGTTGACAAAAAAGGGCCCCAGAGCTTAGGTGGGAGGAGCGATTTTTGAAAGGCTGATTTTCCCTCACATCACGGGGGACTGTAGGAAGATGTTACTGTACGCACCTCACTTAAGTCAGCCAGCACTTTTTTTCCAGCTGTTTTTTTACACTTGTAAGAAGATTTCATGCTTCCTCTTTGAATTAGGTTCACATTTCTCTAATATTCAACTTCAACGGCATTAGGAATTGCTTTCCCAGCATTACCTTGCCTTTTTGTCCTTAAAAAAAAAGCATACAAAATTAAGATTATATTTGGCCACATTGGTATTGATCTTTGTATATTGATACAAAATTAAGGGTAACGCTTCTTAAAGGTATTGTTCGTAGTAATACTTAAAAATGAAATGTCAAGTTTTGACCTCTCACTACCAACCGACATAAACTGTTTAGGATAATTAAGAAACGGAAACTAATAGTCATGAAAACGTGTCATTTTGTTAGTTACTATGACAGTCTATCACAGTTATTTTCTAAGCTACTCAGAAATCAAGTTGCTAAGAGACAAGCAATATTTGCCTATATAAATATGAGAGATAGATAGGGCATCTTCAAAAACCTCAAGAGATCTGCAGAATATGGCATTCAAAGATGTTTTCTTAACTTAAGATTTTTTGATATCGAGACATGTCAGCTCCTGACAGCACCCCCTATATTACTCCAAGTAGAAGATGAGCATCGAAGAATCTCCAGTGGGAGATGATTGAATTGGTGGTAAGCCATTCTCTTGGCAAGAAAAACCACTTGCTTCAACTGTAGACAGACTGCTGTCCAAAAAGGACAAAACTTGGAAGCAGATAAGTCGACAGCCTAGCTCTGCCAAGACAGGGTAGGTAAGTCCTTCATAATTCCTGCTCTACAACCAATGTCTGTCAGAGAAATGGGGCCAAATGGCTGAAGATTGATGCTGTAATGTATGGAGAGAAAATGGGAACTGTCCAGGCAGCCACTGGTATGTCATTTTTTAGTTTTGGAAGCTGCAGGCCCTGCACTTCCTATATAATCAGATATATTTATCCCTCTCAGGTCTCTGAGGTGGTTGAAGAATAGATAGCTAGAGTCTCATAGTTAAATTTTGAGTTGTTTAGGAATCAAGAGGGTGTTCTGGATCTAAGAAGATATTTTTAAAATTATGAGGCAAGTTAGTATGAAAGCTGAGTTAGATATAGAACTTTAAACTCATGGAGATGGTTAGATAGTAGAATGATAAGTCAGGTGCCAAATACATATGGACTGGACATTGGGAATGTATGCTAAGCCATATAACTCATATAATCGTGGCCTATTTATTTCTATTGTTTTGTATTGTATTTATAGTTGTAAGAAAAAGAACCATTATTTGGACTGAAAGGGAGAGCTGTTGGGGGGAAAAATAAATACCTTAAACAAAAAAAAAAAAAGAAGAAGGGAAGAGGATGGGGGGTTGAGGGGGAGGAGGGTGGAAGGGTGGGACTGGAGGGGGGAGTAGGGAGGGGATTGTGATTGAGATGTAACTTGAAGAAATAAAAAATAAATTATTTAAAAAAAAAAAAAAGCATTCCAGTTATAAGTTCCTAGCTACACTTGCCTTGTCTTTTCTTGGATGATTTTACTTGCTCAATGACCTATCTTCTTCAACTGGAAAACTCTCCGAGTTTCTTGATTTCTCTGCACCGCTCAGTCAGCACAGCATTCTTTCTAGTTATCTGTAGATTCTCACTCTGTACCTCCCATTTAACTTATGGCTACTTTAATAATACTCTCCAGACACCTTGATTCCCGTCGTTCATATCAAGTCGCGCACATTGATGGGTATCAGGAGAGCATGAGCTCTCTCTTCACTGGCTTCTCTGAGCTCTTTGGCTTAATTGAATCAGCTAACAGATACCTGTTGAACTTCTCATAGGGAGACACTGCTGGCAATGGGTGAAATTTATGTTTACCATAAGAAACCTTGACCTTTAAGGACAGATGTTTTCAGCCTTATTCTCTCTTTCCCTGAAGCTTTTAGATTTCATTATTTGAATCCTGAGAGTGAGGTTGCATAGGTTTTGTTTCAGACAGAAGGATACACCCATCCGGGCCACAAGCAGGAGCCGGCACTTCTTGTTTTAAAACATGTAATTGCATCCACCTAAGACAATATCTTATGTGATTCCGTGGCCTGTTTAGCATCTACGCCAGAGTCTATATTTAAATGATTGACACTCTCAAACTTCTGATAATCCCATCTGAGTAGCTCCTCTGCAAATTTTTTTCTTTCAAAATTTTTTTTGGGGGGGTAGGGAAAATAAAGACTTCCGCAGAGCTCAACGGAGACAGAAAAGCAAATATTTCATAAAGAAAGTCTTTGCTCAGTTCTGTTCTTTAACCCTCATGCCTCCTAAGTCCCCTCAACTTTCATGATGACTTATTGACTTGACAAACAAGGACGCAAAGAAACAATGGAGTCAAGTGTGTGTGCCCACAGCACTATCCTTCCTGCTACCATGCAATCTGCAGGAGACCTGCGTGGAATAGTCTTACATGTTTATCAGCCATGTGAATTGCAATGTCTCGGTTTGGCAAAGGAAGTAAGTAGATTAAACCTCGCTGCCTCTAAAAAGGGCCCTTGGATGGAAAGCCCTCTGCTCTTAACTTGAAAGTGGCTTGTTTGGGTGGGTAATTCAATTCCTTTGGCTTAGGTTATTATTATAGGATTGGGTTAGTGTGGAAGCCTAGAGCCTTATGGATGTGATTGTACCATTATGTCATGACTTTCGAGTTGTTTGAAGTTAACTGCTTGTTTTATTAGAACAATGTCTGGACTTTGGGAGAAAGCCAGCATGTCTCAAATTTCGTGTATTGTGAATAGTGGCTGTTTTCTCTCCCCTGTAAATACATCCACCATAGATTTTTTTTATTTATTGATATTCACCAAATTTGCAATCAAAGAGAGCCCTGGATTCAGCACAGATGTCTGGTTTTGGTCCTTTCCCATTGTCATGGGGAGTCTACCTAGTGATGCTGCATCAGCCGGTAACCCCAGGCTTTTAATACCCTGGCCCCAAAGGAAACGCCACACTGCAGTCTTAAAGCCTTGCAGCTACTGTGTCTGGCACTCCTTCAGTCCTGTGGGCTTTCCCTTCTCCTCCCCAGGGATCTGGCACTGAAATAGTTTCCATGCCATGCAAGACAGGCAAACACATTATTCAGGATCAAAACAACCTGCTTTCTTTTATTCCAGGATCTTTCTGTAAATCACTAACATCTGTCAGCAACAAGAAACCTGCAGGCTTTATAAAAAAGTATTTCCGTAAGGACTCTTGTAGCCTCTACTTCTCACTCACTAACCTGGGCACCGCTCTGCATCTATTTACCTTGAAGTTTCGATATATTGTTTACAGGCTATTTTTGGAACCACCATGGGGAAATTTTCCATGCAGTACATTTCTCCGGACGACCATGTGTTTTTAGTGAAGCTTCAAACAAAGCCTGCAAGGGATGCTAATGTGAGGAATCCCTCTTCCTTTCTCCTCATTCCTTGCACCCTGAGCCAGGCAGGCAGCTCCCCACCCCCCCTACACACACTGGAGGAGAGCAGAGGATGCATACTAACGCAGTCTTTGGCTGACTGTCAGAACAATGGTAAACGGCTCAACAGCACACCTGTCGGCTCTTGGCAATCGGGGGGTGGTAAAATGACTAACATTGTTTTCCCAGCTTTCTTTTCCTTGATGAGCATGTCACCTGCTACAATTCTTTCTCCTTTGGTTCCACAAAGGCTTAAAATTTCCCCCTAAAGGTATCAAGGGAACTGAACGGTTTTTACTACTGGTGCTAATAAAACAGCTTCCTTTAGGGAAGGTAAGTTTTCTTGCAGGACATGATTCATTGCTGTCTCTCCACTCCCTTTCTCCACACTGGTCCCCTTCAGCCTCCTAGGCAACTGACACCAGGCCCTCGTTTCTGATCTCCTGCTTTGCATCTGTAAGCGGTTTCCTTCTGCAGCCACTCTGGTTTCCTAGAGGCAATCCGAAAGCCCCTTCAGCTAATGGCTCATTTAGCGATCAATTTGTCAAATAATGTTCACAGATGTTTTTCTGATGGAGCAGCACGCAGGGCAGGTAATGACTGACTGAGTGATCACTTGTGCTAGGTGACAGGATCAAGGCACTGCCTCGCCACATGGCTCAGAGGTTGAGGTTGCTGGTCAACCCTGAGAGAGGACAAATCTCTTTTTTATTTTTCAATTGATTCCATTTCAATTGAGACCTGGGCTGGCAGCTTAATCACTCTCACACTTAGAAGAGCACACTGGTATGATGTGGAGGTGCGATTTAAAGCAGTGTCTCCTTTGACTGAGCTTCCTGGTTTGGGAACTTTCATCAGAGCTCTGGGGTTGGGTACATAAAAAGCACACAAAATATTATACATGCAATGACATCAGAGTTGCTTCAAACAGTCCTGATACCTGTTGACATTGTTCAGCTTCAAACACACTTCAGAATCAGTCCAAAGAGACATGGGTTTTATAAAAAACATGGAAAGCTTTGTAGCAGTTACTCTGGAATGATCTGTCAAAGGTCTAGAAGAATGGAATCCAGCTGAACTTTGCCTAAGCCAGGCTGGGACTGTGAGCCAAGCAGTCTAAGATTCCCACAGTAGTACTAGCTCTGATTTCTTTTATGGCCTTGAATTGTTTCCATCAGCTTGAAAAGCGTTATAAAACCTACAATCAAGTTAGTTTCTGGGGCATTGTGTTTTGAATACTGTTTAATAGGGTGTGACAAAACCACATACTTTTTCCACATGTTCTTACACTGCAGGCAGATCTTACGTGGTGCTGGGCAGGGCACCAAATATTGTGAACAGTACCGGAAGCTTTGGAATCAGAAAGCAACAAACGGCCACAGACAGCTGGAATGCTCAGAGTATGAGGAGAATTTTTAATTTACTATTTACCAAATTCTCTATCCTTTACTTTCAATGCAGTTTGGAATTGGCCAGAGATAAACAAATCTAATTATTTCATATGCAAAAAAGAAAATCTTGTCTCAGAAGAGAAAAGATGAGCTTGAATACAGATGGACAGAGACGTTTAATGAGAACATTAATAAGCAGAGATGGGCTGGTGAGCCGCAGCTGCGGGTGTTATAGAGTGAGGATTTCTGTTCTCTTTTGATGAGCAGAAATTGAACGGCTCTTCCAACTTGATGCCCCAACCTTTTTTTTCTCCTCAAATGAGCAGGCTCATTTATTTTAATGAGAGTTTTTGACTAAGGAGAAAATGCAGCTCAGCTCTGCAACTGCCCTTAATCCATTTAGCCTGTCTGAATTTTCTCTCTTTTGTGGGTGTGCTGCCTTCCAAGGCTGTATTGGATGGCTAAGGAACAGGTTCGACCAGTGCTTGTTAAAACTGCTAAATTTGCATACTGTGGGCATTTCACTGATTGACCTGCTTTCGATAGGGGTATTTTAGGTGATTTACAAGGAAACGACGGCTCAGTTCTAATAGATCGTGTGCTAGGACAGGTGACCCGGGGGTCATCAAGGAACTTCAGAGGTGGGCTAGCCCCCAGTTCTCTGCTCAGAGCAGGAAGAGTGAACTCTTCTCCCATGTTTTGTCTGAAAGTGGAGTAAGAAATAACCAGACCAGAGACTCTTTTAGCCTGACCTCCATGTGCTGGATACTAGGAGGCTGTAATTCTTTATTAGTTTAGATGTTGGTTTCATTTGGAAATTTGACAAGCTTGTGCAAACAACTTCTCATAAGCAAATTATTATTGCCACTCGTCAGAATCATTTATCAAGTACTGCATTAGCACTTTAAGGATATTTAATTTATTTCTCGAAACAGGTCTATGTGTTGGGTTAGGATGTTCTTATTTTATAAGTGAAGTGTCTAACGGCTGGAGAGTTTGAAAAGGCTTGCCAATAGAAGCAGTGACCGGAGCTGAAATCTGTGAAATTCATGTTGCTATAACTTTTAATTAAAAGTGTCTTGTTATATGGAAGGTAGAAATCTCACCGGGTCCTACCCATACAAAAAGAACTATAGGCAAGTAAGGAATACTGAGTGGGAGAAATACTCTTCCCAAGTGATGAACCCATTAATTAGTAATCCAATACCAAGTGGTCAGCCCTGAAATCAGACAAATACAAATAACATTGAATGGACAGAGCAGATAGTATTTATATATTTAAGTGTACATATCCGTGTGTGTGTGTGTGTGTGTGTGTGTGTGTGTGTGTGTGTGTGTGTGAATAACAACTGAAGAAAAAGTCACCATGACTTTGAGAGGGAGCAAGGGGAGATACATAGGAGAGGAAGAAGGAGAAGGAAGAGGGGAAATGATATAATTACATTTTAATTAAAAAAAGAAAATAAATAGAAGAAATCCTTTAAAAAGTATGTTGTTAGAAAACCAAATAGCCCAGGAATTTGAAAGAAAACTAATCTACCACATTACCATTAATTATATTAGACATATTTTGGACATCTTATCATGCACACATGTACCAACACCATGGCCAGGATTCATATAAATGAGATTATGATAATTATGCCTTATAATTCACTTTTCAAGAAATACTATGTTATGAATACATTTTCTATAAATATACTATAATTCTCTAAAATTGTGTATCACTGTAAGGTACACATCAAACAAATCTATCAAATTGGACCCTTTCATGGAAATATAAGTTGTTTCTAGGTTTTGTATGTTTCATTATTATTTTTAAAGATTTATTTTATTTTATATATGTAAGTATTTTGCCTGCATGTATGTACATACAAGCACATTTGCCTGGTGCCTGTGCAGGCCAGAAAAGGGCACTGTATCTGCTGGAAATGGAGTTAGTGATATTTGTGAGCCACCTTGTGGGTTCTGAGAACAGAACTGTGGTCCTCTGCAAAAGCAGCCTAAACTTTTCAGTCATCTGTCCAGGACATTTGCAGAGTTTAATGAGATGAATAATACTTTAATCAAAAATCTCTGTGCGTACTATGTCCCTTTCTCAGTTACTCTACAATCTCTGTTTTTAGTTTCTGTGGCTGGGTTGAAGATTATATATACTTAAGTATTTAGGTAGAATATAAGTATACAAAAAACAAAGATCAGAGATTCTAGAATCAATTAGAATGGGTTTGAATTTCAATTCCTCTGTGTTGCATGTGTGAAATTATTTCTGGAGCCTTGTTCTTTTTTGTAAGACAGAGTCTTTCTAGGTAGCCTATTCTGACCTAACTCTAGGATCCTACCACCTCAGAATGCATGTGCTGGGATTATTCATGTACATGACTTTCTAAGCCTTTAGCTCAGTTTTGTCTTTATAACATACTGATTAGAAAGCTGGTATTGTGAGGGCTGGAGAGATGGACCAGTGGTTAAAAGTGCTTCCTGCTCTTGCAGAGGACCTGGGTTCAGTTCCTAGCACCCACACAAGGTGGCTCACAACAGACCCATAACTCCAATTCCAGAAGAACTGATGTTTGGCCTCTGAAGGCATCCTGCATACATGTGTTACAAATAAACTCAAACAGGCACATAATACACACTTTTAAAAACTCTCTAAAATAAGGAAACCAATGAATATCTTTAAATTTTCTCGGTCATTAATACTGGTGTATTCTTAATAATTAAGTAAGAATATTCTTGTTGTTTGGTTTATTTTATTTTAAACTTTCAAGGGTTTCTTATTGGGCTATAAAATCAATCACTGCAAATATATTTTTCTACTTTCTTCACTTTATTTATTTATTTAAATAGGACATTTTTGTGTAAATGAACTGGCTGACCGTAGAGTTTCTGTTTTCCATTTGGTCTCCAGAGAGGACTTTCTACACTCCTTATAATGTCTCCCATAGTTTTTTTTTTAAATACTTCATCAGTCTTGTTCTTATTTAAAATGATTTTCATTCTATAATTAATTTTCATATAAAATCATAAAATAAAAAAAATGCTCAGGAAAATGTTTAGATTTTTATTCCCTGACACAGGAGGGCATTGACTTTTCAACATGAAATGTGTTATTAGCTATAATACTTGGTAGATGACCATCAATCAAGCTGTGGATTAGCCCTTCAGTTTCTGGTTACTGAGAATTTTATCATGACTGGTGGTTGAATCATGTCTTTTTTTTTTCAGCATCTGTTCAGAAAATGATATACACTTCATGTTTTTATTCTCTTAATATGATACATTCAGAGGATTTGACTTTCTAAAAGGGTAAACCATCCTTGCATTCCTGGTATCCTTTTGCATTCCACTGCATCATGCCATATAATTTTGTGTGTGTGTGTGTGTGTGTGTGTGCTCATGAACCCAAGTTACTAATATTAAGGGTTTGTATCTTTGCTCATTAGATATTTTTGTCAATATTCCATTTTCTTGAAATTCATTTGTCTAATTTTTGGTTTAAGTCACAACTGGTAAGTATATTCTTACCTTTATTTTCTGAAAGATTATGTGTAAGGTTGGCATTAATCTTTCCTTAAACATGTCATAAAAATTACTAATAAAATTGCATTTCTGAGTTTTTCTTCTGAGAATGTTTTCAATCACCTAGCATGGGTCTTTTTACTGAATTCAGTTCTAATCCCAAGTAAGCAAGGAGTAGCTCTTCCAGGGTTGGTGGACCTGGGTGCTTGGGGAGCAGAGGCTTGTGGGCTGGGCTAAGAAATCCAAAACCTTACAGCTCAACATTCAGCAAACTAGAGGCTTGTAGCTAAGGCTTTAAGGGCCAGGATCTTGTGAATCTTGGTGCCAAGAGGCTCATTGCTTTGGGCACTAGTGCAGAGCTCAGTCCTTAGCAACAGCCACCAGTACTTCAGTTTGTTGTAGATGTTGTAGAACAAGGCTTGGGGTTTTGGGCCCTGGTTCCTAACAGCTGTAATCCAGCGCTAGGGCCAAGGGAACTTGCTTACCAGCACTTTTCTAGAGACAAAAGCTCGTACTTTCTCATTTTTGACATTACAATCTTCCACTTTCCAGATATGTTGCTTTTCATCTCCCCTTGCCTTATTTCAATAATCCTTTGTCTCTCAGGTGTCTTTGCTTCTTGCAATGTCTGACTCTGATTGCTTTCTGATACTCTTTTTGCTGTTGGTACTGCTGCTGCTTTTTGTGACTGCTCCAGGCTCTTCTAAGTTATGAGCTCAGCCCACTCTACCCATGGAAAAAGATCACAAACAGGAAAAAAAAAGACAAAACTAGAAAACATTTCATCAGGAATACTGTCACAATGCCAGGGGGGAGGGGAGAACCGGAAGGTATCTGCCAAATGGCTCAAAAGTAGGGTTGGTTGTACAGCAAGAAGGAGGGATTCGGCATGGCTGTGTTATGTAAATGAAAGAGTTGTATGTTCACTAATGACAACACAGGATCAGTTTCTACTAATCACAGCCCTTATTTGGGGCTATTCCTTGGCGTTGGCCTTGTACCAATCACAGACTTTCTGCTGAGTTATTAACTGAAGGTCTCCTCTTTTTGCCTGAGTGAGACTAGCTTCGGGGTGACCAGGATCATCCACGGTTTACCCAGGCACAGGTGGTTGGGAGTGGTCACAACTAGAGCAAAGGTTTCTGGAGCAGGACTTGTGGCTTCAGTTGTAATGTCCCTTCTCGCTGGGGTGATGTATTCCTTTGTGGGTCACCTGATTCTGACTGGCCACTGTGCCCTGGTCAGGATGTGGAGGAGCTGAGGAGAATATTGAATATGATGTGGGGAGCAACCATGAGTGCAGCTGGCATTGTTATGATCTAAGTGACCATAAGGTCATACCATACGGCAGATCTCACGGGAGGTTTATTGGGGGGGTTGGGTTCTATAGAGGCTGCCTTTGGGCAAAGATGGAGGGGACAAGAGAGAAGTGGGGAGAGGAGGAGCTGACTTTTACAAGGGGTGTAGCATATGCACAGGGGACGAATATGGAATTAGTGCCGACAGTGAATGTGTTGTATCTTGGTAGCTACTGATGATGTATCCTGCTGTAGCTGGGTCCTGGGGTGGGAGGTAGAGATGCCTGTTTGCTAACCTTCTTTCCTTTTGTTCATTATAAAAGAGGAAGAGCTAGAAAAGGGGTGATGGTGAGGGGGAATGAGGATGGTGTGCTCCTTAAACTACTTCCTGCTGTCTGGGGGCATCATCATTTCTGGGGTACCGATGATCCTCACCATCAAGGCATACTCAGTAGTCGTGGGCCTCAGGCCCCATGGCTAGCAGTTGATAGTCCTGTAACAGTAGCAGATTAATTGTTTGATAAGTCAAATTTGTTTTGAATTTGTCACTGGAGAAATGCAGAGAAGAAATTGATAAAGCAGGGTGTGATTAGTAAAAGCAGAAAAATGAGGAGTTGGGTCAGAAAGGGCAATATCTATTTCCATATGGGTTTTTCAAAGGCTCGGGGGTTGGAGGAATTGAGTTGTTCCTTACGTTTCTGGAGTTCTATTTGAAGTTGTTCTATTTTGTTTTTTACTATACCTGATTGGTTGACATAAAAGCAACATTCCTGTTGGAGGAAGAGACAAAGGCTACCCTTTTTACCTGTAAGTGGATATAGTAGAGTCCCTGTTGGTTTTGCAGTCCTCTGGAAGCCAGGGAGTCAACCTGTCTTTAAAGAGTGAGAATGGTTTGTTCCACCTGTTGGAGATCCTGGATACACTGTGAAGAAAACAGGTGTCTGGAATTTATGTGACAGTAGAGTTTACCAACAGTGTCCCACCTGGGATTCCATGGGTCCTGGATATAGAGATAGAGAGTCTTATCTTGTAGCTAGAGGAAGGCATAATCTTCTACCAATGTGGGATGGTATTGGCAAGACCACTATGGACAGCCTCCATATCTGTCTGGCTACTCTACAATAACTTTCTATCTGGTCAAAGAGGAAGCAGACAAAAAAGATGTGGAACAAAGAAGGAGGGGGTAGATATAGAGGTGATGGGAATTCTAATTGGCTCTTGACAATCTGCTAAGGAGCAGTTTCCCAACCATATTTGGAGAGACTGTTTGTTATAAACGAGGGTTTCTTGAATCTCGAATATCCATATGTAGTACAAGAATGTCCTGTGGCAGGTGAGACAGGTCTGGGCCTCCAAGGGCCACAGCTCTACCTCACTGGCTCGGTTATTTCCCTTAGAGATGGTGGAATTATTGGTCTGATGGGACCAGCAGTGGACAGTTCCAGTAGCTGTGGGGAGATGGGAGGCTTTTAGCATGGCCATAATTTGGTCTGCGTTGGTCATTGCTCCTCCTGTTGTTGTCAGTAACTTGAACTCTTTCCAGATGGGAGCGTGGGACAGGAGGATGTGAAAAGCATATTTGGAGATGTTTAGGGATTGTCCTTGTGCCACCTGGAAGGCACGAGTAAGAGCTATTAGTTCAACATGCTGATTAGTGGTGTGGGCACGGAGGGACTAGGTCTCAATCACCTCAGTATCTGACACTATGGCATAGCCAGTTTTTTGGGCTCCCTCATCTGTGTACCAGGTATAGATGGTCCAGGACAGTGTGCCTCCCTGTGTATCTGAGGGGCGGGGTAATACTTCCTGTAAGGTTTCAATGCAAGAATGAGATGGGAAGTGGTCTGCATTTGGTCTGGGAAGAAGATCTGAGGTATTGAAAGGTGGGCATGATTGGAAAGTAAGTATAGAGTCTTCTACTAGTACTTCAGAGAGAAAGAACCCTGGAGGCAGGTAGAATGTGTAGGCCTTTATATGTTAAGAGGTGGGACAGGTTGTGGGAAGAGAAGATAGTAGTAGGTGACCCAAAAGTTAGTTTTTTGGATTCTCGAATAAGGAGCTCAGCAGCTGCTATGGGTGAAAAAGAGGGGGTCTAGTTGGTGGCCTGGCATCTCAGTGGCTCATCCCTCTTTTTCTGCTACATAAAAGGAGAAGAGATGGGTTAGGTCTGAGAGGTGTAAGGCAGGGCCTGAAGGAGAGCCTTTTGGAGTTTCTGAAAGGGCTTGGTAATAGATCTGAGAAGGGTTCATGTGAGGGGTCTAAGGCTGTCTTATATAGGGGCCAGGCAAGAAGGGAAAAGGAGGAAATCCAGGAGCTTAAGAAGCTAGCTACTCCTTGTCGCATCGACCTCGACCAGCAAGAATGACGCAACTCGCAAAAGCTCTTTTCAAGTAGTTTATTCAGGTCCCTTGAAAACAGTCTTTCGAATAATCTGGGCAGACCCAACCCACAGGCTAAATACTATATGAACAGCCAATCAAGTAAAGCCACGTGGTGTTATCTTAGAGGCCCACGTATGCGGAAGCAAGTCAGATCAGCGGTCTTAACCAAATATGGAGTTGTTTACCACCGAGAGCGCTCACCATCGGGCTGGTGGAAGGTGGAAACCGGCGCCATCTTTAGGGCGCGGCACGTCGCAGCTCTCTACAGTTCCTCCTTTTTTGTTTTTTAAAAATGTTGGTAGAAGTCCCTGGAAAGGCTTCGTAATCCCCATATCTGGGGATCTCACGGTGGGCCTGAGCCTGTAGGAGGGCGGTGCTCAAACTCTTACCCGTCTCTGGGTCAGCCTCCCCACTCGGGTCTGCCCTGTCTTAGGTGGCTGAGACTTACCCGTCTACTCTGTCATTGACTTGCCAGACCCTAATACCCGTGGAACGAATACCTCAGTGGGCAGGGACTATGTTCAGTGAAGATTTAAGGCTTCATGGCAGCGAGCCATGCCTGAGGGGACTGGCCCACCTCAATGGCAACAAGGGCCTGTATAATCATGGCTGTATTACGCTTCTGTGTGGCTCTCATATTGTAGATGCACCATAGGAAAACCAGAGAGGCTAGTATCATCATTATCACCAAAGAGCCTATGCCCGCCCACTCCTTAAGATGATCCATAGCTGCCTGTATCCAGGAAGTGAAACCATTAGCCAGGCTTAGATCCACCCGAGTGGAGTTGATGTGGACGATTGTCGCTCTCAGCTCTCTTATCTTATTTTTAAAATCAGCCGACCAATCCTGTAAGAGGAGCTCTGACAATTGTTTAGACAGATAAGCAGCCTTTGTTAAATTTTGATACCGCACCGAAGTAACATACAAACCCTGTATTTTCCACTCACACCCCAACTGTGTTAGTTGTCAAAGAGAATCAATCTGTTCTTGTATTAAATCTATGTGTTGATTAACTATCATAAGGCCTCCTTTGAGATGAGAATTCATAGAGGTCTGAGTATCCAATGCCTGTGTTACATTGGCTGAGATGTTATTTAGGGCATTGGCAGTCTGTATAGAACTAGACAAGGCAATAGCTGAGGCAGTAGCCCCCACAGCAGCAACAGTGATGGCAGTAACAATAGCTGTAGTGATGTCAAAATCTCTTTTAAGCCTGAATAGCATCATGGTATTAGGGGCCTCTACAGGAACTGGTACATACCGAGGCATTCTAGTCACCACAGACACAGGAAAGGCTGTGGCATTCCAGCACAGGGCATAAAAGCATGAGTCCGGAGTGTATACTAACTTTTTTTCACCCAAGGATGCACTCCCATTACTTACAATCCACAGAAAAGGAGGCCAGAGACACACTGGCGAGGCTGAAAAGGTCTTATTGCGGTAAGAATGAAACGAAGAATTCCAAGTACCAGAGCTACTACCGCTAGAAAAATCCAATTTGGTAGCGGACCCTAGGGAAAAACTACCTCTTTGATAAATTCCTCCCCCAAGCATAAGTATAGGTCCCAAATCCATACAGCTACCATTTGCTCTACACAAAAGCCATAAATCAAAAGGATTAGTAACAGTCTGTTGTATACCCAATGTAGTCTGATCTCTATCCATAGTAGATAAACTGAACAATCCTGAATAATTTTCATTTACTACATGACTAATTGAGGGACTAAAGTAAAAATATCTACCCTGAACCCAAACTGCTCTACGCTCCTGACATCCAGTCCAGGGAAAAGGTCCTTCCTCTCCTGTGGATCCTCTACAAAAAGGTGCCCAGCGTGGCTGTCTGGGGGGGTCCGGGTCAGAGACTCGTGTGGGCCACCATCCCTCAAGGCGAGAACTGTTAACTGAGATACTAAAACTGCGTGTGACGTTCCAAGGAGGAATCTTTGATACAAAGTCCACCGACTGTCGAGACAGTTTAATGCATTTTGTATCATCTGACCTATTGAAGCTCATAAAAAAGCACAGACTTCAAAAAAAAGCCGGGCGTTGGTGGTGCACGCCTTTAATGCCAGCACTTGGGAGGCAGAGGTAAGCGGATCTCTGTGAGTTCGAGGCCAGCCTGGTGTACAAAGTGAGTCTAGGACAGCCAGAGCTGTTATACAGAGAAACCCTGTCTCGAAAAACCAAAAAAAAAAAAAAAAAAAAAGCACAGACTACCCTTTAAGCTGACATTTTTATTACCTTCTATAGGGCTTTTCTGATCATCAAAGGGAAGGTAGGGTAAGCCTAAGCTTCTATTACTGCTAAATAAGTGTGGAAACACAGTTGCATCATGTCTGACCGGCATCGGCTTTGGGAATATCGACAGGATCCCCCATCTTGGCTCAGTCATTCCTGACATACTCACTGCTACTATCACCAGGATCCCTAGGAAGGTCTTTATGACGAATCTTTCTCACAAGGCGTTTAGGCACCCACACTGGATCTTGTTGATCCTGAGGAAAAACACAAACAGATCCTCTCGCCCATGTTAGCACGGGGTCAGGCCCTTGCCAAGAGCCTGTCAAAATATTCTTTTACTTTACCATGCCTTTAGGTGGACCATGGGAATCCTGATGTCTGTCTGCTGCTGAGCGGCCTTGAGCATCCAAATTTAAAAAATTTAAAGTAAATAAGGCTAAAGACATTCTCTCCTTGGGGGTACGGCCTTGGCCTATTCCCCCTTTCTGTTTTTGTAAATATTTTTTTAAGGTGCGATGAGCACGCTCTATAATTTTTTGTCCTTGAGGATAATATGGTAATCTGTGATTAAGCTGTATCTCTATTTGGTTGTAGAAGGAGACAAAGGACTGAGCCGTATAGGCTGGTCCATTGTCCGTTTTTAGTTGTTGTGGTTTTTTCCATGACATTGCAAGTCTTTTTTTTACTCATAGGTGTAGCATGTATGATACATGAGCAGGTATCCACATATACATGAATATATTTTAAGGTTTTAAACTCTGAAATGTGGGTAACGTTCATTTGTCAGATTTTGAGTGGCATCAACCCTCTAGGGTTTACTCCCACACTGGGAGGATGATGATGAATCACACATTGAGGACAGTCTAAAACCACTTGTCTAGTATTTGTTTTAGACAAATGGAATTTTTGTTGTAGAGTTTTTGTATTTACATGAAATAATTGGTGAAACTGTCTGGCTACCAGGAATGAGCTCCAAAAAATGTATTTTATCCTAGTCCATTGATCAACTTTATCATTACTCTCACTTAATGGTCCAGGTAATTTTGTATGTGTTTTGATATGTTGAATATAAAAACATCTTTTTTTTTGTCAGATTAAAACTTGTAACTCTTGTAATAAGGCACATATAGTACTACTATTTTTAATAGGACCTGTTAATTTTAATACTTTTATTGTGTTGACCATATAGACTGAATCTGAGATCAAATTGAATGTAAATTGACATCTTTTAAACATCTCAATTATTATTTTTAACTCTATTATTTGGGGGGAGCCCAGTTGAAATTGGCATAGTACGGGCTCTTGTTTTTCTATCAAATAGGCTCCGCAGCCTGTCTTTGAGCCATCAGTAAACATATTTGGTGACCCTTGAAGTGGTACTGTTGAAGTAACCTTAGGGAATATCACTGGGTGTTTCTTAAAAAATGATAGCAATGGATGTTTAGGATAATGGTTATCAATCACTCTTTTAAAGCTACATTGTAATATTGTCCAATCATCTACAGTGTCATACAAAATTTTAATTTGATGACTGGAATAGGGCACTATTATACTGGCAGGAGCAACTCCAAAAGACTGTAAACATTGTAGGATACCATTTAAGGCTAAAGCAGCAACTGTAGTGGGATAATGTTTTATGGATTTTTTTGGAGAAATCTTCGAATAAGTCCATAATAATGGTCCGTCCTGTCATAACAATCCTGTAGGTTGACCATAGGTGGCAAATATGTACAATGTAATGGGCTGTCCTTTTTGTTATCTCTTTAGGAAGGCACTCTGTAACCTTTTTTTTACTTTACATAAAGTTTTTTTGTTAATTGTTTAGGAGAATTAAGTGTCAAATCATCTTTTAAAATATCATATAGGGGTCTTATTTTATAATTTGGTAGCTTTAAATAGCCTCTTACCCAATTGATATCTCCTAACAACCTTTGAAAATCATTTAGAGTCTTTAAATTATCTTTTTTTATCTCAATCTTTTGAGGTATTATCTTTTCAGGTCCAACCTTTGCTCCTAAATAATTAACCACATTTTTTTTTAATCTTATCAGGAGCAATAAACAACCTTTTTTTTTAATAATTGAACTAATTTTTTATAGGCCTGATCTAACATTTGTTTACTCTTAGCTGTCAGTAAGATATCATCCATATAATGAACACATCTCAAATCTGGAAAATTTTTTCTCAAGGGAGCAATGGCTTTTCCCACATACAGTTGGCACATAGTGGGGCTGTTCGCCATGCCCTGAGGTAATACTACCCATTCAAACCACTGATCAGGTTCTTCATGGTTACAGGATGGAACAGTAAATGTAAATCTCTCATTATCTTTGGCACACAAAGGGATGGAGGAAAAACAATCCCTTATATCTATAACTATTATGGGCCATGAGGCTGGCAAAGATGATAAAAGTGGCAAGCTGCGTTGCACTGGGCCCATGATCTGTATTTGTTGATTTACGGCACGCAGGTCATGTAACAATCTCCATTTTTCAGATTTCTTTTTAATGACAAAGATAGGTGTATTCCAGGGAGACACAGATGGCTTTATATGCTTTAAAGACATCTGTTCATCCACCAACTCTTTGGTTGCATTTAATTTTACAGAGGAAAGTGGCCACTGAGGAACCCATACTGGGTCCTCCGTCTTTCAAGTTATGGGAATGCCCTTCTCAGTGGCCCCTAGGAAAAACCCAGGCCCTGTTTTTTTTTTCTTTGTTGTATAGATATGGGACTCTTTCGCCCCTGTAAATATTTTTCTATTCCAAAGCCTGGAGCATATCCCATATCTTGTATCATACGTTGGGCTGAATCAGAATAGTCATTACTCAATTTAAATCCCATATCCTTTAAAAGGTCTCTTCCCCAAAGGGAGATAGGGAGCTCAAGTACATATGGCTGCATTTCTCCTGAGTGGCCTTCTTGGTCCTGCTACTTTAATAATCTTGTACTCATATCTGGAGTCTTAGCATAACCCAGGCCTTGAAGTGTTTGAGAAGAGGCTTGTACGGGCCAACCTGAAGGCCAGTCTTTTTTTGTTATGATACTCCTATCAGCCCCAGTATCCAAAAGGCCCAGGATCCTTTTACCATCAACTTTTAACTCCAAGATGGGGCGTTGGTCCAAATCCAAGGAGAGAAAAGTCAGATCCGTGTCTGTGGACCCAAAACCATCTTTTCTTTTCTCTCGATCCCTTGTCGCATAGCGATCATGTAAGCTTGGCAAAATGACCAACTGAGCAATTCTATCTCCAGGAGAGATAGCTGTTATACCACAGGGGGAGGCTACCATGATCTTAACCACTCCTGTATAATCTGGATCTATAACCCCAGGATGGACAATAAGTCCTCTCAAGGCTGATGATGACCTCCCTAACAGCAAACCAACTGTACCAGCTTCAAGGGGTCCTTTAAAATCTGTTTTAATTAACTGGACCCCCATTTGGGGCGTTAATATGAGTCTGGTGGTGGAGCAGAGGTCCAATTCTGTTGAGCCTGTAGTGGCTCTCCGCGGTCTCTTGGATGGCGGAGGGTTGGCCATCTCTCTTGATTTTTTTTTTTGTCCTGATTTTTTACTGCCCCATATATTTGTGGGCCCTGGGGTCGTGGGCCCCGCTGTCCATTTTTTGGACGAGCGCCACCATAACCTTGAGTCAAAGGCTGGCCATGGATGTCTGTCACTGAACGGCATTTATTAGCCCAATGGTTCCCTTTCTTACATTTTGGGCATAACCTCGGCTGCCTGGGGCGCTGTGCACTTCCTGTACTTTTTGTACTCCTTTCCTCGGGGCATTGTCTTTTAAAGTGTTCCATCTTGCCACACTTAAAACAAACTTTTGGACTTCCTCCACCTTTTTTGGTCAACTGTACTACCGCGGCAGCAAGAGCAGCATTAGTTAACGGCCCTCCAAGTTCTCTACATACTTTTATCCAGGCTTCTAGCCCTTTGTTCTTGTAAGGGGTGATAGCGGCTCTACATTCTTTGGTACATTGTTCATAGACCAACTGTTTTATTAGTGGCATAGCAGCATCCAGGTCACCAAAAATCTTCCCTGTCGCTTCTACCAATCATGCCACAAAGTCTGAAAAGGGCTCCATGGGGCCCTGTAGAATCTTAGTTAAGTTCCCACTCACCTCCCCTTTGTTAGGAAGGGATTTCCAAGCCTTGATAGCTGTCTGGTTTATTTGTTCATAAACCTGATTGGGATATCCTGTCTGTTGGTTGGGAAATCTCCCCTGTCCAAGCAGCATATCTCTATCCCAGGCTGTATTTCCATTTCTCTGATTAATGGCTGCTTGTTCATTGGCATACTCAATCAAAAAAGCTTTCCAGTCTAAGTATTGCCCTGGACTTAAGCAGGCGCGGGCCAGGCCACTCCAATCACTCGGGGTCATACAATGTCTGTTTAATGCTTCTACTTGAGCCAATGTAAAAGAAGCAGTAATGCCATAGGTACGAACCGACTCTGTAAGGGATTTAATTACTTTAAAATCAAGCGGTTCCTCGTACCTGTTCCCTTGTGGATCTTGGTATACCGGATAGGCAAACTGTAATTCTGTTCTTACTTGTGTCCACATCCCCGGGCAGAAAGATCTCCCTACTTTCAGGGACTGAATAGGCTGATCTATCTGAACAGCTTCTGGGTATGGAGGGGGAGTTGAAGGCACCGTGGCAACGGCTTCACTTACACCTACTGCCGCCAACGTGGCTGAAGGCGCCGCGGCAACAG
The DNA here is from genome assembly GCA_907164525.1 of Lophiomys imhausi. Classification (NCBI taxonomy): domain Eukaryota; kingdom Metazoa; phylum Chordata; class Mammalia; order Rodentia; family Muridae; genus Lophiomys; species Lophiomys imhausi. The sequence continues at coordinate 246,738 of CAJQZJ010004801.1, forward strand.
CTTCACTTACACTGACTGCCACCAACGTGTCTTTCTCTTTTACCCTTTTCTTTTTCCTTTTTCTAATAGCAGTCCTCTCCAACTGTTCTATTAGAGCGTGTAGCTCCCCTTCAGAATCTGTGCCCTCTGAGTCCTCAAAATCTCTAAAATCTCTAAGATCGGGATAGAGAGGGACCTTCTTTTTGCTTCCCTTTTCACTGTCTGCCTGTTCAGATCTTTTGCCTTTTTTGTTTTTCTTTTTACTGTCTGTCTGTTCAGATCTTTCCCCTTGCAGCAGTTCCAAGGCTGATTCTCCCTCCTTGATTGCTTTACAGCATCTCTGATCTTCCAAACAACTCCTCACCATCTTCCAAACCGGTCTTACTCCATGCTTCAGAGCACCTTGTTCCCAAGCAAAATCCAAATCCCTGCCTAATTTGTCCCAGCAGGATACCGTAAGATTCCCGGACACCACAAACCACGGAGCCACAGAGTCGCATTCATTCAAAAATCTTTCTAGGGTTGGCTTCTTAAGTTTCAATTTCCTAGCTAAAAGTAGCTCCTGAAGAGCCAGAAAAATTGGATGTGACTGAGATGATCCCATGATTAAAAATTTACTTTCGGTTTGCAGCTTCCCGCGAAACTTTACCTTTAGTTCGCAATTTCCGCGAAACTTTATTGTCCCAATTTATCCTGGGAACTTACCAGTGCACTGCCCCTGACTGCAGGAGTTCTGAGTCTTTTCTGGTTCCCCATACGGGCCACTACTTGTCGCGTCGACCTCGACCAGCAAGAACGACGCAACTCGCAAAAGCTCTTTTCAAGTAGTTTATTCAGGTCCCTTGAAAACAGTCTTTCGAATAATCTGGGCAGACCCAACCCACAGGCTAAATACTATATGAACAGCCAATCAAGTAAAGCCACGTGGTGCTATCTTAGAGGCCCACGTATGCGGAAGCAAGTCAGATCAGCGGTCTTAACCAAATATGGAGTTGTTTACCACCGAGAGCGCTCACCATCGGGCTGGTGGAAGGTGGAAACCGGCGCCATCTTTAGGGCGTGGCACGTCACAGCTCTCTACAACTCCTAGGAATGATAAAATCTCCTCTTTAGTAAAGGGGACTGTTAGAGACTAGATTAGGTGTTTTCTATCTAAGGTAATGGTTCTGTGAGTTGGAGTATTTTTTAGTCCCAAGTAGGTGACCAGAGATGCAGACAGTTGGACCTTAAATGGCGAGACTCTGTAGCCTAGCTGGACAAGAAATTTAGAAGAGCCGAGGTGTCAGTTTGACTACTGCAGAGGAGACAGCCATTTACATACTATATGAGTTTAGGTTTGGGGAGAAATAAAGGGAGTAGATCAGAGATCAGGGCCTGGCCAAATAGGTGTGGGCTGTCCCAGAACCCCTGGACAGTCCAGGTGAGCTGGGTAGAGAAATGAGTGTCAGGGTAAGTCCAGGTAAAAGCAGAGATGTTTTATGACTGGGTGTCGAGGGGGGTAGAGAAGAATGCATCCTTGAGGTCCAGGACTGAGAAGTAAGAGGTCCCTGAAGGGGTAGTGGAAAGGAGTGTATAAGGATTAGCTACAACAGGGTACAGGGAAACCACTGCAGAATTGAAGAGCTGAAGATCTTGAACCAGGTAGTGAGTCCCATTGGGCTTCTTAACTGCAACTATGGGAGTGATAAAGGGGGGAGAAGTTGGGTGAAGAAGTTTTGTTTGTTTGTTGTTTTTTTTTTTTTTTTTTTTTTAAGGAGGTCAGAATAGGCTTATGTCCCCCAAAGCTCTGGAGAGAGTGGGTACTGCACTTGGGTGATGTACTGGGTAAGGTCTTGTAATTGGATGGTAACAGGGAATGGTGTTTAGCAACAGAGGGGCTTGGACATTCCGGACTTGGGGATCCACCTGGGAGTTTGGCAAAGGAAATGACTTGTTAGAAACAGTAGGTTGGGTAGCTAGGAGAAGGACTGCTGGTGAGCTTGGGGTCAGGTGAATGAGGGGAGCAGAGGAAATAGAGGCTCCCACTTTGGCTAGAAGATCTCTTCTTAATAAGGGGATAGGAGGGGTTGGCACCACCAGAAAAGAATGAGTGAGAGGAACTCCCCTGAAAATTCAATTGAATGGTGGGGTCTGGCAAGGTTGGTAAGGGTGTCCTCCTCCCCTGGTGATAGGGAAACAAGGAAAGGTGGGTCCCCAAAACTCCATCAGGACCAAGTGAGCGGCCAGGAGGAAGGAGATGGATTGCCCTAATACTGTAATGACTACCTGGGACTCCCTGTCAGAGATGACAATGGTTGGGCCAAGGGAGCCTGGATCCTTAGATTGCCCATGACCAGGCCTCCAAGGTCGGCTGGAGGGCGATCTGGGAGAGGTGTCCCTGTGCCATGAGGGACATTAGGGCAGTCAACAGCCCAATGTTGATGACATTCTTGATGGCACTTTGGGCATGGCTGGGGTAACTTAGGGGCTTAGGACAGGCCCTGGCACAGTGACCTTCCTAGCCACATTTGAAGCAGGGACCCAGTGGTCCTCAAGCCTTAGGAGGCAAGGGAGCCCAGACAGTCACTGAAACTGGTTGAACAGCCTTGGCCAGCATTTGGTATTTTTGTTTGTCAACTTTTTCATCTCTCTTATGATAAAGGCCCGTAAAGGCCAGTACTAAGATTTCTGCTTGTGGAGTCAGGAGTCCTTTCTCTAAGTACTTAAGCTTGGCCATAATGTTTGGGAAACTCTGGAAGAAGAAATGCTTCATGAGGAATTGTTTACCCTCTGGGTTTTTGGGGTATAGGTTGATATACTATAAAAGGGCCTTTGTAAGGTGTTCTAGGAATTGAGATGGGTTTTCATGTTTGTCCTGGATGACTTCTTGAAGTTGCTCATAGTCTACTGGTTTAAGGACAGTCTTATAGAGACCAGTCAGGAGGGCAAGTTACAAACTGATCTCTAGCTAGAATACCATCTGGGGGACTCTGGGTGGGAACAGCCTGAGCCCCAGTAGGTATGCTGTATTAGTTTGGTATACTTCAGTTGCATGTGCTCTAACTTGTTCCCAAACTTGCCTGCACTCCGCAAGAAGTAAGCTGTTAGTGAGAATCATATATATGTCATGGAAGGTAAGACTATAGGATTGGATAATATATTGGAATTTTTTGTTGTTTTTAATAAATAAATTTATTTATTTGTTGCTTCAGGTTATATCTCCATCATATTGTTCTCTTTCCCCCCTTCCCAGCCCCACCCTCCCACCATCTACCCCCTAACCCTTCCATCCATCCCTCTCCTCTGGAGTGGAGTGTCCCTACATAACAGTCCCTTGCCCCAGTTCAGAAGTCATATGAGGGCCAAGAGCTTCCTCATACACTGGGGGCCTACAAGGCAGTACCACCAGTGAAAAGTGTCTCATTGCCAGGGAGAGAAAACTAAAAAACAAACAAACAAACAAACAAAAAATAAAAAGTCTATGTCCATGTTCCCTTTGGTGTGTTGGTTGTAGTATAGATATCCTGTACTATATAGCTAAAATCCTACTATAAGTGAATAGATGCCGTGTGCATTCTTCTGAGTCTGGGTTAGCTCACTCAGGATGAGCTTCTCTAGTTCCATCCATTTGGCTGCAAATTGCATAATTTTATTGTTTCTGGTAGCTGAGTTATATTCCATTGTATAGATGTACCACAGTTTTTTAATCCATTCTTCGGTTGAGGGACATCTGGGTTGTTTCCAGTTTCTAGCTATTACAAATAAGGCTGCTATGAACATAGATGAAGAAACTTCCTTATGATTCTGTGAGGAGTCATTTGGGTGTATACTCAGAAGTGGTATGGCTGGGTTCTGAGGCAAAGCTATTCCAAGTTTTCTAAGATATCGCCAGACTGACCTCCATAGTGGTTGCACAAGCCTGCACTCCCACCAGCAATGGAGGAGAGTTCCCCCTTTCTCCACACCCTCACCAGCCAGCATGTGCTATCATTTGAGCTTTTGATCTTAGCCATTCTGACAGGTGTGAGATTGCATTTCTCGATGATTAAGGATGTTGAGCATTTCTTCAAGTGTCTCTTGGCCTTTAGGAATTCCTCCTTTGTGAATTCTCTGTTTAGCTCTTTCCCTCATTTTTTAATTGGATTATTTGGTGTCTTGGCATTTAATTTCTTGGGTCCTTTGTAAATTTTGGATACTAGCCCTTTGTCAGATGTGGGGTTGGTGAAGATTTTCTCCCAGTCTGTAGGCTGCTGTTTTGTTCGAATGACAGTGTCTTTTGCCTTACAGAAGCTTTTCAGTTTCATGAGGTCCCATTTATTGATTGTTGGTCTCAGGTCCTGAGCTGTTGGTGTTCTGTTCAGGAAGCTGTCACCTGTGCCAATGATTTCGAGGGTGTTTCCCACTTTTTCTTCTAGTAGATTTAATGTGACCAGGCTTATGTTAAGGTCTTTGATCCACTTGGGCTTAAGTTTTGTGCAAGGTGATAAGTATGGGTCTAATTTCATTTTTTACAAGTGGAGGTATCACCATCCCAGATTTCAAGCTGTACTACAGAGCAATAGTAGTAAATAAAACATGGTATTGGTGTAGAAACAGACCACTAGATCAATGGAATCAAATTGAAGACCCAGAAATGGAACCACACACCTATGGCCACCTAATTTTTGACAAAGAAGCCAAAACTGCACAATGGAAAAAAGGACAGCATCTTCAACAAATGGTGCTGGTCCAACTGGATGTCCACTTGTAAAAGAATATATTGGAATTTTTAAATGAAAGTAGAGGAGTTAGAGGTATAGGATCCCAGTCTTTTTTCTATCTGAGAAAGTTCACTTAATGAAAAGGGGACATGTACCCTGACCAGGCCACCCACTCCAGCAACTTCTTGCAAAGGAGGAACTAAGGTTGGGTTAGGCTGGGTCGGGAGAGACAGAGGGGTTTCACTGTGGAGCAGGAGCTAGTAGTGGTGGTGGTGGGGGACTAAAAGTTGCCAGTGGAGTGAAAGTGGCTGCCAGAGTAGGGTGGTTAGAGTGAACTGTCACTGGAAAGGGAGAAGAGGAGGCTGAAGAAGCCAGAGGAGGAGAGGGAGCTGTGGATGAGACCCGGTAATGAGGGGCTCATTAGCAGGATCAAGGATAGTGGAGGTTTCTTCTGGTTGAGAAGCTAGAAGGAGCTTCATAGCTAGAAGGAGCTGAGTGGGGGAACAGGAAAAACAGAGAGAAGGCTTGGAGCAAAGATAAGAGAAAGCTTGGACATAATTTACCACTTACCTAATCACTGGCAATAGTTATAAAGGTCCTGTATAATATCAGGGTCTAAGGTGCTGGTAGATGGCATTTTGAATGGTTATCTAAGAGGTATTGGGGTAAGTTTGACTCTAAAGGTATATGAGTTTAGAAACCCTCAACTCAGGTGCTAGGTGTAGGACTCTAAAGTTCTCTCTGAGGTGGTTGAAGAATAGATAGCTAGAGTCTCATAGTTAAATTTTGAGTTGTTTAGGAATCTAGAGGGTGTTCTGGATCTAAGAAGATATTTTTAAAATTGTGAGGCAAGTTAGTATGAAAGCTGAGTTAGATATAGAACTTTAAACTCATGGAGATGGTTAGAAAGTAGAATGTTAAAGTCAGGTGCCAAATACATATGGACTGGACATTGGGAATGTATGCTAAGCCATATAACTCTTATAATCGTGGCCTATTTATTTCTGTTGTTTTGTATTGTATTTATAGTTATAAGAAAAAGAACCATTTTTTGCACTGAAAGGGAGAGCTGTTGGGGGGAAAAATAAATACCTTAAACTAAAAAAAAAAAAGAAGGGAAGAGGATGGGGGGTTGAGGGGGAGGAGGGTGGAAGGGTGGGACTGGAGGGGGGAGTAGGGAGGGGATTGTGATTGAGATGTAACTTGAAGAAATAAAAAATAAATTATTAAAAAAAAGATGAAGGTGTATATATTATAACAGAGACAGAATGAGAGAGGAGCTCAGATGGAGTTATCCATTATAATGGGCTTTATTGGGAGAGAGCCTCATGATCAGAGAGCTAGATAGATAGATAGACTTTCCTTCAAAGACTCAGAAAAAAGCTTCATCAAGAGAAATAGCTTAGAGTAGAAGAGTTAAGATTGCTGCCAAACACAAAATGAGATGGCAACATATGAAGGAAGAGAAGACTAAAGTAGAGAGAAAGAGCCTACAGAGAAGCCCCTTAAACAAGGGGGCTTTCTGTTTTTGTGGATTTCTAGACGCTGGTAGGAAATTTTGTGCCACATGACATAGCTTGGTCCAGCTCATGTGACCAGGAGCCAGATAAGAAAGACCAGTAATTTATCTTGCAGTAGTGAAGTAAAAGGGCTGTCTGCTTGAATCTTCCCAGGGAGATTTGATATGTGTGCTCTAACCTTCACAACAGGGGCCTGTCAGCCTCTGGGGTCTTGAGGTCTGTGATCAAACAGGATATGCATCGAGGGATTAACAGGATAACATTCCAGTGCTTAACAAATCCATTCCTCCAATGGCCCCAGAGGGCCAAATCTTCCCAACCTTTATTAGGAGAATTTTCCTTTAATAGAGCTACTCATATTTTCAACTTCTTCTATGTCAGTTTTGGAACTTATTTTCTAACAAGGAATTAATACACTTGCATAGCGTGTGATATTCTTTTGATAAATGCTGGATCTGAAGTGATATCTCTTTCAACCAAAAACCATTTCATTTTTCTTTTCTTTTCTTCATTAGAAAGCATTTTTATAATTTTTTCTTCATTAGAACCAATTTTATAAATAGTTCCAAGACAAGAGGTTTTGGCTTTCCTCCTTATTGTATGCACTTGGTCTTCATCAAAAGGCTGGGAATTGATCCCTTCTCCTCATACTATTTGTTTTAGAAAACGGATAGTAATGGACCAGACCTCATTGATTTCTGTTCTGTTTATTATCTTGTTCTATTTTTAATATATTTAGTTTGTTCTTCCCTCTTTTCTGTCTTAAGTAGATCATGGTTTTATATTTTTTTCTTTTTAAAACTATGAATTTCTTTCCAACTACTATTTCAGATGTATACTACAAATTGATATATGTTTTCATTACTATTCAATTAAAGTTTTACTCATTACTTAGTTTCTTCTTTTACTTTTTTTTGGTTCTTGGTTTGTTAGCAATATGCAGTTCAGGGATTGGGGAGATGGCTTGGTAGGAGGTGTTTGTTGTACAAATAAGAACACTTGTTGTGTAAATAATTCGAATTAAAAACTCCATTATCTATGTAAAATTCAGGGATTGCTAGCATGTCTGTAACACATATGTTGCACATGGAGACAGGTAGCCCCTGGGAACTTGTTTGTCAGCCAGCCTAACTGAAATGGTGAGCTTCAGGCTCATGATAGACTGAGTCTCAAAAAATAAGTTGGTAAGCAATAGAGGGGTACACCCTCAGCATCTTCCTTTGACCTCTACATGCATGCGGTGTGTAAATACTCCACCCAAACATACAGAAAGATACATACATAATAAAAGACCACCCTTGACAGGAGTGACTCCATTTTGAGACTGGGCCTTGAACCTGAGTTCTAGGAATACCCTGTGACCTCAATCTAGGCTCCCACCCCCTACCAACAACGAAAATAGTTCTGAGAAACTATTGCCCCACTGTCCCATATGTTCTTGCAGATAAGAAAACTTCAGCTGCTGCATTCAGCCCGATCAGGTGTTGATTCCCCTATGTTCCTCCAATCATGATAGATAACTTGTTTATTTCACTGTATATAAACCCCTCAATTCTGCTGTTCCAGGCTCCTCTTCGTCCTCTACTGTGTTGGAGTGATGGGGGAGACCGAACTCAGAGCTTGCAATAAAGTCCTCTTGTGCTTGCATTGGAATCGACTCCTGCTGTCTTCTTGAGGGTCTTGACATTCGGGCATAACAGTACATACGTAGTTTACATTATGAATGTTTGAAAAATCATACTGTTATTAGTTTCTGATTTAGTCTACTAATATTAGATGTTGCTGCAAGATTTCAAATGACTTTATTGTGTTGTTGATGTCCAGCCTGTGTTAGCTTAATCTTTAATATGAACTTGGAAAGAATGTGGTTGAATATGGTTTTCTGTGAGCGCCAGTTAACTCAGTGTTTGTTAGGTCTGCTTGAGTTCCAGGTTTTCCCAGCATGCCTCAGTTTCTACCTGTAACAGGGCATGCCCCACCCCCACAAGCCTTTGCCAATATAACCCCAACATCTTGGGGGCTCTGTCTCTCTATTTCTCTCTCTCTCTTCCTCTCCCCCTTGTTCTCCTCTTCTCTCCCATCTCTTCCTCCTTCTCCTCGACCCTCTCTATGCATGTGCATGCTGTTTCTCTTCCCCTCTCATATCCAATAAACCTGCCTTTATATAACTTAATTTGGCCTGGATTAGATCATTTCGCACAACACAGTAATTTTTTGAAAACATCTGGTGCCATTGCCTCCCAATAGGGACCTCTTTACAGAAAGCTGAGTTAATTGCTTACCTAGGGCCCTCAAATAGCCAAGGACCAATGGGCTAACATATACTCTGATTCTAAGTATGTTTTCTTAATAGCTCATACCCACTCTGCACTTTGGAAAGAAAGGGGCTTTCTCACTACCAAGGGCACACCCATTGTCAATGGGCCCCTTATAGCCAAACTTTTGGAGGCTCTCCAACTTCCAGCAGAGGTGGCTATAATTCACTGCCAGGGGCACCAGACCTCCATGGACCCAGTGGCTCTGGGTAATGCCAGAGCTGACTCAGTAGCCTGGGTTTTAGCTTCTAGCTGCTCCAAACCAACAGGACACATCCTCTTCCTGATGCCCTCCTACCAGATGGAGGAGAGAAGAAACAAGCTCCTTAGCAAAGGGGTCACACAGGCAAAAGATGATGGCTTTACCTAAATTACCGTCTTATTCTTCCCCAGAAGCAGGCTCCTTGCATCATCTCTGATACCCACTAGAGCCTACACATCAGCCCAGAAGCCCTATTCAAATTCTTAGAGCCCCTCTTGGATCCCACTAACCTCCGAGCCCATATTTCACAGGTCCACGTTTCCTGCAAAACGTGTGTGTCAAGGTCATCGTGCAGGGGGCTCTCCAAATACATCAGTCTCTGCACCAGCTCCGAGGACACCAACCAGGAGAGGACTGGCAGATTGACTTAACCCACATTCTCACACACACACACAAAACTGTGATCTCCTAACTCTTGTTAACACCTTACAGGTTGGATTGAAGCATTCCCCACCTCCAGAGAAACGGCAGATGTTGTGGCTCAGGTGCTCCTTGAACACATAATTCCACAGTTTGGCCTGCCACAGACCATCCAGACAGATAGCCTTCTCCTCCAGGGTCATCAAAGTCGTGTCCGAGGCCCTAAACGTCTCCTGGGAACTGCATAGCCCCTACCACCCACAGTCCTCAAAAGAACAAAGGTCGAAAGGGCAAAGAGACTCAATAAATAACAGTTCACCAAACTCAGGTTATCCTGGCTTTCTCTCCTTCCCATCGCCCTAACCCACCTTCGAGCTTCCCCCCCTATCTCCCACAGGTTTAAGCCCCTTTGAACTCCTAGCCTGGCGGCCATTCCTCCTTAGACATCAGCTCCAGGCCCAGATCCCCCCACTGGCCGGGCACCTACCTTACCTCTCTCTTCTGAGGTCCCTTCTCCGCTCGCATGCCAACAGCTACCTGCCAGTGAAACCAACTGCTGCTGAGTCTGCCTTGCTCTCCCTGGGGGGCCAAGTACTCCTAAAAGAGTTATCTCCCAGATCTCTAGAACCTCGGTGGGACGGACCCTACACAGTGATCCCTATCACCCCTTCAGGTGCCAGACTCCTAGGACACCAGGGCTGTTACCATCTCTCCAGACTCAAGGAGGCACCTACCCAAGATGAGAGGTCTGTACAACAACTGGGACACTCCACTCTCCGGTTCTCCAGAAAGCCCCAATGAAGGGTCAGGATAGCCAAACCAGGCTACCTCCCCTCCCAACTGGTGCCAGTCTCCCCTTTTCCAATGGCTTGGCCCGATAATAGGACCCCTCATTCTCTTTTGTTCATTTTTTCTCGTTACTCCCTGCCTCTCCACCTTCTCCAGAAACGGATTCGAGAAGTCTCCCAGGGAACTGTCAACCAGATGCTTCCTCACCCAAGCCTCTCACTGAGGGTGGAACACCCGACTCCCCCACCCTACTGCGTCCCTTTTCAGCAGGAAGCAGCCAGATGTGAACCCTGCATCTACATACACAAAGAGGTTGGGATGCTCCGTTGGACTTTTTGGCTGCCTCCCCATCTGCCACATGGCCTCGTAAAATCCCATCCTCCTTCCCCTTCCAGCTTCACCCAGCTGGAAAGCCTTTGTGTGGGAATGCGCCAGGAAGACCAGTTCACTCATTCCTGGCATTCCCTATGCACCCCAAGTCCCAGCCCATGAGGGATATGTTATTCTCCTTCACCTGCAATCCATAAAACCCCTCCACCCCAAATCCAAGTGCGACTCCCTCTGGTCTTATCCCCTGAGGCTGTTGGACTCGCCCAGGAGCTCCAGTTCCCAAATAAACTTGCCCTTTTTACTTTAATTCGACTGAAATTGGCTTATTTAGTGGGCGAGTTACACCAGATATATAATAACCAATCAGTGTTATTTAAGTGTTTTATATCCTCATAATTGTTGCCAATATTTTTTATATCAATTACTGAAAAGCACTTTTTAAGTTTCCAACTATAGTTACAGATCTTTTTCTGTGCCTAACTTTAATTTTGTGTTTATTATTTCATGGAATTTGAATCTATAGTATTGGAAGCATATGAATTTATTTTATTTTATTGCTACATTGATCTTAATATATATGTGTGATATTATAAGTATGAAATATTCCCTCTTAATCTCCAGTAATCCTGTCTTGACATTTACCTTGCTAATATTAATGCAAGACTACTGTTTTTTTAATTCTTTCTATTTACATGGGATATCTTTTCACCATTTTAAATTGATCTTTGTTTAAAAACCATAGAATATAAAGTATCCATACCTGCAGGTATTAATCATTCATTCATGGTCCACAATTAAACTACATTATTCTTTAGTAATACTTTTCCAACTTTTATTCATTAAATTTTATACTACCTCAGCCATATTCTAAGTTGCCACCAGGAAAGGGTAATGAATTGGTTGAAGAGAGATTATTGCATTTCCTCTGTCTTGGTGTTCTGAGAAATGGAGAGAATGTGCTAGTCTGCTGGTATAGCCAGCAGTGGTAAGGGCAAAGGAAAAAAGTTAAAGAAGTGTGCTCTATGAACCTTAGAGAAATACAGAAGCTTTATGTTAAACTCAGCTAGCTAAGAGAGAGGATCTTGTTTGGGAGGTGGTTACATTTATATAAAGTACATCAATTTAAGAGACAGAGCTGCTTTTTTATAAGGGTCACATTTGAATGGTACTAAAATGCTGCTAGACACACAGGTAAACACTCTGTGTTGATGCTGATGGAAAAGTCACTTTCTTTGGTGGCACTGTGGTGGTTTTGTGGTTCTGTGCATGAGCTCCATGCTACTCCCACCAGCAGAAGATGCCGCTTCTGCTCTGGAATGCACAATCAAATGAGCATTGAAGCTAAGTCAGAGCTGGGCCTTTGAGTCAACTGATTATGAAAAGTTTTTGTATGTCCTAAGTGCCTACACATGATGCCATTTGCTGGGTTCATGACTTCACTTGTATTTGTATTGTCTGTGATTATTGTTTTGAGATATTGGAGGACCATGATATGACATACTAAAGAGACATAAGAGGTGGTCAGAACTAAAATTGACAACAACTACGAAAGAACAAGCTATCCACATTCAACAATGTTCTCTCAGCATAAGATGAAAAAGGAGAAAAAGATGCAGAATAGGTTTGGAGTAAGAGAACTTTAAAGGTAGACAGCAAGCTGATATTTCTTCTCTGATATGAACTGCAAGATGATCTTTGCAACCTCTTAAAAACTCCAAGCTCTGGCTGTTCTTTAGTCATTGTGGGATGTTATTTGGTCCTATTGCATAGACTTTAAATTGTGACTTGCATAAAGTATATGCAGGAAACTTGGGGGCTTTAGTTGCACTCACCTGATACGCATTGGCAAGACCTGTGTTATAGTTGGTGCTTGAACAAGAATTAGGTGAAACTCCCCCTGCCCCCCGCAGCTGAAGGGAAACTCTCCATCCATTGGGTAAACTTACTATTCATGATTTACCAGGTTTAAGACAGGAAATAGCAGTTTTCTGCTTCCAAAAGTATAACAATAATGCATGTTCTTTGGAAGAAAGACAGCTAGGAAGAACATGAAGAGGAAAGGAGAAAACATTAAAACACTTCTCACTCTGAAGCAGTCACCTTCTTAGGATGCGAGGCTTGAACTTGTGGCTCATCTAATAAATTGTGTGTGTGTGTTCATTCTAGTGCTCTGGATAACCCTGACTGGTATAGAAATCAATAACTTTCTATTTTCTCATAAGTTCCTGTACCAATGTTGCTCACGTCACTTCCTAGTCTATAATCACAGTTTCTACAATTGCTTACTCTCAGTTTTTTCTAGTTTCAAATATATCTTGTTCTAAATACATCTCTAAGATAAACACCACACACACACACACACACACACACACACACACACACACACACACACAGACACACACACGCACACATGTTTGGAGGAACCACAGACCTGCTTATACATCAGAGAGAAACCCAGGCAAATGAGTCCTGAAGAACCATATCTTGAAAACAATCAGCTGTATAAGTACTTGTTGTGGTTTGAATAAGAAATGCTCCCAATGAGCTTATGAATTTGCATACTTTGTCCAAAGTGTTGCACTAAATTCTTAAGACTCAAAGGGGGTAAGAAAGATGAACCTTTTTGTTTTTGTAAAAGAACAGAATATAGTTCATGATACCATGATACAACACGGAAGAAGGCCACTAGCAAACACTCTAATTCATCAATTAAGAGCCCCACAAAGACACATTCTAGAAATGAAGGGACAGTAGGCCCCCAAACCTTTCAAAGACTATGATGGAGCTTGATCAGTGCAGTCTCTGATTAGGACAAAATAAAAGGAATGTGTTATTCACCACACCACTGGGGACCAGGGAAAGTGCCTGTGGGCAGGCATTGCTGAAAAGCACAGTCTGAAAAACAAGTGGTAAAAATAGATTTAGATGTCCTGGATTTGGGGGGGGGGTGGAATCAAACATAGGTGATAACATAACTATGATTAATATATTCAGAAAAGCGTATCAAGATGGAAAACTTTACCAGAAAACAGGACACTGTAATAAAAAAAGAGAATCAAATAGAAATTATAACACCAAAGACTTCTCAAAGGAGTAATCCATAGTCTGCGAGCCTGACTCTCTACCAGACCTTCTCATCTCTATTGGGAATCCATGTTTCCTTTAACGGAGTTTCCATTTCTCTTTCACAGTGGTCTGCTCTGTGAAAAGAATAAATACTCTGATATTTTTCATGATAGTCCTAGCTGAGCATAAAGTATATCAGAGTTGTGAAACTTCATTATCTTACAGGAGGAAAATTAAAGATTTCACGTGACTTGACTGACTATATGCTTCTGAGCTCTTTTCTTTAAAAGACATCTTTAGCATTTCTGAAGTAATACCAGCATTTCTAAATTTTCTTTGAAAAGAGCCATCTTTCATTTGTGCAATCTGTATTTTATTGTTTCTCAAATAAAGGAGTAATTTTGATCTAATCAGAGACTGGGCTGACACACCTTATTTTTTTGAATATAAACATTTCCAAGGTGACAGTAGCATATTTAAGAAATTTGAAAAAAAGGTAAATTACACTTTTTTTTTTTTTTTTTTTTTTTTTTTTTTTTTTTTTTTTTTTTTTTTTGGTTTTTCGAGACAGGGTTTCTCTGTGTATCCTTGGCTGTCCTGGACTCACTTTGTAGACCAGGCTGGCCTCGAACTCACAAAGATCCGCCTGCCTCTGTCTCCCAAGTGCTGGGATTAAAGGCGTGCGCCACCACCGCCCGGCTAAATTACACTTTTTAACTTTGTTGGAAATCCAACGTTACCTTCTAATGTCTAATATGTAAATTACATTTTCCATGTAAAACCTAAAGGAAAACCTATCTCACTATGATATCAATATAGTGACGTTGACATCTTTGATTATTACACAAAAGTATCATTGACTTTAATATTAGTTTCCTGTTGTGATAAAATGTCCTTACAAAAAAACAGTTAGGGAGCTCATTGTGGAGAAGGCAGGGCAGAAGTGTGAGGCTAGCCTTCAGGAAGCAGACTGGGCTAGCCTGACAGGAAGCAGACTGGTCACATTTCATTCATTCAGAGGAGTGAGGGTTAGGCCAGGTGGTGAGAAAATAAACAATAAGTGGAGGTAAACTATAAAACCTCCAAGCTCACTGCAGAGTACTTCCTCCAGCAAGCTTCTACTTCTTAAAGGTTCTACAACCTTTCAGAACAGCAGTGCCAATTAGGGACAAAGTATGCAAATTCGTGAGCTCACTGGGAGCATTTCTTATCCAAACCACAACAAGCACTTATTTGTAATTCATTCATTCAGACATCAGGTACTGAGTGACTGCTGTAATCATGTTCTCACTCTGGAGAAAGTGGAAATCCAGTGGTAGAGGCAGACCTTTGTAATTTAAAAAGAGATAGCAGTGGTTGTATGAGTCTGAGCTGGAATTTCTTATCTCATAGAGGTCCAGTAAAGACTTGGAAAAGCAGTCTTTAGAAACACGAGGCATGTTGAAGGAGTCTTGAAGGTTAATAGGATGCAATGAAGTAGAAAAATGGAAAGGTATGTGCAAATAGAGGAGTTATGATGGTTTTGTGGGAGGTGGTTTAGTCTTCATACCGAATGCTAGGAAATGGCAATTTAAGGGTCTCACAGAGTTCTCAGTGGACTGGCCCTTTGCTGGACATTTGCTTTATGGGGGTGAACCAGGATCTGTGTTCTACATTGCCCTCCCCCTCACCCAAGAGTCTCTCCAGCTGTTCTTTTCTAAGGTTGCCTCCCTGTGATGCTCAACTCAAGGATGAAGAAGACTGGCAGATATCTCCTGCTGAAGCTCTCAGCACTGAGGAGAATGCACCTAGGGGTGGAAGAGACAATGAAGAACTGTCCAAGGAAAACAAAACTTCAGATTGTGCATACATAACAATAGGCATTCTCAGGCTTCAGTGTGCACCAATAAGAGAAGGGCTTAATAACATGCAGACTGTGTGGCATTGGCTAATTGGCAGAAATGACAGCTGTCTATATGGGCTGAAGATATGTGCAAATTTCCATCCTGGTGGGTAAGGATGAAATTGCTTGTCTAGTAACTGTGAGAACCTCTGTCTAAGAGTAAAGTTTTTCTTACCAGTTGGAAGAAGTTGGGTTTCCGGAAGTAAACAAACAATGAGTAAAACAAACTCCAAAATGCAATAAAAGAATCCAACTTAATGGTAGCTTCCAAAGATTTGATAATTCCTAAAAATGTTATGTTCTTTGTTTGGTAAAGTAGGGTGTGAAGGTAAGCACACTACAGTTTTGGTAGCTGTGAGGTAAAGTGGGTGAAAATTTTGAGGCTTTCAAATGCAAACTTCTTACAATACAATGAAAAGATATGGTATACTAGGAAGAAAAACATGTAAGTAGACTTTAAAACTTAATGTAATCCAGCTTTATTTTCATTTATTTCCAATGCTCTTTGTTGCTTTAAAAAACAGTTGAGGGGCTACAGAGATAGTTCAGTAGTTAAGAGCACTTGTTGATCTAGCAGAGGCTCTGTCTTCAGTTCACAGCACCCACATGGTAGTTCACAACTGTAAAAAGAAAAATATGGCTAATTAAACTATTTCAACAGTATTCATATTATTGTTAATTGGCTTGGCAGTTGTTAATCTTTAAGCAGCCATTACAAATGAGCACACAAAGACACAGGACGGATTTTAACAAGCCTTGGCCTGAATTGTGCACTCCTAGCCCATCTAAGCTAGCTCATAATTCTATTACCCAAATATGACCCCATATATACATACGTCCCTTGGACTGACATTCTCCACAATATGCTGATGTTCCTGGCCATTGGAATGAGGTTCTTTTCTCTAACCCATGGTGTGTTCCTCCTTCTTCCTGCTGCTGGCTGGAATTCCTTCTTCTTCCTGCTGCTAGCTGGAATGCTTTAGTACTCTGTCTAAAGTGCAGGCTTCTTGTTCTAATCCCAGGAAGTCCCACCTTTCTCTGTCTTTGCCCAATCTTGGCATTTTATTTAACCAATCAGAGTCAATGTAAGTAACAGACAGCAAGCAGGACCAATTAATTAACATTTAGAATGCTTAACACTACCCCAACACACAACTGCCTGTAACTCCAGTTCCAGGTGATCTGGAGCCCTCTTCTGGTCTCTGGGCACATAGTATGGTTATGGTGCCTTTTATGTGAGAGCCTTGCAGGCTCTCACATAAAAGAAAATGTAATAAATACTAAAAAGTAATTGAACTTGAACTTTTATTTCTTTGGATAAAGTAGAAAAAAATGCTTCATGAGGGAACATAGCTGAGAGTTTTGTGTGTGTGTGTGTGTGTGTGTGTGTGTGTGTGTGTAAATATGTGCTTGACTGGAACAGACAGATAAGGATTTAGTAAAGACAATGATAAAAGTTGGTTAAAACAATTTTTGGAGGAACTTCAATATTAAAACATTAGCATTTTTTTTCTGAGGCAGGATTTCTCTGTGTAACAGTCCAGGCTGTCCTGGACTTGATTTGTAGACCAGGCTGGCCTCAAACTCACAGAGATCCTCCTGCCTCTGCCTCCCAGTACTGGGATTAAAGGTGTACACCACCACGCTCAGCTAATAGTGGCATTTGTTAGGTCCCTTTTCCATGATAAACACTACGCTGTGTCTCTACAGGAATTGCCTCAGATGCTGGAGGCAGAGGCAGGAAGAACTCTCTACATTCAAGACCAGCCAGGTCTATATAGCAAGACTCTGACACACACACACACACACACACACACACACACACACACACACATGCACACACACAAAGAATTTTCTTGAGAAGAAGCCTCTTGTGGCTTAGGATGGCCTCAAGCTCCCTGTAGAGCTGAGGATGGTTTTGAACTCCCAGCCCTCCTGCCTTCTCCTCTGGAGTTCTGGGATTACAGGCATGAGCCATCTTGCACAGATGCTTTGTTTTGAAGCACATTTTATCCTACTATTGCTCACTTCTGTTTTCTATAGCTAGTAGCACAGACTTGTAATCCCAGCACTTGGGAGATAGAGGCAGGAGGAAAAGGAGAGAGTTAAAGGTCAGTTTGGGCTACATGGAGGGAGAGTTCAAGGCCAGTCTGGAATATTTGTGACCCTGTCTCAAAAAGCAAACAAATAAAACCTCATCTTTCCAGATTTAAGAAATGAGCGTTAGACTAAGCTTCCCAAGCCACAGAGCCAGTGTGGCCAAGCTATTTCTTAGGTCTAGTCCTATTTTTGAGGCTCCTAAGGAAAGTTATCTAGATCTTGGGATTATGCAAGCTTTGGGGGTACTATGAAAAGGAGGCCCACTTTAGTTGGAGGCTATATGATTTTCTAGGCTCCCCTGTGTGCCTTGTTGTAGATTGCTGATTTGGATATTCACAACTCTGTCAGACTGATCTGTAAATCCTTAGGTTTTATATATACTCTTTAACAAGTTCATATTTGTATGTTTGGGTCTTTTGTTTTCTATTTTTTATATTATTAATGTTTTAATTATACACAAGTATACATATGCTATATATAATAATAGGCCTCAATTATGAACTACAAATGGATATATATATATATATATAATAGATTTTGGTCATATTTTTCTCTCCTTTCTCCCTCTTGTCCTCTTCCAGTGATCCTCTTAATTCTAGCTAGCCCCATTCTACTTTCTTCCTCCCTCCATCCCTCCTTCCTTCCCTTCCTTCATTTCTATGAGCCAAGAAGTTTAACCAAGAGCATGGGTGTGGGATTACTTATTGGATTATGGACAATTTACTAGGAGCTTCAACATTGAAGAAAAACTCCATGCCTCCTCCAATAACAATGAACTGCCCATAAGACCTCAGGGAATGCCAGGGTCTTATGAGCTTCTCCCTCCTTTGCAACAGAAGGGATCGAAGGTAATCACAGTTGCTGTGAGTTCAAGAGTACAATAGTGTGCTGTGTTCAGAAGTCAGTATTCTAGGCTGCTCCCACCCCTTCCTCCACCTCTTATAATTTGCTCTCTGAAAATATTCCCTGAGCCTCAGAGAGAGTAATATAGATAGACCACTTAGGGCTGAGAACTATATGGTGTTTGGGAAAGTTATGAGTCTCTGTAGTAACTGCTGTCCCTTGGCAAGAAGATTTGTCTCGTTTTGTGTTTTGTTTTACCAAATCTAACTGGAGCACCAACCTATGGAGATGAACATAATTTACTTAGAAGATAATTTGATGGGAATGTCATGTCAATTTAGAAAAGCAACCATTGTACCTGTCCCACTAAGACCTAGTACCTTCTCAGTCACAGATTTATAGTCCCAGATGGAATTGTTTCCTGTGAAGCAGGCCTGAAGTTCAATAAAAAGTGGTTGGTTATCCATATCATAGTCATGCCACTATTGTTCCAGTGAACACACCTTGCCTCGCTGGTCCTCAGTACAGCATGCAAAGTTCATAGCTAAGTAAGGACTGGTGATGACAATTTGTCCCTAGAAGCCTGCTCTGACATTATGAAACTTAGCAGGTAAGAAGCTTCTAGATCAAGGCCAGTTCAACATGAGTTCCCTGTCTTTCAACCAAATGGAATGGTATCTACAGCAATACTTTATATATATATTGAAGGATAACATGGCTTACACTTACCTTGAATTCCTATATGACAGATTGGGCTTTTTCCTTCCTTAGCCTTCCTTAGCTTTCAAGTGTAAGGATTATATACTGGAGAGACCATAACTAACTAATGGATATATTCTTAGAAAATACTAACTGAGAAGCAGAAATTCTAATAATGTGATTGGTAGCTATATTCAGTGTTGGATGTCTCACTCAAGTTTATGTTAAACATATTATTTGTTTTCTGGGCTTGTTATTATCTCTGACTGAACATGGGAAACGCTTATAGAATCTGGATTCTATATTGGTTGGTTTTCTCTTTCTGTGATAAAATAACATGACTGAGGTAACTTATAGAATAAAAGGTTTGTTTGGCTTACAGTTCTAGAGGAATAAGAATCTGTCATGACAAGGAAGTATGGCAGAAAGCAAGAGACATGGTGGTTGGAGTAGAAGTTGAGGTTAATGGCTTAAACCACGAGCAGGAAGCAGAGAAAGCAAACTGGGAATGGCCTATGGCTTTGAAACTTTAACCCCAAAGATACTTTCTCTAGCAAGGCCACACCTCCAAACAGTGCCACCAACAGGGGACCACATATGCAAATGCCAGGGGTTATGGTGATACTTGCATTCAAACCACCACAGAGTCTGAGCATTCTCGTTCCTTCAGTTTCCCCAGGTGAGTCTAATGTGTATCAAGAGTCGAGAACCATGGGCATGCATAGGAATGAAAGTATGTATGAGAGCTCTTTGTTTTACATATATGCCTTGATGAACTGTAAGTTCCCCAACTTTGGTAAACAAAATCATGAATAATGCCATGTGCCATTCTCTGCCAGTTGACACAGGAATTGTATTTCACCTTCTAATGAGTTTCATTAAGTATGCAGATTAGGGACCAATTTTAAGAGTGACAAGTCATGACTATGGGGAGAGGAGACAGATCATGCTTCAGCAACATGACAGAAATGATGGAAGTTCTCAGAACTTGCTGGCAGCCAACTCATCGACAATGGTCACAGATCATGGTGATGCCGTGTTAGCTGTCACCCCATTATTTAAACTGAAGGGTACTTCAGATAAGGAGGATGGTCTAACCTACATCAAAGTAGAAATGAGTCTTGACAGCGGGCCCTTCTTAAGAGAGAGGTTGATTAGTCCCCTCACAATCTTAACTAACCACATAGACCAGTGGTTCTCAACCTTCCCAATGCTGTGACCCTTTAATACTGTTCCTCATGTTGTGGTGGCCCCCAAGCATAGAATTATTTTCATTGCTATTTCGTAACTGTCAGTTTGCTACTGTTATGAATCACAATGTAAATATTTGTGTTTTCTGATGGTCTAAGGTGACTCCTGTGAAAGGTCATTTGACACCCCCCCCCCAAGGGAGTTGCAACCCATAGGTTGAGAACTGGTAATATAGAGGAACATATATTACTCGGTGCCACCAATTCCAGTTTAGAATCATAGGGGTTACAGGGAACCTCACCAATTCATTGTTTCTATGAGCTGCGAAACTTTAGGCTTATTTGTTTCAGGTTCCCAGGATTAACATCTATCTATCTATCTATCTATCTATCTATCTATCTATCTATCTATCTATCCCAATTAGACATGAATTAATTAAAAACTAATATTCTCCAAATACTCATTATTTAAAATCTGAAATTGACATTTAACTACATTTTATCTGGCGATTTTATTTGTTACACTATTCTTCTGGGAGGATTTTTGCAGAATGACTTGTAGGAAATGATTTTGACACTACTCTCTAAGATCTGTCCTTTACTCAGATTCTCTGTAAGACACAATAGCAAAACTCATGTCTGTGCTTTACCACTGTAGAGTTAAGAAAGTCATGGTATAGAAAAGTCTGTCTTTTACATTTTGTCAAAAGCCCCATAAACTTGACCTTGCCGTAGTCTCTAAATTCATAATCCCTTACCATTTTATTTTCTCAATTTTCCTTCTTAGACTGGGTTCCTTGATTCATCTTTTAAACTTTATTCTTTATTACGCTTTCACATTTTTATTCTCATGATATGTTTAGTCTTGGATCCTGTCTGATGAAGGGAATACTAGGACCTTGGAATCTTTATCTGCTTAAGTGCATCTCCTCTTCCTTCCAGCTTCCCCGTAGGAAATCCCTAGTCTGGTGTTGGTGAATGCGAGATAATAAACTGGTTTCTTCAAGTCTTCAACAGACAGCAGCTAGCCTTCTATGTTAGCTTTGCCTTGAGTTGTGATTAAATATGAAATGCTTGGTGCAGGCTCTTGTGTTTGAACACCTGGTGTCCTGCTGGTGGCTCTGTATGGGAATGTGTGTGTCCTTTAGGAACCTGGCCTCACTGGAAGAAGTGGATCACTGGGAGTGGCCTTGAGATTTTGAAGCTAGACCCCAGTTCCTATTGACTGTCTGCTAATTGATTAGAGAAGCAGTGTGACCAGCCACGCCCTGTTCCTCAAGCCCCGCCTTCCCCTCTATGATGGGCTATATCCTTCCGTACTGTGAGCCAGAACAGTCCTTTCCCTCCTCAAGTGGCTTTCGTCAAGTATTTGGTCCCAGCCATAAGAAAAGTTAACTACAATATATATATATATATATATATATATATATATATATTTTTTTTTTTTTTTTTTTTTTGCCTAGAACAGAGTGTGAAGGGTTCTGCCAGCAAATGTGTAGTTCTGACGACTAAGCGGTTGCTTTAGAGGCTGCCCTCCCACCGTTCTCATACTTGCCTACATGCAGAGCTCCACAGTTCTCACGATGCTTCCCGCTATGTCATCTGAGGTGGAGCGACTTCTATCATGTAGAGTCTCACCTGTCACTAAGTGCTGATGCAACAGCTCCAAAAGTGCCAGTTCAAATTCATGACCACAGAGTGTGAGCTGCAAACCCAGATTACTATGAATTTAGCATTGGGTAGATACTTGAAATGAAAAAAAAAAGTTACAAATTTGTGTTTTTAAGAATCATGGTTTCGGGCTGGAGAGATGGCTCAGAGGTTAAGAGCACTTGCTGTTCTTCCGAAGGTCCTGAGTTCAATTCCCAGCAACCACATGGTGGCTCACAGCCATCTACATTGAGATCTGCTGCCCGGGCATATATGAAGAGCAAATACTGTATACATAATAAATAAATAAATGTTTAAAAAAATAATCATGGTTTCTTGTTTTACCCCTTTAACAGTGGGGATTATTTGTAAATATTGAAACGTTAAAAGTCTTTTAAACACCAGTTAACCTTTGAAATCTTGTAATCATGTATTTTATCAAATACTATGTTATATTTACTCTTGATTATTGTGTATAACTGTTCCTGCCTTCGCCACAAGTGACAATTCAGCCACTCTTAGCTGAGCTCAAAGGAATTTGGAGTTCAGAAGAATGTCATTTTGCTGTCAGACAAGCAAGTCGTTCATGTAAAAGCAGAATGTAGGGGTGTTGGTTGAGAGGAGCAAAGGGGATGATTGATATTGGCTGTCACATTCCAAGCCTTGGAGTTAGCCCTTTGAGCCCTTTGTATGTTGTTTTGCCCTTCTGGTCCAACACAGTCAAGCCACTACTGAAGGCAGTGAAGGATGTAGATCAACTGGAGCAGGATTCTTGAGAAGCAGTTTTGAAGGTGCCCTCAATTCCAGATCCCGGTTTTCACTGGAGAGCAAAGAACCAGGTTGAACCATGCTGTAGCTATCCTCCCAGGGCATGCCACTCTAAGCATGGCACCGTGGCATTTGAGAAAACTGCAGAAGCAGGAAGGCTACTCCCATCTTTCCCTCTCCCTTTCCTTCTGAAGCAGGGCATGAGATCTCAGGTGACAGCAAAGAGTATCCCTGAGAGAAGGACTGACCTCAGACTAGCCATGTAGCTGAGAACGACCTTGAACTTCCCATCTTCTTCTCCTTGCCACCACCTCCTGAATGCTGGAATTTCAGATGCACGCCACAACACCCAGTTCATGCAGTACTGGATTTGAATCTCAGGCTAAATGCATACTATGCTAGCACTCTGCCAACTGATCTATATCCTCATTCCATTCCAGAGGAGACAGGAGAGCACACACACACACAGGCTAATCTAGGATCCCTCTCAGTTTATTGCCATTAGATCACCTATCCTCTCTTTGTCCAGCCATACTTCTGTTTTGTGCCTTTCTTTGTCTTCATCACCTAAGTATAAAACTGTGCTGACCTTCTCCTTTGGGCTTCATTTCCTTATAAGGGCTCTTACGTTACAGACAGCCTCCATCAAAATAAGTGTGCTTGCTTTGCTCCTGTTAATCTGACAATCCATGATTGTCCTGTTGTCACACCAAGGTATTTGTCTGCATCTGCTGTCTGACTGCAGCAGTCCAGGTGGTAACCCTGGTGACGCTAGGAGGTCAGAACTTCCCCTCTAAGGGTGGTACAGAATCCCTGACAGAAACAACTCAGTATGAAAGGGATGAATTCTCTGTAGGGCTGGCTGAGAGGCCTGCAGGTACTTTTCCTGGTGAGCAAGAAGTAAAACATGGAGCTTGCTGAAGCCATTTGGGAAGTTCTGTGAAAAGGAGGCTCTGTTGGTTGCTAAAGAATTTTTGCAAAAGCTATGAGAGTGAATGAAATCATTGCTCTAGCTTAGAGGTCTTTGTACCCAAACAGGATGCAAGTGAGCCCTCCTATGCACCCAAAGACCATTTGTCATTGGTGCTGGAGATGGCAGGGGAGACCACTAATGCCATATAAATTTCACAGCTGTGTCTGCATGTGTCCAAAATGGCTGCCCACAGGGTGGGTCTTTGCAAACCAATCTTGATCTTTGAAAAATGCTTTATAGTATGTGAAGACATTAAGGTCTAACTTGTTTTATACATTTGAGGTTAAAGAAACGAATTTAAATTGATAGAGGAAAAATTGCAGGAGAAGCTAAGTATTTATTACATAAGATAGTGGTTCCAAAGATTCAAATATGGTAAACTTTGGGACATGATTATGAAGTGCGACTATAGATCTTTATCTCATGAGAAGGATTTCTATTTATTTAATGCAAATATACATTTTCCATTATAGAAGGTAAACATATATGTTACTGATATCAAGTAAGCCTTGTAAGAAAATAGTTTTATGAGAGACAAGCATATGACTTTGCAACAAAAAAACAAAAGAGAGATCATACTACAATTTATGACTTCATACAACACTGTAAAGTGAACAAACAAATCAGAAATGAAAAACCATATACCATACACCATAGACAAATCCCTTAAAAACTTTGTTTGTTTGTTTGTTTTCTAGATAGGGTTTCTCTGTGTAGACATGGCTGTCCTGGAACTTACTCTGTAGACCAGGTTGGTCTCAAACTTAGAAATCTGTCTACCTCTGCCTTTCAAGTGCTGGGATTAAAGGCATGTTCCACCACAGCCCAGCTAAAAGCTTTTCAATCACTTCTAAAATGTGGCGTGTGTGTGTGTGTGTTTGCCTATGCAGGTGTGTGTGGAGGCCAGAGGTCGATGGGATGGCGGTGTTTCTCAATTGTGTCTCCACCTAATATTTTTAGACAGTCTGTCATTGTGCCCAGCTAGCCAGTAAGCCCCTGGAATCTCCCTTTTTACGGTAGCCTTTGTTCAGGTTAAAGTTGAGGTAAGTATAGAAGAAGACTGCTGTTTGGGTGTTTACAACATCCCATTTGTCATAGACAGCAGCTATCAAAACCAGCTCTCAAGTCCCTATTGGGATGGGCATGAGTGGGTAGGTGGGTGGGAGATTTTTATGAAGTTTCTGCTTTTTGAAAAGGGTTATCCATTGCATTTTAACATTAGAGTTCTGTACTCAGTGATGTAAATATCCCTAATTTTTCTTTTGTCATGATGGGAGTTAAATGGAATAGCCACATTTCGTGTCAGGGGATCGCTCTCCAAAGGTGGTGCAGAGTGCCACAGAGTTTCCCTGCAGTCTCATGGTGTTTGGGTATATCATGAAATGGAGACTTTGGTACCTTTACCCCTTCTTTGTCATTCTGTCATGTGATACCTTGTGCTATGGGATAACGGAGTAAGTATTTCCTCAACAGATACTAGCCATGTAATTTTGCTTCGCTCCCTCCAGGGCTGTGAGTTGAAACATTTTTTAACATAATAAATTATCTAGACTCAAATAATCTGTTATTGAAGCACAGAACAGATTTGGCAAAGGGAATGAAAATGGATTTCACCTTCTTAAGCTGATAAAGTTGGTTCACCACATTTTCCACAAAGCTGTTTTTTATGGATAGTTAAATCATATTAGTTTCTTCTTACAGTTCATTTTGCATCTGTGGGATAAGTTGGAGTGTGTGTGTGTGTCTGTGTGTGTGTGTGTCTGTATGTCTGTGTGTGTCTGTATGTCTGTGTGTATGTGTGTCTGGTGTGTGTCTGTATGTCTGTGTGTGTGTGTCTGTCTGTGTGTATATGTGTCTGTCTGTCTGTGTGTGTGTGTCTCTGTGTGTGTGTGTGTGTTTGTGCAAAGGAGTGTCTGAATGTTCCAAGACACCTGGTACCAGCTGTCGTTGATGCATGAGGAGAATGTGCTGTGGTCTGAAGGAGTGGATCCTGCCAAAGTCACTCCACAGCAAGGCAGAGGGACCTCTTGTAAATGTTCAACCTGAGGGAGGAAGGGGCCAGGCACTTGGAATGTGGTCAGGCATGAAGGCTCAGTGATGGTGAGGGGACAAACCTGAGGACAGACAGTATTGAATTTTGCACTCCGGCCCAGCCTTTGCTGGACTCTTTTCTGACCCCTTGGGAGAACATGGTGAGCTGTTCTGGAAATTCTGAAGACAGCGTGATCCTCAAATGGAGGACTCCTGGCAGGACATAATAGAACGGTTGTGACTCTTAAGAGACAAAAACACCTGACATAAGCAGAGATGCCGGCAGATCAGAATTATTTATGACACATGAGTCCTGTATGGAGACTCAGGAAAGGTGAGCTTACAAAGCATAGACATTTGAGTTATTACTACTAATGGGACGGCATCTGTACCCACAGGATGATGAGGCCAAGAGAAAACCCCCTTCCCACCTCTATAATTACACACTGAATGGCAATTATTTGTTGACACATCTGTCCCCTGCTGTGTGCTAAGACCCAGGAGGCCAGGAGAGCACATTTCACTCATCTTTATTTTCTAGATTATAACCTTTGCCTCTTCTGGAGAGTAGATGTTCATTAAATATAGTTTGTCAAAGGTAGAAGACAGATTTTTGTATTGGTTCTATTGAGGGTTTCAGGAATGACCATGTGGATTGTAAAGATCAGGGGTGGTCTGTTTTT
The DNA here is from genome assembly GCA_907164525.1 of Lophiomys imhausi. Taxonomy (NCBI): domain Eukaryota; kingdom Metazoa; phylum Chordata; class Mammalia; order Rodentia; family Muridae; genus Lophiomys; species Lophiomys imhausi. The sequence continues at coordinate 272,857 of CAJQZJ010004801.1, forward strand.
TACCATTGTAGCATCTTCTCTCCCAAGTTAGTGCTGTGGATGGGGGTAAGATTGAGCTCCTCCTGCCTGATAGAAAACTTCCAAGTTAGAATTTTAGAAGGAGTTCCAAATAACCCATTAGATCAGAGCAGTTACTTAATATATATATATATATATATATATATATATATATAGAGAGAGAGAGAGAGATTGTATAAAGGAGAAAGGCAAGCGTTTCAACATCTGGCTTTGAAAACTCACAATGAGGGTAGCACAGTATAAGCCTTGGTTTCTGTGTGCACTGGGCTCTCCAGACAGTAACCTATGCAGCTGCTTTCCTGCAAAGGGGAGTAGACCAGTAAGGGAACCTTAAGAGGAGGTGGCTGGGTTGTGAAAATAGAACCAGTGAGAGAGACTGGAGGGGGGTTAGCAATGGCTGGGCTCAGTCACTTACACAGCTCTGCCACATTCCTCAGAACAAACAGCTATTAAAATCCAAGCACACAAAGCCTATAGCTGGCTTAGTAATGACAATCGCTGTCAGCACACTATAATTAACATGGGGTGGTATAATTTATAAGGAATGCACTATGCAGTTGAACGCCAACACAGAGGGGGGGAGATATCTGCTGCTAGCCTGCAGAATCAAAAGTAGCCTTCTCCTTAGATGTAAGCAGCTTTTACTTTCAAATACTCTTTAATTAATTTTCCTTTTCACTCCCAGAAGCCTTTTTGCACACCGAATTCTGTGCAAGGCAAGAGTGAGCCTTGTAGGTAACCCTTCACCTCCCCTCCCCCTCCCATGTTAATCAAGAAGGGACGTCTCAGCAGATTGTCTTCACTGTACATAATTAAGCAATTCTGAATGCTCAGTGAAACTCAAATGGGATGGCACAGAGCCTGGTAATATGACAGTTAATGGGATGAGACTAGCACTTATTCTGCCTCTATAATAAGGAAAGCCTCTTTGCTTTCTAACCCAGGGCAGCAAGACAGGGAAGCAGTCACAAAGGATAACAGGAATGACGACATGCGCTTGTACGGAGCCTCTCTCTGCCTTTGATGATTGGCTCCCGAAAGGAACACATTACCCTAATGGGAAGAGGTGACCTCCTAATTGTCCTTATTCAGTGGCTACACTAAACCGAGGCTTTTACTTTTCTCCAGCTATGAGTTGGTGTGAGAACTGTCCCAGAAAACAGCTGTAATGGGCAGGCTTACTCATACCTTTTCCTCTCTGTCTCCTGCAGACCTTTAAGCTAGCTGCAAAGTTGCATCAATCCTACTGCCCTGAGAAGGAGCCTTAAAACATGAGGGTGTAATTTTGCTTTCAGAGGATGATTAGCGTGAGTCTTTGTCATAAAGGACTATTTGCTAGGTTGGGGGCTTTCCCCACCACAGATCCACATCTCTTTAGTCTTCTTGAAGAAGGAAAGAAATTGGGGAAGCTTGCACACAATGCAAAGAAACACGGTGATACATGTCCAGCAGTTATTTTCGGCCACATCACCTTGCGTTGCAAAGCTCGTTGGCTTTGTCCATGAAAGCTTCACTAGAAAGCCTCTGTGCCACCCAATCAGTGGGAATAGGAGGCGAAATGTGGTCTTTTTTTTTTTTTTTTTTTTGGTTTTTCGAGACAAGGTTTCTCTGTGTAGCCCTGGCTGTCCTGGACTCACTTTATAGACCAGGCTGGCCTCGAACTCACAAAGATCCACCTGCCTCTGCCTCCCAAGTGCTGGGATTAAAGGCGTGCGCCACCACCGCCTGGCTCGAAATGTGGTCTTTAAATGATCCTGCAGAAGAGAAACATATCACACATTCATCTGAGACACAACCGAGCAGTGTGAGACATCCATGGGAGCTGAGACACAGGGAAGCAACCCCCACCCCTCTGGGATTCAGGAGCCAATCCTAGTGGCGGCTCAAAATTCTCAACCTTCTAGCTCTGTGACTGTTTAATACAGTTCCTCATGTTGTGGTGACCCCCAACCATAAAATTATTTTCATTGCTACTTCATAACTGTAATTTTTCTACTGTTATGAATGGTAATGTAATTATTTGTTTTCTGAGGGTCTTAGGTGACCCCTGTGGAAGAGTTAATCCCCCATCCTTTGAAAGAGGTTATGACCCATAGGTTGAAAACTGCTGTTTTAGAATGTAACTGTCTGGCAAAAGACACTGAAGAGGAGCTCTAAGGTTTAGGTGTCCAGCAGGGAAGGATGGCAGTGGTAGTCCACAGACTTAGCCTTACAAAAAGGCTGTGGTCTGTGGTTTGGGTTTATATTCTGTGCTCGGCTACCAGCTTCCTTGAAGTTAAGTCCCATTATTTCTTGAAGAAGAAACCAGAGAAATCTTTTAGTGTCTTGATGCTTTCAGATGCAAGGTTTTCATGAGAAGTTTGGTCAGCATCCCAAATTCTATTTCTTGGGGGATTGATTATGTTCACAAATTAGAGATAGCGTCTGGCTCCCGAGTGTGTTTGCTCCAGATATCACTGGGAATGCAGGTGTTTTGCTTGGGAAACAGGCTAAAAACAGTGTGAGACCCTCTGTTTTTGAAAGGCACGGATTGGAGAACTGGAAGCCTTCACTTCCTCCCCATAAGGATGAACATAAGTCCTTTCATTTACATCCATCATATTTTATCTCAGATTCAGAAGCCTTTTAATTTCAGCTGAAATCTCAACATATGTTATCTTGCTCCAAAACAGCAAACAGTGGCCTAAAATATACTCATGCATTTCAAGTGTTCACTATCCAAACAGCATATATGTTTGTGTGTGTGTGTGTTTTCCCTTTACTCATACAGAACATATTTCAGCAATTTCATAGAGAGTTTTCTTTCTTCTTTCTGTTGCTTTAAAGCATGAATGCACAAAGCAAATGTAAAGAGAATCCAAGAGCATTTTGTAATTCTTGAAAGGTTAATTGTACTATTTATAGACCAAACTGTAAAGCAAAATCCCTCCACATGACCCTTCAGGGTCACTGTAGTAATAGCAACCTCAATGGAGACCTGGCCACTCATGAATTACTGTCTGTGATACTGAGAATGCTGACAGTTCAATCACAGCACTGTTTCAATAGAGAACTCCATATATTTAAAGCGCTGATACTGTTTTCCCTCTAAATGACAGCCTTGACAGATGGGCCGAAAGCACCGCAGACGTTTGAACAAGGAAATAGAGAGGGAGCCTGCTGGAAGCTGGGCTTCATGCAGCCAGCCGAGAATGATGAATAGAGTGTGATTGTGTCTGACAGGTAGTAATATAACTATTCATTCGCCACAGAACACCTGGAGCACACTATATTAAATGGTACAAGATGGAGAGATTCTGTGACAAGAATAGGAAGTGTGAATCCCAGGCAGAGTCTAGGTGCAGCAATATAAAGGGTCAGAGGTCAAGCAATATAAACTGCCTGGGAGAAGGCTATAATTAAATGATTTGCTTACTAAAGTGTTTCTAATGTTTTGCTAACATGTTACCAGGATCATTACTTCAGCATGTCTGAACACTTAAAAAAAAAAAAAAAAAGCAGCCTCCCCCAACCTTTCTCTCTCTCTTTCTCCTCAGCAACTCGTGTTATTTCTTTTCTTATCTGGTCTCATTCTCTCTTTCTGCCTATGCTTGGACTCCAAATAATAGTCTTGGAGAAGATAAGAGAAACGTTGAGTGGCCAAGGACCATCTTCCTGATAGGGGCACAGCTCCCTGACTCAGTGGAGTTCTGCTTGGAAGACATGAAGTGAAGGCAGGTTATTGTTGGGTCACAGCATTGGTGGCTTCCTGGAGGTATGGAGAAAAAGGACAACTGGACAAACAGTGGCCATCAGAGAGGGAGAAGGGCTGTGTCTTCTAATATTCACTTTTTGAATCTATAGTCAGTCAAGGCACTGAGAGGCTACCAAGCAGCAAAAGAATTGTTTTGAAAGCCCTGGGCAGGGATGGGGAGGGGTGGGGTAGTAAGGACTGTGGGATTGCTTTCAGAACACTCCTGTCCTCCAAGCTTCTAATGCATGCACAGCTAACTATTCCTATACCTGTTTTTGAATTCATTTTTAATTACTTTGTCTTGACCTGTCACATTCTGAAAGTTTCATTTCTAGAAGGTGCAACTGAACTGACACTTGCAGATTTGACTTTTTACCTTATCTATGTGTGAGTGCGTTGTGGACCACCCACACAGACATACAGAAGTCAGGAGAGTGCCAAGTCCCATGGGTGTGAGAAAATACACCCATACGTACTCTCCAATCAGAGTAACCATGTTGTTGTGTTCCTTGGGAAGGAACACACTTGGCAGTGGCTTTTCCATGGGTATATGTTCATCAACTGCCATTTTAATTTTGTTTGTCACTTTCTTTTTTTCACAGGACCCTGTGGCAGCTACGGAAGGTTACAGGGCTTCGATTGCCATACTCTTTGTGGGGTCCCTCTGGGAATGGGAATCTGGTCACTTTTGCATTTTCGAATCCCATGTTTTTTCCCTCTTGTCTTTGAGATGGATTTGCTTGCTATGAAGAAGATCTGACAGCAAGCTCGCTGCTCTGTGAATCCGACTTCACAATTTCAAATTTGCCTGGCTCATGAAAAATATATTGTAAATAGGTGTGTTCTCTTTCTCAGTCCACTGCTGAGTTGAGACCGTTCAAGGGGTTTTTAACATGGCCTCTCTGATGAGCTATGGAAATCAAAACCCAGCTAAAGCTGCTCCCCTTTAGTCCCCACGACCAGCCTCCCAAGTCTAATTCCTCACCTGCTGGACCCTTCCTTGTTCACAGCCTCCTTTCTCAACTGGTGTTACCTAGCTTTTTAAAATTACTGAGTTATGGACATATGTATGTCTTAACCAACACCTACAGATATGTATACATTTTATCTTGTGAAGGAATATTTAACATGTGATAGCTCTATTCTTACCTTAAAAGAATGGGTCTTTGAGAATTGGGCAAATGTACAAAATCTTATTTGGAAAGTGTTCTATTATACTCAAAATGAAAATTTATCAGAAAATCTCATATTTTTTCAGCTTCAGTTATGACTTCTCTTATGTATTAGACTTCCTGTGGACATTTGGTGCACCAGATTTTTACAAGCACACAACCAGGCATTTCTCATTCCTGTCTAACTTCTTTAAAAGTAATCTCTGTTGACTGAATTGGGCCCAGTCATTGTGTGGCCTTATATCTAAGGCCTATCCTTTTGACCCTCTAGTTGAGAGCCTGCATGTTGCTAGTGCAGCCAAGAAGGGGAAAGGGGCTGTTTTGCAAAATAAGCAAATTGGATTATTCAGTGTGTAAATAGGCACTTGCTCTCTCTTCCTATGTAAATCAGGAAAAGCAATTTGCTTATGTAGGGGAAAAAAAAACCTGCACTGCTGTTCACAACTCCCCTATCTTGGCTGGCATTGGGAGTTCATTATAGGCGAGAAAAAGGAGTTTGCTAGCATCCATATGGCTGGAGACAGTAATTAACTAATTTGCTTCCATTTTCTACAGCTTAAACAAGGTACTATGAAAACTATTCTGTTGAGTAATTTGAAATCTTGTGTTGTATTCATATTAAGATGAGAATATGAGCAACTAGGTTCTAGATTCTTCAGTGTCCATTAAAAAGGAAACAATGCACAACTTTGAGCAATAATTTATGATTTGTGTTTTGAGGGAGCAGACAGTGCATCACAAGGACAAATTGAGCTTTGGTTTCCTTTAGGGAACAGCAGGTCAAGGTTACCGTGGCTAAATGGGGCATCGTTTGAAATAGGGAGCTCCTATGCTCCATTTCTGCACTGAAGAAAATTGCTAATTTTTAAGAACTGGTTTCGCCTCCTGAGAGTAAACCAGAAATGTGGTTAAAATTAATATAAGCAATTTAGCAGTCTTGGACTCATGCTGATTAGGACTCCTTTAATCATCGCTAAGAGTGTGGAATTACAAAACAGTAGAGTTGAAAAGAGTATTAGCGGTTTTGTTTTTTTTTTTTTTGTCCTGTTTTCTTATTCTAGACACGAGCAAGCTTGTAGTTATGCATTACAGTATTGCCTAGTGGCTGGGTAGGGCAAGAACCCATGTTTGCTTCAGCTTAAATTAGGGCCTTTTTCACTCACTGACTGTGGCAGGAAAGAGGCGAGGCGTGAAAACTGCCTGAGGAGGTGTTGCACAGGTCTGTAAGGGACCCTGTGGCCTAAAGTTAAAATGGCTGTGAGTCTCTTTAAAATGTACAGTGAGCATATGTAGGAATGATTCATACAAATTCGTACCTATTATTTTCTTTTTAAAATGAGATCAAAGGTGGGCATTTCTTTTTTCTTTTTCTTTTTTGTCCTCTATTAGTCAGGATGCAAATCCCAAATAGTTAAGCAAAGGAAAATGCAAAAGGTAAACAACCTCTGTGTCAGAGTTGTAGTATGTAAATAGGGGAAGTCTTCCAAGAAGGAAAAACAAAGGACAAGGCAGACAGAAAGAAGACAGAGGTGAAGAGGAAGAAGAAGGAAGTAAGCAAGGAAAAGTCAGAAAGGGACTAAGCAGTGGAGGAAGTGTGTGTGTGCATGTGTCTGTGTGTCTCTGTGTGTGAGTGTGTGTCCAGGAAGGAGGCACAACAGAGAAGACCTTGGGTTCAGGGGCAGATTCTCATGTTTGATGTTCTGAGCAGTATTTGACCAAAGACTAGGATTTCGTCACACATTTCTGAATCAGGGGTACTTGTAGTATTCGTTCCTGAACCATCTAGGACAGCATGTTTTGAAGCAAACCACAGCGTCCCCAGGCAGAATGAAGTCAGGTCTATAAAAACAAACCAAGCATACAGCCGGTTAAATGGCAAAATCACATCTTCCCATAGTTTTAATTTATAGGGGCAAATTATAGGGGATCAACTGAAGAAAAAGCGGATTTAATGAGGCATTTTGCTTAACACTGTATTTGAAAGTGCAAATGGCTTGCTTGAATTGGCGGAGAGAAGTGGAAACACAGGGAGAGAGCGTGTTGTGGTAGAGCCTGTGGGTAAATATTAGGCTTGAAGATGAAAAGCCACATTTGGGAAGTGTTATTGATTGGAATTTTCTCTGCAAGCACCATTTTAGGACACATCTACAGGATGTACTCCATACAATAGGGGCTTGAGGTCACTATGGCAGGATCTACCTTGCAGGATCAGACTTCAATTAGATAATGACCATGACAAGGAGTGAATAGTCAGAGAATCATTCATCTTCTTCTGCACATGACACAGTTGTGGTGGGTGCTTCTGATGTCCCATGCACATTGAATTAGGTCATTGCTGTGTCTGTTGGCCTTTGAGAGTGTGTGTGCATTTTCGTGGGATGGTGTCGCCCTCCCTTTCCCTCTCCTTCCTCTCAAACAGCATCTATTGTTCCAGATCCCATATTGTACCGGGATCTGAATTTATGTCCGTAGATTATAAGCAAGGGACGCCACCACAGCCCATAATCAGCTCATTAGTATTCTGCTCACATGAGCCTGTGTGAGTAAAGTTTTCAATGGCCTAATGTGACAGGTATTCATACATTAGTATTTGCTTTAGAACATCGGCGGAGTACACAGCCTGCGTGCTGAAGGAGAGCGGCTCTGTAAGTGGTGCAGTTCTGTAATGAAGTGGGAACTCATTAGACAGATGCTGCCTCCTTCACTGCACGGCAGAAGCTGCAGACACACCAAATGGAAACGTTTCCACAGAATGCTGCAGTCAACCAGGACAAGGCAGGTTCATTAGCTGTGGCACAATCTACCGGAATTAGTCAGAGTAATAATTAAATAGTTGTTTGCTAATTTATCATTTTACATTTGTTACTCCATTTGCATAATGTGTGTCCCCACCTCACCCCTGGTTACATCAAAATGCTATCATCTATGTATGAGAAATGAAAACACTGTTCTGTTTTTTTTTTTTTCTTTCTTGTCTTTTTATCTTCCACAAAGAAGTGGCCTGTCTTTGGAAGTTGGTTGGTGATAATCTTGTTGTTTGCTCAAACATTTCAGTTAAGCTGGGTCCTTATTATAATATATGGGCATTGTGTTGTTTTGACACACAATACTTCAGAGGCCATCCTGGGGGGAGCTAACAGCCCAGCTTTGTCCTTACACAACCAGGTGGTGCAGTGGGCAAAATGAAGGCCTCAGTAACCAATATTGTTAATTTAGCCTGCTGTTAGAATGAGCTTTGCTTGCAGTTTCAGCATCTCAAAATAACAGAGCCATAGAGTGACACTTAATGCCCAACAGAGGTCAGGAATGGCTTCTCTGCGGGTTCTTTAGGGTCCTGTTGCATGATCTGCCTTTCTTGAGGGACAAAGTCATACCATCTCCTCTTTGCAGAGAAGCAGTTGTAGGTAAAACTGTTGGAAAGCAGCAAATCCTTGCTTGACTTGGTAGATTTAGGCTTTCAGGAGGAATTAGAAAAACAAATCGTGAGATCTGCACTAGAATATCTTTATAGCCAAAGGGTTCAGAAGATGGGTAGTGGAGACGGTCGGAGAGACAGGTCTGGGCAGGGAACAACCAAATTAAAGTTGGAGGGAGACACTATGCTCGATATAGGTCCTGACTTTATTTGGTTTGGTTAATGACAAGGTGATCAATTATTCAGTGGAACAGCAGAGAACAAGGACAATTTTCAGGGTTTTAATTAATTATCTCTTATTGTTTTTGGTATGAGGTCCCTTTATAATGCAAAACAAGTCAAAGAGTGCTTTCCCTGTGTGCACAATCTCCTCTTTTAAGGGAGGAAGAGACCTTTGGTCTCAGTAGCAGCCTAGACTATGGAGGACCTTGAAACCAAGTGTGGGGCTAATGCCGAAGGTCAATTTTCCTTATCTGCTAAAGTTTGGTCAGAGTTAGACTACAGGTGGAGGTCAAGCTCCTTTTTACCCTCTGCATCCTTGTCAAGACCATTTGTGTCCCTTATGCTGCTAGCAGCACAAACTGATGACGTATTCTGCAACTATTAGGTCTTGGAGTATATGTACACAATACCTACCTTCCTGCTATGTTCTGAGAGCAGGTGAGGACAGAACAACATTAGCGGCCAATTAAAAAATGAAGCTGTATAAACTGAGAAGGGATGTGAAACACATTATGTTTATGACTGAGCAAGGAGGCCATGCAAACTGCCATTCAGTGTGTTGGCAGGGACCATTAAAACTTTCCCGGGAAGTCAAAACAGGCTTTGTGTAAGGAGCCACAGAACGTACATATCGCCTCAGCTCTGTCAGCAGGTTTAGGATAGTAGGATATTAATTTTTAAAAATGTAAAATAATTCATGGTAGAGCCTGTTCACACACTTCTATCTGTGCAGCAGTGTCTTTCTCCCTTCCTCCCTTCTCCCTGTCTTCCCCCCCTCTCTCTTTCACTGACTGTCCAGGGAAGCTACAAGTATGTGGAACTCTATCCCGTGTCCTAGGAGTTAGATGCTACCTGGGCTGGCTAGTAGAGTCCGTCTTACTCTCCTGACCACAGTGATTAGGCCATGTTTCGGCACAGGACCCAACAGACAATTAGAACCTCCCTGAGAGACTTGCTAGAGTGTATGAAAAAACACCCAACTTCTAGGGACTGTTTGCTGGAAGGTTGTGAGCCCTGGGCAGTCTTTGACTCCTTGTGGAAAGAGCTTGTCTAAGACAGAATCCAATGCAGAAGAAAGCTGAAAAAAAAAGAGCAGAATGAGCCAGTGCTTAAGCAAGAAAGAATTTCCCTTTCTTGCTTTAGTTACCTACACCATCAGTTTATGGAGAAAATAAATACTATTTGCAGAAGGCATAGTCTATTAAATTATAGCTCAGTGCCTTTTTCTTTTGTACCGAAGCCAACATGTCTCAGGTTAGTTCAACAATTTGAATGAGTCCCTTTAAATGGTGGTGGCTTACAATATCAAATCCTAGCATTTTTACAGTAAAGCTGATCACAAAATGTATCCATAATCCAGCACCTGGAAAGCAGGTCTTTGGGTTCATTTTGAGAAAAACAAATCTGCATAGTCTTCATCTTTAACCATCTCTTAACATTCCAAATGGCTTCTGCCTGCTGTATAGCACCATTCTCAGGACTTTCAAGGCTGATGAAATCGGTTCACATTTGTCCCCCACTTCACAGACCCAAGGAAGTCGATCTGCCCAAAGCCCTTATTTCCTTCAGAGCTCTTACCAGGATTACCAAAACATCACCAAAGCAGCCTCAGCCTATCTGACTAACATTTTGTCCCTTAAGCTTCTTAGAACAGTAATAGTATTAATTACTTTCTATTACTGTACCCCCAGACCCAACATAGAAACAAGGGCAGCAGATATGTATGGGTGATTATATATATGTATGTTTAGTATATGTATATACTTATATAGTTCTTGAATGGATCATCCATTCATGCTGAACTTATTAAATCTGGGAGGAGGCAGCTGGTGTCTTCTTCAATTTTACATTGGTCAGATCACTTTAATATGGTTAATCATTGCATCGTGTGGCTGGCACAGGTGGATTAGTGGGTAAGGGCAGTTGGCACCAAGGTTGATGACTAGAGTTGTGTCCCCAGGACACACATGATAGAAGGAAAGAACTGACTTCTGAAAATTTGTCTTCTTACCTCTGCAAGCTTGTCCTGGTATTTGCACCCACTATACAATAAATAAGTGTAATAAACATAATTGTGCAATGATAGTACTGATATTCTAATGGAACATCTAGTTAATGTGCAGCTGAGAGCTACTGACTGGACAATGACAGGGACATAGGCTGAATGTCATCTCAGAAATAAGAAAGCTAGTGTGCTACTAACTAAGCCTGAGCCAGGGGAGATAGTCTAGGAAAGTAATTGGTATTGGTCTGGATTTTATCAATGAATGCTTCAAAAGATGAATTGTAACAATTCATCTTTGTTGCCTAAGTAACAGTATAATGTTTGAATTAGAGCTAAAGGATGCTTAGTGAACTGGTTGGTTGGAAGAAAGGAAAAGTGTGTTTTCCACAGGCTTAATTCTGATAATTCGATAATTCTCCATTTTCACTTGGAAAATCTGACTAATATTGCTTTTCTTGGCCTGGAAACATAGTTCAGTTTGTACAGTGATTGTCTACTTTGTACAAGGTCCTGTGTTTCAACCACATCACTGTATAAAGCAGTTATGGCAGCATATGCTCATAATCCCAGCATCTGGAGATGGAAGTCAGGAGTTCAAGGCTGTCCTTAGCTACATTGCAAGTTCATGGTCAGCCTAGGATACTTAAGACCGTGTCTCAAAAATGAAAACAAATAAAGCCATTTTATAACCTCATGGAAGTTAGGAATATAAATAAGCTAGGCTTTAGTAATAATTTTAACTTCAACTTGGAAGATAACGTATGACTACAGACCCTTGTGTTTCCTCATGCCTATCTGCAACGAAAGGGTTATTCAGTGAGAGAGGCACTCACTCTGTCTCTGCTCTGAAAATGTAGCTGTTCTGAAAATGTGAAGTCCTTGGAAACTGCTCCTGAACTCCTTATTGAGACTGCCTATATTGAATCAACATGTTGGTCAAGTCCCTTCCATGTTCAGGCCTCACCAATCCTTGATAGGAAAGGACCACAGTAAGGGTATTCTCAGGGCTCTGCATGTGGCAGTAGTGACTTGGCATACAAAAAAAAAAATACATTTTATCATCATTGAGTGTGAAACACAGCATAACTCATACTGATTGGAATAAAAAATTATTTTATCCTGAAGGTCAGGGTCAACCAGCCACTGCCAAATTTCTTCCTGTTGTGAATTTAGGGCTTCTTTGAAAGCGTGAGAGCAGGAGAGCAAAGGCCAAGATTATCTTCAGGAGTTGTATGACTGTAAATTTAGATATGCCTTCACCTTTCTTGGTCTGGTTCTATATTTTCAGTTTTAATCATCCCCAAATGCTTTCTACAGAAATAGCATTTATTAGTCTCATAAGTGGTATGTAATACAGTGATAATGCCCACCTTTTGACAGATGTAAACTTTTAAGTAGCTGCATGCCACTTACTCTGTAAGCTGTGAGTTTGGTCAATGTTGCCAAATGTAAATTAGGAGAAAGGCAGAATGTCTCCCACTGCTCAGTTAGCAGTGCTGGACGGTGGCTCCCATTCAATCTTTATTTGTTGTGGTTTGCTCCTACTGAAGAATTTTTATGGTTACTTTGTAAACTTTCTAAAGGAGAAATTTTAGAAGGAGAAATTCTATAAGTAGGTTTGGTTGATTGAATATGTTTAGTTGCTGGCCAAGCATTTCAGGGGTCTGTAGCTAGTGTTTACTTACAAACCCACTGTTTTTAGTGATGGGATCCTAGGAGAATCTTAATTTATAGTGCATTGGTTTGTGTTTCACAGCATATTTCAAAAAATGAAAAAAAAAACCCATATATAAGATCAACTGTTACTGAAGCCAGTTTCTCATGTGCAATCTAGTATTTCCATATGCTACCACACAGAGATCACAACATTTACCTACAATTTTTCTAGTACCCAGTGTACTTAATAAGTACAAAATTCACTTAGTAAACAGGTGGCATGTGTTTTTGCTTTGAATTGAGTTCTTTCAGTACTTTGAAGCATTCATAGTGATGGTTACTGGAAGGTGTTCAATTTCATATTAAACAGATATGATGCCTTTGCAATTAGCTTGAATTCCTGATTCTCTAAATTGCAATCATTACAGTTTGTAGATTTGCTATATTTGATAATATTAAGACTGGTTTGAGAAATAACCAAGAGAACAATGCTGTTTGTTACTACTTTATAGTGATTTTTAAGAAGAGAAGGATTAGCAATACCGATTCTAAAATTACCCCAGATGATTTTACTTGTGGAAGCTGTGTGTTGGTCCATACCTTTAAAATACCCACCTGGTTGTTGAAAGTTGATATTTTGGTCTGTTTGAATTACACATGCACACAAAGAACACTGAAGCCTGCATTATTGTGTTCATCGGCAAGCAATACATACCATCTTTGCTTTGATGTTATAGTACTTCTCCCTCTGTTTGCTTTTGGGTTGTATCTTATATGTGAATACACTCCAGAGGGGGGAAAAATCAATGTCTTCATTTCTTTCACTCTACACTTCAGTATTGGACAAGTGTTGTAATGTCAATCCCTGTTCCTAGAATAAGCCACAAATTACCTGATGTCCTAGGAAAGAAGATGGGGCTTTTGGTCTTAAGATGTCATCTAAAGGACCCTAGCCAATCAATTCTGGGCTACCCAATTTATCTCCCTTCAAAAGGTGAAGGACTGAGCTGAAGCTTTCCAGATTGGAATCTGTAGTTCCAGAGAAACTTGAGTATTCTGACCCTGAGGTCTCTAATGCTAAGCCAGTCTTCTACCATCTGACAGCAGCAGCCTACAGTAATAGCCTTTAAGCAGGCTAGCCTGTCTAAGCTCCCGTATGGGGCCCCTGGAACAGCAGCAGATCTTGCATTTGTGCAAGTAGCTGAAGTCCATTTCAAACATGCTAGTCACTTAGTTCATTACTTAATCTCCTCTCTAATTATCTAGACTGCTTGTGATTGAATTCACACATACCTTTCAAATTCCCTTGTTCAAACTTAAACCGCAATGCAACAGTGTAGTAGGTGGACCCAGTGGGAAAGGGTTCTGCCCTTATGAATGGGACTAGGGTACTGTAAAAAGGACTTCACACAGAGTTCATCCTTCATTGCTTTTCTGCCGTCTAATATGTGAGGACCAGGTGTCTGTTCTTGTGGAGGGTGGGGAATCCATCCCTGTGCCAGGGCCTCACTGAACTTGCCAGTGCTTTGGCCTTAGACTTCTGGACTCCCAAACTTTGAAAAATTAATTCACCCTAATTCATCATGCCAATGATAGTTTAGTAGAGATCTTGTCATGTCAGTATCTACAAATGTTTTCTATCCTCAGCTTGAAGGATCTCCCTCCCCAGTTATTATTGCCTACAGTCTTTTGATCCATCTCCTTCTAGTACCACAACTCCAAATTTAATCCAATCTAAAGCCTACAGTCAACTCCTATAATCCACCTCTCCCTTTTACAATCTCGGTTTTCGTCTTCACTACTCTTTGGTTCTGTAATCCACTCAAACTGTTCTAATTTCTTTTCTGTTGCTGAGGTAAAACACCCCAGCCAAAAGACACTTAGAGGAGGAACGTACTAAAGTCCATTATTGAAGGAAGTCAGGACAATAGCTCAAGCAGAAGCTTGAAGCAGACACCATAGGTGTAACAGTAAATTTTTATTTATCAAGCATATATTTATTAATACTTAGCAATTACCTAACAATTGCCTATAAAGTTCTTAAATCCTAAATCCCAAATCCTAACTCTAAAACCTAGCACTTAAAACCTCTTAATGCAGGCCGGGCGGTGGTGGCGCACGCCTTTAATCCCAGCACTTGGGAGGCAGAGGCAGGTGGATCTTTGTGAGTTCAAGGCCAGCCTGGTCTACAAAGTGAGTCCAGGACAGCCAAGGATACACAGAGAAACCCTGTCTCAAAAAAACCAAAAAAAAAAAAAAAAAAACCTCTTAATGCTTACAAAACAACCATTTAACATTAACCTAAAGTTTCTTAAAAGGATATTTTCCTCTGGGTGTGGATCCTTATGAATGGCTGGTCTTCATCTAATCTTTCAGTCTTAAAGTCTCTGAATTTCATTTGTCAGAACCTAAGAAAGTTTATCAAGCAGGAATTGCCTTTGTGGTCTTAGAGGCCAATTATTTCTCAGATGAAAAGTTTTTTAGGCTCACCATTCAGATGCTTTAGGCCTGCAAGGGTCTTCCTTCAGTGTTCTGTCCAATCCGAATCCCCCGGGCTCCAAGGGGAGACAACTCCCCGCCAAGCCGCTCCAGAATCTCAGGGAGATTCTCCAGACCTGCAATGGGTTGATACAAGAGGGTGAAGCCTCCTGGTGAGACTGTGATGCGAGTTTTTTTGCCAGTCGAGGACGAAGTGAGACAGGAGCAGGAGACAGAGAGAGAGAGAGAGAGAGAGAGAGAGAGAGAGAGAGAGAGAGACTGTCCCTCTGAATCTTGACTTAAATATCTTCACCTGTCATAATGAATTGGCAACATGATTTTTGGCAGAAGCTTTCAAGCTTCCAAGTCATGCCTCTGGGCCATGTCCCTCCATAGCTTTTCTTGCAGAGGGCCATGAAGCAGCAAGCCCACCAGAGATTGTGTGATCTGTTGTCATAGATCTCAGGCTGGGTTCCTGAGGGCATGTCCCCGCCCAAAATCCTATGATCAAAAAAGTCACCCGTACTTGGTGGGTTCCCACGGACATGTCATGTCTGACGTAAATCTTTTACCTTAAAGTCCAGGCTTTTGCTATTCCAATATCCCTATGCTATTAAATGCTATCACTAGCCCCACCATACATAGGGGAATGCTGCTTGCTGATTTGCTCAAGCTCTTGTTTGACGAGCTTACTTTATATAGTTCAGGGTCAACTGCCCAGGGACTAGTGCTGCCCACAGTGGATTGGTGCCTGCCACATCAATTGTCAATCAAGATGATCCCCTACAGACATGCCCACAGGCCAAGCTGGTCTGAGAAATCCTATTTTCTTGTGTTGAGTTGACATTCAAGGTTAAAAAGGGACACATTCTCAACCCCTTTCATGTTCTCATTTGGCATGCATGCCTACGGAAACCCTATTCTGAGAAATCCAACTCTGACTAATTCATCTGCCTGTTCAGAGGAATAAGGCCAAACTCCAAAACAACAAAAGCAGAAAAGAAACAGACGCCAATGCTTGCTTTACATGCATGCCAGTGATCCTCAGGTTAAGTG
Organism: Lophiomys imhausi; assembly: GCA_907164525.1. Classification (NCBI taxonomy): domain Eukaryota; kingdom Metazoa; phylum Chordata; class Mammalia; order Rodentia; family Muridae; genus Lophiomys; species Lophiomys imhausi. The sequence continues at coordinate 288,612 of CAJQZJ010004801.1, forward strand.
CACATGGCAATGTTCCCCCTCCCATTGCTTAGATGGGCATTTTTGCCCACTCCCATGAACTCTTCTCAAGGTTCAGTGTGCTTTGTCTACCTGAGAGCACAAGAGCATTACTGTGTCATCATAGTCATGGTGCCTGTACTTCTGAATTCCTCTTTTCACACCATCGCTATGGATTTTCTTTACCTGCTTCATCATTTACAGACTACACTGGTCACTCCACCATGTCAGAGTTTTTCTACTCTTTGTTCTTCATCATAATTTCTCCAATATTTCTACAGTATTATTTTCATTAGCGCGCGCACACACACACACACACACATGCCCGCACCCATATTATAAATTTTTCCATCTTAAAAACAGAAGCCTCTATCACCTTGAGGTTTTGATCCTTTCTTTGCTTCTTTGTGCACTAAAACTTCTAAGAATTTTTGTCTCTATTCATTTCTAGTCCTTTAATCTCATTTCTTTGGAATCCACAGGATTAAGGCATTGTCTCCTGGAAGTCCCCCAAAGTCCACTGTTCAAGGTCACTGATGGCTGTCTTTACTTGGCTAAATTTACTAGAAAGTCTGGGTCTTCACTGTATTTAGCCCCTAATCAGTGGCTTCAAAGCTATATTCTGTTTGGTTCTCCCTAATTTATAGGAAAAACAGCACAAAGAGGCTAGGACATCACTGGAATTCATGCCAATTGTAGTTAGTGGAGATCTTGTCATTGTTCCTTACTTCCAGCTATCTTTTGTGCCCATGAAATTACATGAAATCCCTCTCTTCTCTTTCAGTAGGTTTTGTCCTGCTGGGCTTCTTTTTACTTAGTTTTAGACATTGTCAGATTTCACTTTTAAAGTACAGTTTTAGCTTTTTAGAATAATTGAACACTTAAGACATAGAATTCTGCACACCTGCCACTGCCTCCTCAGCCATACAATTTCCATGTAAATACCATGTTAATACCATCTTGCACTGGTAGAATACTTTTTATAATCAATGAGTTGACACATGATGAGCCTTTGTTCTTAATTTTCAGTTCTGTCCACTTTTTGTACTCTATCAACTTAGGTGATTTCATTCAGAGGTTTTTGGAGCTATAAAAACAGTATAAATGTTTTATGCATTTCATAAAATGCTACTTTGAATTTTAGTCCTTTAGAGCACATGGCCTGTGATATGTCAGGCTTTCTCTGTGTTGCATAGCACATGTTAGCTAAAATTCCCAGCCATCTATTTGATCCCTTGGGTCAACAGTGTATACTCTGTAAGTGTACGGTATGTGGGCTGTGATGTTCAGGATGTTAGACATATTGATGTAGTTTCAAATAGAAACATTGTGATCTGCTGGTGTAATGTCACTCTATGAATGAAGTACTACCTCATACTAAGTTAAGGGTCTTATAATGGCTAATGACTTTGAGACAGCCAATTCTCTTGTTGGGTTCTTGTCTTACTTTCACTCCAAGAATGGAGTGAGCAGAGAGTAATTGATGAATGAACCAGTGGTGGATGAATGAATGAGAGGGACTTGCATTTGCCATTTTGGAGTAAGAATTCCCATAGAAAAAGTGAAGGCCAAAACTCTTGGTGACAGTCAGAGTTATGGTGTCACAGCTCTGAATCGGCAGTGAGCTTTGAGATGCCAACTTAAAGGTTGCCAGCCACTGTTAGAGCTCTGGGCTCTTGGCAGGCTTTGGGTTGCCAACTTAGACCAAGCAGGTCCCTGAGGAGTAGCAGAAGGGATGGTCTAGGGGGGCAGAAACAGTAGGTGTGACTTGAGGCAAGAACCAGATACCTGTCAGAGGAACCAATGGACCCCAAGGTAGGAAGAAGTTCCCTGCCCCACAGCAGGAACAGCAAGTGCCAGAGGTGGGGACAGGAATAAGTTCTCAAAGATATCTCAAATAATATCTCAGAAGTTCTCCTGTGGGCCAGTCTCTGACAGATCTCAAAGACAGTCTTTCCTCTCTGGTGATCCAATGAGGCCTGACTCTGAAGTTCTTAGTCTTTTGTCAGAAGACAGGAGACAGAAACTAGGAGCCAGGAGCCAAACTGGTGAATAGGCTATGCCTCCAAGGAATCTGATTGGCTGTGTATGCTTGCAAATGAGGCACAGAATAAAGGCCAATCAAGAGAGAGCCTGTCAGATCCTCAAAAGTAAAAATCTAGCCCAAACTGCTGCTGGGCCACCTCTCTTGACTCCCTTGGCATTACAGCAGAAGCAGGGAAAGTAGGAGGAAGACAGGAAAAACCCTGGTTTTACAAGTCTGCTCCTGGATCATTTTGTCCCTGGTCAAAGGCAGCCTCCTGTATTCGGGAGTTGGTGTCTTTGGAGCCCAGGCTGCTGCTGCTGGCTCCAATTTTTCCTGGGTGCTTAGGATGGCCAGCTCTGTGTGTGTGTGTGTGTGTGTGTGTGTGTGTGTGTGTGTGTGTGTGTTGGGGATGGTACCTTCTTTTGGCTGCCATTCCAATGGGACTTCCTTACCCCTGTTATATGGATTCCTAATTATGGTTTCCATAGAAGAATTTCTCTGCCTGAATCTATTTACCATTCTTGCCCTCAGTGCAGATCTTTCTATTACTCCCATAATATCACCGTTACTAGAATGTCACAGGGTTGGAATGATAGAGTCCTTTCAGAATACCTTCCTTCCCTTAATAATGTACCCTTAAATTTCTTTCATGTCATCAAGTTGGAGGCTCATGACTGTAATATTGACATCTATGGGGCTGAGGCAGGAGGATTGCCAGATATTGGAGGCTAAGCTGGGCTAGACAGTGGGCTCCAGGACAGCCTGAGCTAGAGTGACACCTTGTCTTATAAAACAAAGCAACAACAATATCCTAGAAACCAAAAGTAACACTAAAAATGTTTCCAAAATGTTTCCTTCATGTCTTTTCATGGTTGGACATCTCATTTCTTAATATTAAATAGTATTTCATTATAACACTTCTAAAAAAAAATCCACCTAACTTCTTTTTAAGAGATATCTTGGTCACTGCCAATTTAGGATGATTATGAATAAATCTGTCATAAAAAAATGTTCAGGCTTTTGTGTGTCATAACATTTCAATTTAATTGACCAAATGTCTGGGACTGTGGTAATATTATAAGTTCCAATGGCACTGCATTCTTGTCAGCATTCTGTTTGGTCAATTTTAGGAATTGATCTATCTATTAAGTGTGCAGTACTTTATCCTTTCTTCTTAAATTTGAAATTATGTGATGACATATGAAATCAAACACATTATCATATTTGTGTTATCACTATGCACCCATTTTATTTTTGAGTTTCTTGTTTTCCAATTGTTGAATTTTAAGAGCTATTTATATAGTTTGTGTATAAGCCCTTTATTAGATATGATTTATCAGTATTTTCTCAATTTTTTGATTATCTATTAATTGTTTTAACTATATTTTGTGGAGTGGCTTTTAATTTTAATAAAGTCTAACTTACAGATGTTTTTCATAGTGCATGCTTTTGATATTATGTCTAAAATTATATTGTGAACCCTTGAGTTTCTTTCATGTTATCCTCTAGAATTTTAATTTTGTCCTATACATTCATCTATGATCTGTTTTGGGTTAAGTTTCACAAATTGTGTATGACTGTTTCCTCTGTCCCCTCTCTGCTGCACCTCTTCCCCTTCACATGGACATCTGATTGTTTTCTTGATGTAGATTCCATATACTTTTTGTTGGTTTAAATCTAAGTATTTTGTTTTTGAATGGTAACATAAACGCAAAAGTGTTTTAAGTTCCAAATTCTGCTTTCACTGGTAGCACAAAGTCAAGTATATTTTTCGCCAGTATCCTGCAACTTAAGCTGACATACTTATTAGTTTCAGGAGGTTTTATGTTGTAGTTGTTATTTCTTGAAATTTCCTACATAGACAATCATGTCATCTGTGATTAACCAGTAGCTTGTTTCTTTCTTTTCAAATTATTTACCTTTTCTTTTCTTGTTGCATTAGCTAAGATGGGCGTGGTAGGAGGGGTCCTTGTTTTAGTCCCTGCCCTAGTGTGCTTTCTGCTGCCCTGACAAAAACCACCAACAAGAGCAACTTGAGGAGGGAAAGGCTTATTTCATCTTACATCTTACAGTCCATCATTGAGGGAAGTCAAGACAGAAACTCAAGGCAGGAACCTGGAGGCAGGAGCTGAAGCTCCACTGACTGATTTGCTCACAGGCTCATGTTCAGCTGCCTTTCTTATACAACCAATCCCCCCACCTCTGCCCCCTCTGCCTAAGGATAGAACTTCCCAGTGGGCTGGGCCCTCTTATTTCAATGTGGAATCAAGAAAATGGCTTACAAACATGTCCTCAGATCAATCTGATGGAGGAAATTTTTCCAATTGAGGTTTCTTCTTCCCACGTGTATCAAGTTGACAATCAAGACTAGTCATTACAGTTTCAAACCTACAGAAAACAATTACTTTCCAATGGCTGTGTAAATATAGTATGTTTGTTAGGTGTTTTTTTTTTTTGAGAATTTCATATAATGTATTTTATCTATATTCACCTCAATTCTTTCCTCTAACTTCTCCCCCAAATCCTCCTTCCAGATCCACCCCCTCCAACTTTGTGTGTCCTCTCTCTCTTTGTCTCTCTAATAACAGTCTGTTTTGGGCTGCCTACGGGTGTGGGGTCATCCATTGGAGCATAAGGAGCCACTTCCTTAAAGAAAACTGATGCCCTTTCCCCCAGAGCCATCAACTCAGTGCCAATAGCGTCTCGCTTGGGGGTGGGGACTTTGAGCTTCTCCTCTATTCATGCTAGATATTTATGGGCTTTTAAAATGAAAGTATTTTAAAATAAACTTTGAGAAGTTCTTCTTTATTCCCCATTTCATGACAGTTTTTATTGTGAATGTTTTGTGTTGTCAAGTATCTTCAACATCTACTGATAAGATTGTATGCTCTTTTCTGTTGATATGATGCATTGATTGATATTTGAGTACTGAACCAAGCTTTCATATCACCTTCTGAACTTAAGGGTGAAAGCTTTTTATGAGCTAGAAATTCCCAAACATTTGTCTACAGCTTAGACTTCCCCTCTGTCATCATCTATAGTTTCTAAACTTCAGGTCTCCTGTGGTGGTTTGAATGAGAATAACCCCCACAGGCTCACTTATTTGAAGGTCTAGGTCAAAGCTGGTGGAACCATCTGAGATGAATTAAAAGGTGTGGCTTCTTTGCAGGAGGCATGTCACTGGGGGTGGGCTTTGAGGTTTTAAAAGCCCATACCACTTCCAGCTAGCTTTCTTTTTATCTACCTTGTGCTTGTAGATCAGAACCTCTGGAACTGTAAGCCCCCATTAAATGCTTTCTCCTTTAAGTAAGTTGCCTTGGACATGGTGTTTTGTTATGGCTGTAAGACAGTAACTAAGACATTTCCATAAACCAAAATCTTCTCCTGGTGTGTTTCTTGCTTCAGTAAATATAAACTGCTATTATATGGCCTCTTCTAAAAGCAATTCTTCGCTCTTCAGTAATGGTGCCCAGGACTACATTTACTAGAATCTCTATGCCTTTGTGAAATGCTTTAGGGTAGAATTGGTACTCTGGGGGGAGGGCAGGAACACAGATGAGGCAGAGGCAGATGGTATGCCTGGACTCCAAAACTACTGTATTATGGCATTAACAACTAACAAAAGAGGAAGTGTGTAGAGACAGAAAGATTGCAGCACTACAGTCCCCGAGGGAGCATAATGTTAAAAAATTGTAGTTTCTACCAGAGAGCCAAGAATCTGCTGCACTGTGTGGATCCATTTGACTGCCTTCAGAGGAACGTTCTGCATGAGACAACTGGTGAAGGTAGCCTATGGCGAGACAATCATAATTAAGGAGACCATATGTCTCCTAGGGCTACCCCAATTTATACCTACTGCAGACCAACTACGTATTTATTTATTTGTTTATTTTCAGTGCCTTTCATTTTCAGCACTGTCCCAATTTGAATAATACACTGTTTTGTTACTTATTTATAACTCATGGGATATCAAAGTACACTGGAAAGCAACTGAAGATGAAATTTGCATGTAGGAGATTTGTGGGGAAGATTCAAACCATTTCCTTGCTCACTCTAGGCTTTCGGGCTAGTATCTTGGAAGAAACAAGGGATTAAGGTATACTGGACTTTTCCAGGTACTAAAACCTCAAGGGTATTTCCGTGCATATAGACTTACTGTTGGTGAAAGAAAAATAATGACCTACAAGATTAATTAAAGACAGGTACCTAATTGGAACGTTACTGAACCTGAGAAATTCAACCATGTTATGGAGAACTGAGTAATGGGAGGCATCCAGCAGAAGCCCTGGGCTCCATCCTAAGACTATATTTGATAAGCAATGAGAATGGAGGGACAGCCACAGGAATTTCTGATGTTGTTGGGTATTTTTATTTCCTTCTGTGGCCTCTGGAAAGTTGTCAAACTACACACATAAATATCAGCTGGGAGGCATGAGGAGCCTAAGAATTTGAGAGAAAGAAACCCCTGGCCTCAGTGTATTAAACTGAATTTGGATAGTGAAAACAAACACACCCTTTTAAAACAGAAGTTTTAAATTCTGGTGTATTTTTTCTATAAAAGATATATAATTAAGTATGTAAATATAAAATATACGGTATATTGCACATAACATAAAAATGTGAATTCAGTGTACAGAAAGACAAAAGCATAAATGCATGCCAGGTATTGCTTGCATATAATCCTATCGCTTGGAGGTAGAGGCAGGAGTTTAGTGATATCCTTAGCCATATAGTAAATTCAAGACCATCCCAAGCTACATGAGTCCTTGCCTCAAAACAAAACACAAAGTACAAGGGCAAATATACAAATAGATACTGATGTATATAAAACACAAACATCTGCATATTATGTATACTTCGATAGAATTACCTTTTCAGAATGTTTGATAAGCCTTCTTCTGAAACATCACCTGTTTCGTTAGGCAGCTGATGCAATATGACAGCATTGAGTGGCAACATCACTAGAACGAATTATTTGAGTTCATTTTTGGTTGAGGTTATGAAACAGGTGGAATTGTGAAAACTAGTGATACCCAAGAAATGAGAAGACCCTCGTTTCTCCCTAAGCTCTGAGCAATTAAGGAGGGAGAAGGCCAGTGTTGACAAAACCTAGGGAATGGGACTTAATGGCTTCTCAGCTTTCCAAGTGTGGAAGGTGCCACATCTCCCCTCAGGGAGATCCCGTGCACCTTCTCTGAAATCCTGACTCCAAAAACCATGTAGTGAAAGCTGTGCCTTCTGAACAGTTGTATCAGATAGAGACCCATTATGCCACAAGCAGGGGAGGATTTTCCCCAGTAGGAGGTGATCTTATAATTCAATGTTGACCCACAAAAGGACCCTTGTAGAGGGCCAGATGAGTTGATTTCTGAGGCAGGACAGGCAGCCTTGTGTTTGGACCTGCAGAAAACTGATTGGCTCTACTAAACAGAATCATAAGAAAAAAAGATCCCCATATTCTCACATCTTTAAATGTGTCTGAGTGGGTGGGTCTCAGTGGGAATGTACAGGAGCTCGCTTGGCTGCCAAGAGCTGAATGTATTTATCTTCTATCTTCACATTCAGCAATACCATGTTGAAAGCTTGAAGTCAACCATGGTGGGAATATTTATGCTATGTAAAGATGCAAATGATGTAAATCAGAGTTGTTTTGTTTTTGTTTTTTCAAAAATTCTTCCTTGGAGCCGGGCGGTGGTGGCGCACGCCTTTAATCCCAGCACTTGGGAGGCAGAGGCAGGCGGATCTTTGTGAGTTCGAGGCCAGCCTGGTCTACAAAGCGAGTCCAGGACAGCCAGAGATATTCAGAGAAACCCTGTCTCGAAAAACCAAAAAAAAAAAAAAAAAAAAAAAATTCTTCCTTGGAACTGTTTTTTTTTTTTTTTTTTTTTTTTTTTTATCAGAACACCATTAGGTTCTTGATAGGCACTTGTTCATTGCTGAGATAAATACCAACAAGAATGACTTAAACTAGGAGGAATTTACTTTGCATATGGTTTCAGGAGTTTTAATGCATCATGGCAGGGAAGGTGTGGTAAAGTAGCTTATGTCATCATAGACAGGAAGGTAAGCAGCGCTTCTTTCTCCTCAGAGGACAGCTCAAGTTGGAGAATAACCCTGACATGATCTTAGTGCCCTGGATATTTTGTTGTTTCTAAGCTGCCAGGTTGTTAGTCTGGAGGTGAAAGGTTGCAGAAAAACAATAGTGTTATCCTTCTGCATTCCCTTGCATGTTTCAGAGTCTCTGGTAGACAACCTTCTGATGCTTGTCTCTCTGGGAATACTTTCTGAATTTCACAACTATTCAAAGAAACTCAAAGCCCCAAATATTCTGTATGAGTCTGATAAAATGAAATTTGAGGCTGCTCAAATTTTGCCAGGACTTTAATCACGAAGTATGTACTGATCTGTTCATATAGACATTGACCATGATTTTGATACTGTTGTTTAAATACTGAAAAAAAAAAACCAGTATTATTTTAGTGAAAAAAAAATTCTCACATGGACAAAAATCTTAGAATAAGATTTGAATTCTAATTCTTAGAATAAGTTTACAGGACTGTGATGGTTAGCTTTTATTTTGTTTTGTTTTGTTTCTGGTCAACTTGATACATATCAGAGTCATTTAGGAAGGATTATAATTGAGGGATTGACTCCATCAGATTACCTGTAGGCAAGACTTGGGGCATTTTCTTGATTAATTATTGATGTGGGAGAGCCCAGCCTATCATGGGCGGTACCATCCCTGGGTAGGTGGTGCTAGCAGATATAAGAAAGGTAGCCTGGGGAGAAAGCCAGTAAGCAGCAGTCTTCCATGGCCTCTGCTTCAGTTCCTTCCTGGACTTCCTTTCATGACGGACTGTGATCAGGACATGTAAGGCAAACAAGCTGTTTCCTCACCAAGTTGGCTTTGGACAGTGTTTTAACACAGCAAACGAAAGCAAAATTGAGCAAGGACCCAGAATAACTCCAGTATTTTTTAAATATAATATGACACCATTGGTGGTTGGTATAAAGAAGAAAACTATATCTTTTGTTTATGAGAGGTTAAAAAAATCAATGTTGAAATATTTGTGTGTCTAAATTGATACCTGAAGTAACAAGCCTTGCAAATATGGCCACATCTAGGGGATGGAAGTAACAGGGTACCCACTTCACTTAAGACCCAAAATTACTTGATGGCTCCTGGATTTTTATGGAACAATTTGATGTAATTTGCTTCTGAATACAGACGTTAGAACATATTAGTCTTACTGATAGCCCTTGGAGCTGTGGACACGAGGCTAGTCCCATTTGTTCTTGATTTCACTAACCTGTGTGTTCTTGGCATAGACTGGAAAATGTCAAGGGTCTATGACTTTTTTTTCCTCAGTGAGGTCTCCAGTGCTGGGGACAGGCAAATGACAAAGTTGGCAACTAGGTATTATTCTTGCCTTAGTACAAATAGAATAGTACAAATCCATATGAAGTAGTTCCAAACCTGGATGGGATGGGGGAGCATGGAATATGAATTGATGGAATCCATGGCCTGTTTCAAGTTCCGCATTTGAGCATTAAGTCATTTATCTTCGCTACCTGTTGGAAAATGTCTGTTAAAAGAGATTTAAAAATGTAAGCTACAATACAATACAGAAGGGCGAAATGAAGCAATAAAAACGAGTAGGGTGAAGAATATTAGTGAGCCATAGCTCCCGTATACGTTCTCCGTGCCCATGGGAGGTGGAACACACAGCTATCTGTTCCCCAGGAACCAGCATGACAGGCAAAACATGATTGGCTGCATGTTAGAATGCCCATAAAACTAACATGGAAACGATTGCTTTAAAAAAGCCAAGCTATTCTTGCCAGTAAGAGTAATTTCTCCTCTGGGCACTTTTAAAGAGGATGCTATAAAGCACCAAGCATCCACCTCAGCTGAGGGCTTGGTGCAGTGCAGAAGAGTCATGGATTCTGTGAGGTTCCCATAGTGTCTTTCCATGTGCACTGATGCCTCACATCAAAATGTCATTTCTGGGGAAGAATATTGTGACACAAACATGCAGAGTTTTCTGATAATTAGGCTTAATGTGGGAACAGATTGTAGAGTTTTTAGCAAGATGAATAGATGATAGAATGGGTAGACTCAATACTCTTTGAGAAATTATCCATGAATAATGCAAGTAAGCTCCTCTAACAGATGTTTGGACTACAGAGACTCTTTGAATACAGAATTGTATTTAATTTTATCTTACTACTAGTACTTGGAGTTGGATAGTAAATAAATAGATATACAGAATAGTAAATTAGGATTCAAATACATTTTACAATTTGCTCAATGTTATTTAGCTTATGAGTCTATAATGGTCAACTTTAAGCTTGGAGCATAGCAGCAGGACATAGTAGAATACAGCATGCCATGCTAACAGCACATGGACTGTCTTTAAGATTCATTTCTGTTTAGAGTCCAACAACATAGAGGAAAGACAATGACTACGCCAACTACTGCACACCCACTCTCTAAGTGTCATGACATGTGCTCTGAAATGTCAGAGTTCCAAGCATTCACTTTGGTGATGGCTTATTATGAAATGGCATCATAAAAATTGAACATCCATGTCAGCTGCATACCATACAGTAATGGGTTATGAAGGGAACTTGTAAAAAAAAAATCAAAAGTGTACTCAAGGCCAGTAGAGAAGATACAGAAGAAGAAGGAGAAGAAGAAGAAGAAGAAGAAGAAGAAGGAAGAGGAGGAGGAGGAGGAGGAGGAGGAGGAGGAGGAGGAGGAGGAGGAGAAGAAGAAGAAGAAGAAGAAGAAGAAGAAGAAAAAGAAAAGATTAGTTATTTTACCTGAGGTCTTTGACTTTATTTACAAATCCACCATTACTGGAGATAGAAGTTGAGGCATTCCATGAGGCTGGAAAGAGGGAAGGAGGACAGAGGGAATCATGGTATTTGTTGAATTGGTTTTGCTAAGAGGTCTTTGGAAGAAACAAATTGAGTTCTTAATCATGTTAACCAGAGAGGTTGGAATGATTTAGGTTTGTGATAGACTCCAAGAACCCTGGTGTAGAAACAATTACATGGACCAATAAGAAAGCAGAGGAAACCTAATCACTTAGCCAGCAGAATTGGAAGTGTGTGCTGAGAACTGAGAATAGCTAGAAAGGGGTCTGGAACTGCAAATGTGGGTCAAGAGCTACCTGTGTAATCTCTTATTACCAGAAGCTTTTGAATGAATTTTGTCTATATAGGCAGATTAAGGGCTAGAGTTATCTAATGGTCACTTGAAAGCAAATTGAATTTAACTGAAATAAGCCCCATTTGTCCAACATCCTTTTTTTGAAAAAGAGTCAGTAAATAGGCAGAAATAGGTAAATGGACTGTAGAAAATGAAACATCAGGGCTAAGTGAATGTGAGTGGGACCTTTCTCGTGACCACTGCCTTTGCTCAGTGAATAGGGATGTGAGTGCAGGGTGACAAATGGGATGGACAAAGAACTGCATGGGCGACAGGCCAGAGCCCTGGGCGGGGAGTTTCTGGAATGCAATACACGGAAGTGGAAGGATTGGCTTTCCCATGTGTGTGTCTATTCTTGCTGCTGTAACAGAATACCATGAGCTGGATGGCTTAAAGAAATTTATTGCTAACACTTTTGGATGCTAGGAAGTCCAGATCAGAGATCTAATAGATTTCATGTTCTTGTTTGCAAGTGGTAATTACAAACCTTAGACCTCAAGATGAAAGAAGAAAAAGCCCTTTCATAAAGGCTGGGACCCCACCGTCCAAGTCCATTAGTCTCACATTGCTGACACATTTTCAGAATGTGGCTTGTGGAGGACCAGCCTGCAGCATCATCTATAAGTGTACATTGAATAGCTTTGAGGGCTGTGTGTTTTGAGGCTCCTGTTGTGAACTGTGTCCCCCCAGAACTCAAAATGTTGAAGTACTAATTTTCAGTATTGCAAAATGAAACCACATTTGCAAAAAGGAATGTTGCAAATATAAGTAACTAAGATGATGTCACAGTTGGGTAGGGTAACCTACTACTCCAATATTATTGGTATCTTTATTATTGTTATTAATGTTTAATAATATAATATATAACAATGCAATATAGTTATATTTAATATTTAATAATAATATAATAATTATTTTGTTTAAAGAAAATTTGGATACACATGCACACAAACAGAATGCCTTGGAAAAACTAAATTTATATTGATTGCCACAATCCAACTGGAACAGACCCATCCCTATTTCCTGAGGGAGGACATGCCATGCTGATAACTTGTTCTCAGTTATCTGAGAGCTTCTGGACTCTTGAACAGTAGGACAAGCAACATCCGAGTTTAAACTACTCAGTTTATGGTATTTGTTACCACACCTCCAGGAAACAAGTACAGGCTCTCATGGAAACTCCTGCCACAGCCTCCAGTGTTTCCATCTTCTTAAGAGGGTCAGAAGGGGACCTGCAGGCACATGTAGGGAAGGTGATAGGACAGAAGGGGGCCAGTGTGGGGCAAAATTGAATAGAATGTTCATGACAGACAGTGAGTTCCATGTATATGAAAGCCAGTCATGGGGTGATGGAATGAGAATCCAGAGGAAGCTGGAGAACTGAGGAGTGAGATTTTGGGGTTCCTCAGAAGTGTTGAATGGACAGAGAAAGCATCTTTCAGGAAATGTGGGGTCTGGCATAGATCTTTGGAGTTACTGAGGTATCCTGATTCCACTTTAAAGTATGTTTTGGGTTTCCATTGGAATTAAATCCTTACATTGAAAACATGCCTTTTAATTTTCAATTTGTGGACACCTTAGAAGAATATATTCTAAAGTATCAGGGAGGCAGTGTAAAGAAAACATATTAAATTATCTCAGGGGAAAGTCAGACAGTATTATTTCTTAGAATTTATGCTACAATACTCCATTTCAGCATGGCTACAAAATTGTACTGCAAAAGATAGGAAGGGACAGCCACATGGATACCAGCTCTCCCTAGGAGAAAAGAGGCCTGTTGAGCGCCCCCCCCCCCACCAACATCACTGGACGAGTAACTAAAATATCTATCTAAAATATGCACGTCTAGTTTAGGGCCTTGAAGGATTAGAATGTTACACTTACTGAAGATCAGAAACAAAGAGGGAGAAAACAATGAGTAAATGGAGCTTGTTCTCTAGAGATGGAAAAAAAAAAATGAGCCAATAGGTGGAAGATTAAAGAGGACTACAGACCATTGAAATTAAGCAAGAAAAAGACCACACAGCACAAACCAAAGTGAAAATTGTGTTTTAACAGTTGTCAGTCATGTTATTCTGCATTTTCTATATGAATTTTAAAATACCATCTAGAAAACACCCATTTCCAGCATAAGTTTCAGTAGCAATTTTTTAAACACCCTCATGACTAGGGAAAGCCTAAAGCCATTGTTGTTTCTTCAAGGTAGATAAAAAGACGAAGTTAAAGGGCTCTTGTTTACTTGTCAATCACAAGTGGACCAGTGGTAGAGGAAAGTCAAGCAGCTTCCTGCCCAGCTAACTTCTGTTCTGTCCTCCACTGGACAGCCACATGGATACCAGCTCTCCTTACAAGGAGGAAAGCGGCCTGTCCAGCCCCGCCCCCCCAACATCACAGAGACAGAAAAGATGCATATCAGTCTTTCTCATTTCTCAACCAAATACATCTCAGGTTTCTATTGCTGTGACTAAACACCCCATGACCAAAGAAACCTGGGGAGGAAAGGATTTACTCAGCTTACACTTCCACAGCACTGTTCATCATGGAAGGAAGTCAGGAAAGGAATTCAAGCAGGGCAGGAACCTGGGGGCAGGAGCTGATTGAGAGGCCATGGAGGGGTGTTGCTTACTGGCTTGCTTCTCATGGCTTTCTCAGCCTGCTTTCTTATAGAACCCAAGATAGATTCTATTAGCCTAGGGGTGGGTTCACCTCCACTGTCAATCACTAATTAAGAAAATGCCTTACAGCTGGATTGTATGGTGGCATTTCCCCAACTGAGGTCCCCTCCTTTCAGGTAGCTCTAGCTTGTGTCAAGTTGACATAAGACTAGCTGGCACACCCAGCTTCCTTACTCTGTGGAGGTGTGCTTGAGCCGCTAGCCTCTGCTGCACTGTTACCTAATGGGGGCATTCCTGTGCACTGGGTGGTTGTACGGAATGGGGGCGATCATACACACACAGACCTGAAAATGAGTCACGTTGTGTTACCCTTCTAGACTCATCAAGAAGAGGCTGATTAAGGTCATTCATAAAATTTGAAAGAAAAGAAAAATGCTAGATATGAACATCACTGATTTAAGTGTTCCACTTTTCTTTTCCTGGAGTTCAGTTTGGAGTTTGGTTACAGGGTTGTTTTTTTATTTGTAGTTGTATATCATTGCAGCGATAATGAATTTTTGAAGGAATAAAGTCCAGGCTGCAGTTTCAATTTTTAAATTCTGGTTACAATTAAAATAGTCAAAAGAAGTTTCTCTTAACTCATTCCCACTGATATATTGAGTTAGACAACATTCTTATTACATTTATTATTTATTGTATGTGTATGAGTGTGTAAGTCCACGCCATGGCACATGTGTGGAAGTCAGAGACAAGCCCGTGGGAGTCTGTTCTCCTTCTACCATGGGGATTGAACTCAGATCATCAGCCTCAACTCCTTGAGCCATCGCAATGACCTAGATAATAATTTTATAATAAGAGAATTTTTTGTGTGTGTGCCTGCACTTGTATGCAGTCATACACACTCTGTAGCATGCGTGAGAAGGTCAGAAGACTACCTTATGGAGTTAGGTCTCTCCTTTCACTGTGGTTTCTAGGAATCAAACTCAAATTATTAGGCTTGTATGGAACATGCTTTTGCCTCCTGAATGATCATGTTGGCTCGGCTTTTATAACATCTTAATTGACACTTAGTACTTGCACATACTTATGGGATGCTATATGATTCCTGGGTATACATTCCTTGTATATAATGCATAATGATCAAATCTGAATAGTTAGCATGTCTGTATTCCTTTTTTAAAAAAAATCAATTATTTTGTAACAGGTACAAAATAGTGTTGTGTTAGCTAATCTTTGTGAGTGGAGATGCCCTATCACTCTAAGATGCCTCTGCTCACTACATACTGAGAATGCATTCCCTCTACCCAATGGTGACAATCAAAATTATTCTTAGTTATCACTTGTCCTCATTCGGCATCAGAAGCACCCCTAGTTGAGAAACTCTTACTCAAGAAGAAAGTTGGGGCATGCAGACACCAATATATTTACCAGTTTGCCAGGTGACTTCGGTTTAGAATCAGACTCAGACTCTGAGTGGTATAACTGGGCAGCTCAACACTAACTTGGATGATACCTACTTTTCAGTTTTAGGCTATAATTCTTTAATGAGTGAGTCCAAAAAGTTGTTGAGAGTAACAATGATCTAAGATTATTTTCATTTTCATGGCCATTATGGCAATTGAGACAGAAAATATTAGAAAAAGTATATGAAGTGAAAATGACCAGAAAGTACATTTAAAAACATAGGCAATGAAGAAGAGACAACTGAGCTATTTAAGAGGTAGGAAAGCAGTGTACAGATCCATTTTTCTTTAATATTATTTTAAAATGTGTTTGCTATAAATGGTTCCTGAGTCTGTCTCCCAGAACTAAAGATGTTTTTTTCCCCTAGCATTCTCAACATGTCTTTCTTTGCAGTGGGTCACTTGATTTAGAAGTTTAGACTGGTGGGTAGTTGACTGATGTCAGAGTATTAGAGCACTCTCATTTCTGAAAACAATTTTATATCTTAAAAAATAACCAGGACAGGTAAGGCTGTCTATGTGACTATCACTATTATTAAAGTTAGTTTAAATTGCTAAGTATTTCTCGTTTATGTCTGAGCAGGTGAAGTAATATCCCCCAAATATCTCCATGGCCTCATCTTCACAAGATATGCATGTCATGTTTCATGCAAAAGAGATTTTTCATATGTGACTGAGTTATGGGTCTCAGTTCGAGAGATTATCTGGCTAGCCCCTGTGTAACCATGTGATCCTAAGAAAGGAAGACAGAAGCTAAGGAGTTAAGGAGTCAGAGATGGGATGTGGTGACAGAAGAGAAATAAAGTAGCAACATGAACAGCACTTAGCCTGGCATGGCTGGCGTTGGAAACAAGATGGGTATGTGCTGGTTTTTCCTTCGCTGCAACAAAATACCTAACAGCAGCCACTTATGAGAAGGACAGGGGTCAGAGGTTTGGCCCATGGTTGCCTGTTAGAGGAAGGGCAGGACAAAGGAAAACTGCTCAGAGTTGTGGCTGGGAAGCTGAGAGAATTGAGTATGTGGAAAGGTCAGACACAAGATGTAACCTTGAAGAGCATGTCCATATTTGCCTTCTTCTGCAGACCAAGTTCTACCAGCTAGTCAGTTGCCCATTCAGCTAGGAATCGGTCAATGGATGAACCCACTGAGGAAGTCACTACCCTCGAGATCTAGTCACCCTCAGGACGTGCTGTTGAGTGCTGCTGTACCTGAGGAACGAGATTTCAATATTTGGTTCTTCGGAGGGGATATTCAAATCATAACAAGAGTTATAAAACAAGTAATGTGGAAAAAGAGAAATGAACACTATTGCCTGGAACTCTCAGAACAAATGAAGCCCCACCCCAAACCTTAATATTAGCTTAGTGAGCTCCATCTGGATTTTTGAGCTTTAGAAATGTAAGATAAAAGACTTGTGCTGTGTGAAGCTATTCAGCTGGTGCTAATTTGTAATAAGAAGTCAATACCAAGTCCATTGGTCAGGGTTCTCTAGAGCAGCAGTCCTTAAAGGTCACAACCCCCTTGGGGGTTGAATGATCCCTTCTCAGGAATCACATATCAGATATCCTGCATATCAGATGTTTACATTACAATTCACAACAGTAGCAAAATTACAGTTACAAAGTAGCAACAAGAAAATTTTATGGTTGAGGGTCACTACAACATGAGGAACTGTATTAAAGGGTCACAGCATTAGGAAGGTTGAGAAGTACTGCTCCAGCGGGACAGAACTGATACCAATTTATTACATGGGCTTACATGATATGGGCTACATAGTCTAATATAGCTGTTTTGTTCCCACACTGGAGATATTGGGAACCCAGTTGCTGGTCAGTTCTCCAGGTCAGATACATTGGCAGTCCTAATCTGGCACTGAAGACCTGAAGGGTTCCTGGAGAGCTGTCGGTCTTCGGTCCATGTTGGAAGAGGCCAAGGAAACTGGTATCTGATGTCAGTGAAAGAGGCGAGCAGTAACAGCATGGCAGAGACAGATGCAGAATAGACACCTTGACCAGCAAGGGGTGAAGTGCAGCAGGCAAAATACAGCAGCTTTTCTCTTGGGAAAAGTTTTCTATCTGGGCTAGAACCAGAAGGTTAATCCCTCCAGGAAATATCCTTAGAGATCCACCCAGAGGTGAATTCTCTTAGTTGAGTCCAGGTTCAATGCGGCTAACAACCGAACTACCACACCAGATAAATATTCTGCTTTCGTTGCCTTCATTAATCATTAGAGGATATTCTGAACCTTATCCGGGTAAGATTATACTGTGAGAGTGCTTTGAAGAGGAGTGTTTATCACCCTATTATTCATAAGGCAAACCAACTACAAATAATATAAATGTCCTGCGATAGTAACTAAATCACAGTTCATCTAGTCTTAGCAATATCATCTATCCATTGAAAATCATGTTTTGAAAATAATGAGTGATGTGGGAAATGTGTTTGGATGATGTACCAAATGTATCAGTGTGGGACTGGAGAGATGAGTCCATGGTTAAGAAGAGCTCTGCCTGTTCTTCCAGAGGACCAGAGTTCAATTCTCAGCAACCACATTGGGTGCTTTATAACTGCCTATTGCTCCAGCTCCAGGGAATCTAATGCTCTCTTCTGGCCTCTGTGGGTACTGCACACACATCTCCCTCTCTCTCTCATACACACAAATAAATAAATGTGAACTGTCTATATTTGTAGTAATAAATTAATTAGAAATATGTATGTTTTCCCAGAAAAAAAATCATCCTTGTAAGTTTTTTAAAAATCAATTTGAAAGACTTATAAGTCACTCTACAACATTTCAACCCAAGATAAAAATAATCTCATTTAAAGGATGATCTAAATTATTAAGAAAGCAGACCCAGATACGTATACAAACATATTTGTATGTGATTATATAGAAAAATCATGAAAGTGCTACACAGGTGACTATCACTTTGCTGACCATGTTGTTGCTTATATTTATGTCATCTATCTCTAGATCAACTTGATATTTCTATTTTGTCAAAAATGTCATCCCTTCATTGAACAAACTAGAGTGCATGCACATTGTTTGCAATTATAGTTTAATTTCTTACACATAGTGATGGAAGGTTTTCTTCTATTATGAAGTCATACCTGCTCATCCAGTAGACTTCGCTATTATTTATTAAAGACACCATAACTCCTCTTTTCGTTGCTTTTTAGGTTTAGTGCTTGAGTGTTCTCTCAGGCAGAACATGACTTTTTTTTAAACCTGCAGAATGTTTAGGCCAACTACAAAGTCAGAAAGACCACAAACCAGTGGCCAGTGCAAGTTAGTCCTTTACCACAAGAGTGGGGAGGAATTCTTTGTGTCTCAGTGCTAAAAACTGCTAGAGGTTCTGCTTGGTACCTTGTAATACTCATTCTCAGTGCCAACACACAATGACATGAGGAAGTCAAACAGCCATACAGGCAGGTCACATGAATGAGTTCTAGCCATTGTCCCAGCTAAGGTTGAGCCAATGGCTGGCATCAACAAACAGACTAGAATGGATGAGCTTTCCAATGATCACAGTCTCTAGACTTGGATGCATTCCTGCTGATACCAACTGGAGCTGAACCAAGCTGTCTCTAGCAAGCCTGGACCAAGATGCAGATTGGGAAATGCAACAAATGTCAATGTTTTCAGCAACTCTTCTCACCCAGGGGAGATTGAGCATACAACATCAGAACCTTTGAATAGTGACCACGTTTCTCAACTAAACATCAATGGCTTTCTCCTTTGGTCCTTCCTGACTCCTGGATTCGGCCCATTTTCCTAGTCTGGTCTCTGCTGCCCTGTCCCTCACTCGCAGCTGCATCCAAATCCAGCAGCTGTTAATCTCCCTCACGCTCTCTCTGCAGAGCCTCCCAAGGTTCTGTTCCACCTGTGCTCACCTCAGTCCTTCAAAGCCCGCAAAAGCCCATTGTAAAGTGCATCTGCTGTCTCACTTCTGTCATATTGGAGACCCCTGTTCCGGTTCCAGCAGCCTGATTTTCTTTCTGGCAAACCTCTTTTTATCCTCTAACCAGAAACTTCAGGAAACTTAACCCTGACTTTAGCCTAAGGTAGGCAGATGCTTAGCATATTTCATCCCCCTAGCCAGTGAGATCTATTCAAGGGTGAGAGCTGGCCCTGAGTAGGTCCAATGATTCTCATGTCTGGACTTCTCCCAGGAAAATCTTCCAGTACCACCCTCTGAGCTGTGGAGCTGTCAGCCCAGGTCTGTGAGTGTCCAATCCTGGGAGAAAGCCTGCCTGCAAGTCTAACTAACCCAGAGGAAGGCAGAGCCAAGCACAGCATCCATTCATAGCATCGTTACAGCACCTGGAGCCAGCCATGCCAGATGACTGGTCCTCTCTCCACTTACAACCTCATAATCTTGTCAACAAAACAATTCCCTTTTTGGAAGAAAACTAGGTTGTGTTAATATTACTTTGGTAGCTGAGTACCCGGGGGCAGTCTAGGTGACATCCTTTTGGGATAGTATATGACAAAACATGGGTGCCCACTTTAAGTGATTCTGTGCTGTGACTTGGGGGTGGAAGTTTGAGTAAAGTGAGGTCCAACCTCACCTACCACTCCACCACCGCCACCTCAGTGACATTCCTCATAATGCTATTTGACATCTAGTTCCTAGAGCCATGTTTCAGTACCCTAGTTGCGGGCACATCATTATGAGCTTTCCACGGACAGGAACTATTTGCTTTAACTGGTTATATAATGAAGGCACTGGGCTTACAGTGTGGAGTCCACGCTGTTACTTCCTCTCTCCTTCACATCGTATCTCGCATGAATAGCCTTCCAAGTTGTTGGATGAACTGTGTATTCATTAGTATCTCCAGCTAGACAAGAATTCCAGAACAATAATTAGTTGCCAGGGGTAAATACTGTTTCAATTAATTCTTCTAACAGGGGGTGTGAATTATTTTTCTTCTTTTTGTACAGGTGTAAGAAATTCTGACAAAGTAAAGCTGGAGAGTCAAGGGACCCACATCCACAGCTTCTCTGTTAGCTGGCTCCACCCAGCTCAGTTCTCTTTGATCCTGACACTCGGTGCATGCTCTTGACATAGCTGACATGCATGGGATTTTTCGCTTTGAGACATGCTGTACACACTTGTTCTGAATCAAGGTAAACTGTCCAGGTTGAAAACATAGAAATATATCCTTGAATTAGTGAGCCTATGCTGCCCGGCTATGGAGGCAACTTAGCAACATTTGGGGATGGAGGAAGGTGAAGGGATTATTAGAGGGCATTGCTGTGTGCCTCATAGCAGGAGCATATGTTCTGAGCTTTGTTCTTCCCAGATAGACCACAGATGTGAAGAAATGACAAGAGTAGAAACTGCAAGGGCATTGCTAGAAAGTGTTGCAAATTTGGTGGCTATCAGCCAGGAAAACATACCCAGCCCTGGTGTTCACAAGTATAGAACAGAACAAAGAATCCGGGCTGCAGGGGACAGGAGAGGGTAGGAACGAAAAGCCTTATGAGGAAGGAAACTAAAAAATCTGAACAAGGGTGAGTGAGGAAGACAGAGCCTCAAAAGTTGAAAGAAGAGCTGTTTAGAGTTTGAGACCATAAATGTGGGGCAATGGGGTATTTGTGGAGCTACAAGCAAGGGCCTTTCCCCACCCTTGGAGGAATGGGATAGGATACCTATTAAAATTCTGATGGCTCTTTGGGAGAAAGAAATGCACCCACAGGCAAATTGAAACGGATGACCATATAATCTAGTTTGCTCTTCTAACTCAATGAAAAATTAAATATTTATTATAGATTGAAAATACTTATGAAAAAGGCAGCTTAAAATTTGCCTTCATTTCTTGCTGGGTTTTATGTAGAGCCCTTGGGGTGCACTGATTCTCAGCTTGAACTGGGCTGGGAAGTAGTTGAAGGTTTAAAAGGAAGACTAGGCCTGTTGGGGTGCCCTTAGCTGGAGAGTTGGGGCCCATCATTTGCATTTCAGAACCTTAGTTTTGATCCTAAGAAAAAGCCATGAAAATACCTTCTCTATGGCTCTTTGGCAGGATTGTGCGGATGGATGGCCACATGCAAAGTTTCTGCCATCCTCTCCCCACAGACACTTCAGGCCACTTACTGCCTGACAGAGAGGAGACAAATGAATGCCAATGCTGTTGGATTGATACCTGTTGGTACATTTAGGAAAAGGCAAAAGCTAGTTTTTCTCTCTAGTACATTTGCTTAATAGTAGTTCATGCCAACCCAGGTACTTTCCAAGATTGACACATTTGCTCCTAAGCAGCCCAGGAGAGCTGAACAGGGGTTGTCATGCTATTCATGGCAGAAGCAGTGGACAACAGTTCAATTTCTTCTTGGAACCAATGGAGTCTCTTCTAATTAATATATGCTACCTAGAGATCATACACTTAATTGATAGGTATTTTACACATGACTGTCTTAAGGATGGCAGGTAACAAGAAAAATACCTAGTATACTGTGTGTACTTTAAATGTAATCTAATAATGTTTGCTTAGATTTATAATGCATAATGATGAACCTTTATACATTTAACAAAATGTACACTGTTTAACTTCCACCAAAAATACAAGAAAAAAATTTAATTTGTTTATTTGTAAATTTATAATGCTATACAATATTTGGTTTTTTATTGAAATCATAATTATATATAGTTTAAATGTGGTTTATAATATTCATGGTGGACAAAAATTGCCTTCATGTAATATTTGGAAGTTTTGAATTTCTTGTTTAAAACTCGACTGGTTCATTTGATTAATTTCCCTGTTTTATTTCTAAATTAGCTAAGCTGGGAGATGTTAGGTTTCTATTTGCAATCATTTATGCACAAGTTAGACACCACAGATGCTGGCAGTTCAAGGAAGCTGTGAAGGCTATATGTGTTGTCACTTGGTCACTTGGTAGAAGGAGAGGGATGTCCTGCTTCTTAGGGCATTGATCTCATTGCGAAGAAAGAGGGCATTTCCTCCAATTCTAAGATCATTCATCCTTTTCTCAGAGCCTGCCACCCTGACTTCATCTCAATCTAAATACCCTCCTCGGAAGGCTCCATTTCTAAATCCTGGCCCTGGGAGGGGCAGGGCTTTAGCATTTGCATGGGATAGGTAGGTGCTGTACAAGTGAGAACTCATGTATAGACCAGGGGCCCCACCCCGGCCTCAGAGGCCTGCTCTGGAGTTGTAGAGGATGGGCACCCTCAGAGGCCACAATTTCCTGTTACCATCTGTTATGTTTTCTTGGGGGAAGAGGGAGACAACTGAGTTCTCACTCAGGTAGGACATGAATGAGGGAGCAAAGCAAGGAGTCCGTGAAAGCCTAAGTTGGTGAATCAATGACTTTATTGGGGTTACTTTCAAGAGCGTAGTACCCCTCTCCCAAGAGCTTAGATGATGCAAAGGCAGCTGCGTCACTGAAAAACCCACCCCAGTATGGGTGTTGGTCCAAGAAAGCTGATGTTCAATTTGTAATCAGCTCTATGGGTCAGAGTGTCCTTCCCCCAGAAGCTCTTACTATTTATATAACCATGGGTAGGGTGAGTTGGGAATCTTGTATGCTTTAGGAACTTCTCTTTTTATTTATTATTATTTTTATTATGTTTATTTATTAATTCAAGTTACATCTCCATCACAGCCCCCTCCCTCCACCCTTCTACCCCCTCTCCCACCTATCCTATTCCTCTGGTGTGGGGTGTCCCCACATATCAGTCCCCCTCAGTTCATCAGTCATGTGAGGGCTAAGAGCTTCCTCTTGTAGTGGGCCCTACATAGCAGTTCCACTAGGATGAAGTGTCTCACTAACAGGTAACAAAGTCCATGTTCCTGTTCCTCTCAGTCTGTTGGTTGTAGGATTGTTGTCTTATACAATATGTCTAAAATCCAGTTATAAGTGAATACATGCCATGTGCATCTTTCTGGGTCTGGGTTAGCTCACTCAGGATGAGCTTTCCTAGTTCCATCCATTTGTCAACAAATTGCGTGATTTCCTTGTTTCTGATAGCTGAGTAGTATTCCATTATGTAAATGTTCCACAGTTTTTTAATCCATTATTTGGTTGAAGGACATCTGGGTTGTTTCCAGTTTCTGGCTATTCCAAATAAAGCTGCTATGAACATAGTTGAGGAGATGTCCTTGTGGATTGGTGAGGAAATGTTTGGATGTATACCCAGGAGTGGTATGTCTGGGTCTTGAGGTAGAGCTATTCCAAGTTTTCTAAGATATCACCAGACTGATTTCCATAGTGGTTGTACAAGCTTGTACTCCCACCAGCAATGGAGGAGTGTCCCCCTTTCTCCACAACCTCACCAGCATGTGCTGTCATTTGAGCTTTTGATCTTAGCTGTTCTCACAGGTGTGAGATGGTATCTCAGAGTCGTCTTGAGTTGCATTTCTCTGATGATTAAGGATGTTGAGCATTTCTTCAAGTGTCTCTCAGACTAGAGATTCCTCTTTTGTGAATTCTTAACTTCATATGGAAAAACAAAAAACCCCAGAATAGCTAAATCAATCCTGTACAATAAAAAACAAACAAACAAACAAAACAAGAACAACAACAAAACAAAAACAAAAAACCAAAACCAAAAAACATCTGGAGGTATCACCATCTAGATTTCAAGCTATACTACAGAGCAATATTAATAAAAACAGCATAGTACTGATATAGAAACAGACAAGTTGAACAATGGAGTTGAATTGAAGACCTAGAAATAAACCCTATGATCACTTAATTTTTGACAAAGAAGCCAAAACCATACAATGGAAAAAGGACAGCATCTTCAACAAATGGTGCTGATTTAACTGGATGACAACAAGTGAAAGAATACAAATAGACCCATATTCATCACCTTGCATAAAATTTAAGTCTAAGTGGATCAAAGACTTTAACATAAAGCCTGACACAGTAAATCTAATAGAAGAGAAAGTGGGGAAACCCCTCAAACTCATTGGCACAGGTGACAACTTCCTGAACAGAACACCAATAGCTCAGGCTCTAAGACCAACAATCAATAAATGGGACCTCATGAAACTGAAAAGCTTCTATAAGGCAAAGGACACTGTTATTAGAACAAAATGGCAGCCTACAGACTGGGAAAAGATCTTTTACCAACTGCACATCTGACAGAGGGCTAATATCCAAAATTTATAAAGAACTGAAGAATTAAACACCAAGAAGCCAAATAATCCAATCAAAGGAACTTCTTAACACTTTTGAATTATTTGCTTCCTGTGTTTTAAGGAGCCTTTACTCCCATCAGAAGAAATGTTTCAATTAGAAAGAAATTGCTGTTTAATGACCTCTATTGATTAATCATGGTAGAATTTCGAATGTTTAGATGAATTAGGCAGGACTTGCCTCATGCTGCCCAAGCAGGTATGATAGAGGGTTAAGATTGGTCTTCTCTTCCTGGTGATTTCCCTGCCCAGCTCTGGTCCTGTTAACTTCCATAAGAATCCAGCAGTAATATTTTGCTGAATTTAATATTAATTTCTACTTAATTGTGAACCTGTTTGTCAAATATTTCCTTTAGGGAAAGGCAAAAAGTAAAAATTAGCTGCACAAAGGTGTTCTTTGTAGCTTGGGGAAAGAATGAATTCTAGACACACTTCAACCTCAGACTGGCTCTAGACCTGGACTAATGGGGCCTTCCATGCTAGCTCACTTTTTTTTTTTTTTTTTCTGCTTGTAGAAGGTTCACATGGTGGTGCTGGATATGGAACCATCTTAGAATTTTAAAGTCTGGGATTCAAGTTTTGACTCTGAACTGATCTGTTGTTTCTTGTTTTATGAAGTTTAAATAGTCTTTGTTTCATAGAAACAGGAAATGTGTTAAAATGTAGTAAGTAGTTTTGTTAATGATAAATGCACAAAGTATTAGTAAAGTTTTGTCTTGGAAGTAATATTTCCCAGCACAGTGTATGGGGAATCCCTTGTCCCCAGGGTTCATCTCACGTTCCCTCTGTACCTTCTTATTAGTGTTTTGACATATCTGGTCTTGTGTTTGAACAGAAAGCTTGGTCGTTACTGATTTTCTGCAGTTGCTACTTGTCATGCTTTCTGACATTGTTCTTGGCCTATATTAACATGTATATTATTACCCAGAAATGGATAAGAAGATGAGGCATTCTTTTTATTCACACACACACACACACACACACACACACACACACACACACACACAC